>OY735142.1:2692862-3055771 GCA_963457615.1 Nicrophorus investigator
ATTATTACTTGCTCAAATCGAGGAGGGTCAGGAGAGTATCGCATCGGAGACGGAGAGTTGCGAGACTGTTTCGGGACCGGAGAAGAAGGTCGTCGCTGATTCGGATGAAGAGGAATATGAGAAGAGGATGTTCGAAATCGATGAGATCATAAGGCAGGCTCAGACTAACGTCGAGAGGTTCATCGACTTGAAGGAAGGTGATAAAACTGAATCTATTGGAAGGGGAGATTCCATCGAGGAGGTATCCAAAGTCCCTGATTTGGATTTGGATGCGCCCATCGTGAGAACGCAGAAAGTTCAATGGGGTGATGACGATATGATGCAGGCTTCCACGGATTCGCTCGATATCAAGGAGAAACCGAGTTGTCACGGAAGCACCGATAGTTTAGATATGAAGACGCCGATGGATGCGATGACAACGAGCACGGATTCCATCGAGTTGCAAGCTCAAAAATCAAAAGGAACTATAATGACTGATAGCATCGAAATTAAGGATAGGGGTTGTGCAATTACGTCCAGCGATTCGTTGGAACTGGCGACAGGAAACATCGTTGGATTTAGCGATTCCATCGATGAGGATGGATCTAGAATTGGAGGACACGATCATAGCAGTTCGAGCACAGGAAAAGACTTTAGCTCGCATAAGGACGACGAGACTGCTGATCAGAATAAAGACTTTATGCTGGAGAGTACGGATAGCATAGCGTCGACGTCGACTGCAACTCACGCTACTTATCAATACGAAACGGACTCCGTTTATTCGGGGAGCTTTACAAGTGGAGGATCTAATACGATGGTGTCATCTACGGACAACATTGATCCCATGAGCAGGGACAGCGTTAACATAACTGAAGCGGTGAGAAAAGTTTGGTTCGGCGACGACTACGATGAGGCGGACGATAGTAAACCTTACGTAACAGAGGTGATTGAACCTGGCGAGACAAAGGTGAAGAGGTACACTTTCAAAGGTGCCGACGCCGAGCAACAGATGAGACAGTTTATAGATGACTTTGATGAGGGCGAGGATGTTCACGAGGAGCAGATCGTGGACGACGATGGAAACGTGAGGATAAAGAGGACGGTCAACAAGAGGATTATAATTAGGGACGACGGAAGCACGACTGAATTGACGAGGGAGAGCGTTTTGAAGCGCAGTTTTAGCGACGAGCGATCGCGACAAAGCGTTACCGAAGACCCAGCAGGTTTGTTACGCAATTGACAAAATCCCTACTCTCTACTAAAGTTCAATCAATCGCTTCATATAAATATATATTATATACATATTATCCTTGAGTTGCTATGATCGTGGTTTTTTTTTTGTCATCACTTAGTAAATCACCAAAGTTTTCTTATTATGATTTCGTTCGTACATGACGCGGTAAGTTTTTCTTTATTTATTTTTCTTTTCTCTTAATGTTAATGCATGCTCAACAACACTTTGCGCAGAATACAGATGACTAATCTTAACAACTCTTGTTCTTTATGTTACTTATTTTTTTTGTGCAAGAAATGTCGATGTTCGCCTCATGTAAACTTGCGTGTGTTTCTGTGTTTCCGTTTAGGGGAGGCATCTGGAAGTTGGCAACAGGCGGAGGGTGCAAGCAGCAGCAGCAGCGGTGCCCAAGACAAAGGTAAGGTGTCCTCCCGGAAGGCCTAATCGTTACAAAACATTATTTCGTAGTGCAAACAGCTCGTAGGCGTCCGTTGCCGCTTGAAATCAGTTTAGACGACCAGAGTATGATTGAAGTAGATCCAAGGGAACACGACTGGCGGTTTAATTTACCACATTATGGTAGATAAAATCAATGTTCCCAATGTTCAATTTCTTTTATATATATATCGAAAGAATTTTTATTATAATTATCACTACATTACGTGTTTATCTAAAGTATGAGCATGAGTGTTGCCCGACTCCCCATCTTTTCAACATTTTTCATCACAAAAAAAGAATGTTTACAAAAAACAAAATATATTAGACTTACACTTCATCAGCTTCTACTTCTTCTTCAAATCTTCAATCTATAAAATCTCTGTTTGTAGCTTTAGTCCATATTTTTATTTCATTACAATTTTAAATATTTTCATTCATCATACACAAAAACAGTACATCAAACGCACGTTTGCTACAACGAAAGTTGTTCAGGCAACTATACTTCAATACAATCGAACATCATTTTATTTTTCTATATATAGAAATATTGAAATTTTTCTCCTCTACATTTATTTATTTATTTTTATGCTATGTAAATACGCACATATTTTCTTTCCCTGAATGGCGCGTATCACTTGCTGTATTTACTTTACAATAATTCGTACACTAATACCGTTATTTCTTTTTCTCCTCTTTTTTACGCAAGCAGAGAAGGACGAAGCCCGCGCCGCGACGCCACCAGAACACTCGCAGTAAGTACTATCTCGTTCTACAATTATGCAGTTAACACATTCTAATTGTATTATTTTCTTTCCTAAGGTTTTACGATCAGCATCAGCTCTCCGACGAAATGAAAGAGTTGTTGAGAGAAATGGAGAAGGAGAGCAAGAAGTAAACTAATTCTGAAGATTTCCGACGAAACAACTCTACACGTTCCACACACCACACCCTATCTAAAAAGAGAAACCTCACCAATTAACACACTCAAAACACACAAACAACACGCTTCAGTTCAACTTTATGCTTTTTTTGTTCTCTCGATGAAGAAATTTACTTTTTGGTCTTGTAGCATTTAGCTTTAGCGAAGAAGAAAATAAACAAAAAAAAAGAACGAAACTGAAACCCGCCCACGACAGATCCGGCTAATCCGAACCCAAAATATGTTTTTTGACGAAACGAATCCAACCAACTTAATTTATTTTTTGGATATAAATATTTGGATTCCTCTTTAGGATAGTAATAAAATAAGGATGTACACTAGTTAAGTTATTTTTATTTATATTGATGGTTAAGTAATATTTATGTAAAATGCGAGAGGATGAAGCAGTTGCCTTTCGGTTTATCCGCGATGATTTGCTCGTTAATTATTTTCTTATATAATTTATTTATCCGAAAGGCGATTGCTTAATCGGAAGAAACGTACTTAAGAATCAATGGAATTCGTTTCGCTTCGCTGAATAGCGGGCGGATCGAATGGAGTGATGATAACTTAAAAAAATATGATGAATGTTGACGAAACATAAAATAAATTTATATTAATATAAATATACACATATATGAATATATATTAATTAGTGACGGCTTTTTGTAAGTTTATGTACAGCTTATTCAGCTTCATTCGTCTTATCTATTTTAATCTTGTTAAAAATAAATATATATTTGTTAAGGATGTATTTTTATAAGTTATTATTACTGGATCTTATAGTTAGGGAAAACTTTTGATTGTAACAAAAAAAAATGAGATGCAGAATGAAAAAATGCAAACCCGATCCATGAGAGAAGAACTACGACACACCCATATTATTCTAATTATTATTATACACTGAAATGGTACGATGTTTATTGTGAAGAAAAAAATAAATTTAGTGTGTAGCTAGCTTAAAATCTTATAAAACTAATGGATGTGCATTGCGTTTGGGTCTACGAGGCGTATTTCTTGGTCGTCTTCATGGGTCTTGTGGTCAGGCTGCATGAAGATGATGGCAGGATTCGATGCACTCGCGCACCCATCGTAAGCTACTTTATTAAATCAATTTATTGTAACATTTATGATTCGATTGTTTTGATTGAACTCAATGTGAATTATAAATATATATATATATATATATAAAAATATAATGAAAATTATTATGTAAACATGTATATCAAACAATATTAAACATACCAAAAATAAAATAATTTCAAGAAGAAAAAAACATAAATAAATATAATAATAATATATAAATAAACATGATAAATAACTATGGTGAAATTGAAACATAAATAAAAGCTTTCAGTAAATATAAGAAGAACGTATTTTTATTTCTTACAATCCTCTTTCTCCTCTCAAGTCCAATGCTAATTTGTACAAATGATTTATTAAGAAAACATTTCACTGTTTAATGTTCAAATTGAAATCATTACTTAAAAACAATTGTTTAATATAAATATAAAATTTTCAATTATTCATTTAAAATCACACCTTAATCATTAGTTTTAAGTCGTATTCTGATTGAATTATTTAGTAATTACACCATTTGATATAATTGGATTTTTGTGTTTTTAAAAATTTTCACCATTTTCAATAAAACATTTCTTCTATATTTAATATATTTAAGAATTAGCTGAAATATAAAAGTATAAAATTACTTCACAATAATGCTTGCGTGTATGTTTGGTTGCCTGAGTACAAATTATTAAAGTTAATAGAAATTAGTTAATATTTTATTATATATGATATTATAATCCTAATGTAATTGAATTTTATGAAAATTACTATAATTTTCTTCTTATCATTTATTGACAATTAAGTTTAATCATTGCCTTAGAAAAATATTTTTATTAAATTAAACCTGAAAGTTTTGACGTTTAATTTGTCATTTGTCATTAGATATAAAAATGATTTTAAAGATTTTGCAGAGGAGTCAAGTAAGTCGGAGCAATTCAAGATAGTTTCACGATAAAGCGTTAGATTTTCTCTTTTCTTTTCAGTTTCGAAATGGAATTCGATTTCAGGCCACATTTAACACTTCGGTAAGTGGATATTTTTTATATTGAATTCCATGCACTTTAAATATATATATATATATTTTGTGATACAACGCAAGTATGTAATATCTTTGAATTATGCTATTAAAAATAAAACAACAAGATATACATTTGAATTGAGTATAAAGAATAATTTCATATAGTTTTAGCTGACCTAGTTTTACGTAGAATGCAAAGTTGCTTTTAATAAAAATAAACGTAAAAATAATAACTGTTTGAGAAGTCAAGAACTAAGTTATGAACTAACTGCTGAAATGTTCGAAGTTCATCGCAAAGTTTTATCTCTATCTTTAAATATATATATTTACATGCTAAAAGTGTATTTGAATTTAACTTGTATAAGGAATATAAGCTGTATCAGCTGGATGCTGGACCGGAAAAGAGTATGGTATTGACCAAGACGGAGGCGCTCTCGTTGTACACGGATCTGCAGAGCATCCGAAGATTGGAGTTGCGGATTGCGAATCTGTACATGCAGAAAGCAATAAGGGGTTTCTGCCATTTGTATAATGGAGAGGTAAAGTGTTATCCCGAGTCACCGATAAGTGGTAATACGATCAAACCGACCGGAAACAAAGACACATTCCCAAGCGGAAAAACGGTTGCTTCTGCAAACGAAAGAAGAATATAGTAATGTCGTTCATGTGAGCGTGTGTTTTCCGGGCGAATTTATTGCTATTACTCTTTTAACATACGGAAAGTTCAATCGGCGTGCAACAACAGACGATGACCGGATGCAAATTGAAAACAACGCAAAACCTTATTTTCATTCCGTTTCCGCTCGATTGCCTCAATTCAATGGGTCGAGAGAAATTTTAGTCTATTGACTCTCTCAGGTTAACAGGCTTAAGGAATGGAACGGCTCTTCTGTGCAAGAGTTTTGATTAAAATATTCCTAAGTTTTTATTTATTCCAAAAGTTAAATTTTTGAATTTACGGAAATATTTAAACAATTCTGAAAAATGAAAATTTATTAACTTCAATTTTCAAAACGATTTAAAGAAAATTTACGATAGACATCTATAAATATATTAATTTTGAAATTTTTAAATTAATCTGCAGAAATATTGTTAGCGTTTTTTTTTCTATAGAATTATTTTTTAGGAAGCTATAGCGGTGGGTGTTCGATCGGCGATGAGACCAGTCGATCACGCTATTACTTCATACAGAGCTCACGGGTGGACTTATCTGATGTCCAAAGGTAAAATCTACAATATTTTCTCTGAACTTTTGGGTCTTGCCAATGGCATCAGCAAAGGAAAAGGTGGATCGATGCACATGTTCTGCAAACATTTTCACGGTGGACAAGGAATAGTCGGTAGTCAAGTAATGACTATTGCAGATGAAATTGTTCTTATTTATTGATTTTTTTTTGGATAAATTTTAGGTATCTTTAGGAACCGGTGTAGCATTTGCCTGTAAATATAGAAATAATGGAGGCATTGCCTTTATATGTTATGGAGATGGAGCTACAAATCAAGTATGAAAATTGTTTATAAATTTAATTATTTCTATTTTAATACTAATGCTTTTCTGTAATTAGGGTCAAGTAACTGAATCATTTAATATGGCAAAATTATGGAATTTACCCTGCATTTTTCTGTGCGAGAACAATAATTATTCGATGGGAACTTCCGTCAGTAGATCTTCTGCAAACCACGAGTTCTATAAGCAAGTACCATTCCTTCCCGGCGTCTGGGTAAAACTCTCCAGTAATATGTTGCATGCAAAGAAATGATGATATTTGTGAACACTTTATCAGGTGGACGGCATGGATTTATTTTCTGTACGTTCTGCGGCGCAGTTCGCAATTAAACACGTGACCGACGGTAAAGGACCTATTATCCTCGAGATGCCCACTTATCGGTTAGCAAAGCGTTCCAATTCCTTTCTTCTCTGACGATACGATATTCCTTTTTCTTCTGCTTTTTTTATATATTTTTCGTTCGTCCCTTTGCCTTCCACTGCAGCCAAGGCGAGTAATGATTTCCTGCGTCTCGTCCCTTTTTTTCTTCTCTTCTTTCCTGCAGATATTTCGGCCACTCGATGTCGGATCCTGGGACTACCTACAGGAAGCGGGAGGAAGTCCAGGAGATTAGGAAGAAATCCGATCCGATCGAAACTTACAAGCGGAAACTCCTCGAAGCGAAATTAATTACGCAAGAGGAATTGAAAGTAAGTTTTTATTTTTATATACCAAATCGTTAAACAAATTATACAACAATTCTAATTACATTTAAAAAATAATTTTAAAATTAATATTATTTTAAACAGAATTACACACTTTTGTTGCATAATAAATCATGTTTATTAATGAGACCAGAATTTCGAGCAATTTTTTATCTCATACCTAAAAAAGTTTTGTATATTTTTGTATTTTGATGAATTGTGACAAATATATCAAAATATAAATGCAGGATCCAATATAAAACCTTGTGATTATATTTGCAAAATAATGTAAATACGTTTGGGTCTGGCCTATACGTGCCTAATAGATCGATACTCGTCGGCCGCAAATGCTCTGGACACATGCAATAATAAGAGGTTACGTAGGGAAATTACAAGGAAACACACACACAGCACCATGCACACATTATTTTCATGCATTTTTTAAGGAGTAATCACATTTTATCGTCCCACCATAATACACCCATTAAACTAAAGAGGGACATGAAAAGACCGGTAAACATTTCGCTCGTCCTCCTCTGTATGTGAGCACGTTATATTTTCCCGTTTCTTTACCATCGCATCTCATCATTTGCACACGACGTGCGTAATCAGGTGCGCATATTGAATGCGATTTGTACCTTTCTTTATTTTCTTTTGTTGTTGTTGCAGGGAATCGATGGGGAAATTGAGAAGAGAATGAATTCGGAGATGACGGACGCTATGGTCGGCGTGGCTCTGCCCATCGTCGATTTGACCTCGGACATCTACAAGACGAATCTGGGTGGTAAGGTGAGGGGTGTCTCGTCCAATTCATGGTGGAACCACTACAGCCGTGTTCCACCTCTGTAACAGGAGGAGGAGGAGGAAGAAGAAGGAGAATGAAAAGAACTACTTTAATCACATTTTATCGATTCTCCGCAACTTTGATTACTACACGCGCTCCGGTTACGAATGGGAATCGATCGAGCGCGCGTCGCACATGCAAATTTACTTTTACACTTCAATACGTAATCAGAAAGAAATGGAAAATAACAACGAAGAGAATAAAAAGGGAAATCGTAATATTTCAAGTTTTACCCCATTTAGATTAAACTTTTTTTTCCCATTATCGTCGCACGAAATTCCATTTCTTTCAATCCAAGTAAGTAAAACTAAATCAAATTAATTTAAATTATGAAATAATATAAATATGATTTAATTTCAATTTTGCTGTAATTGTAAATAATTTATTTATTATTTACATTTATTTATAATTATGTTTATTTTGTCATTATATTTCAATCGTAAATAGCGATTAGAATTATGTGTTAAAAATGATACCAAAACTAAATACATATATTTTCTTATATAAGTTTTACATTCCTTATAACTTAATTATTATTAGTTATTGCTTAATTTAACAACAAAAAAATCTTGAAATAATTTCAATGAAAAAGAAAAATTTTAATTCATTGGATATTAAAGTTTTTCTAAAACAGTTATTATTAATACATAAAATATCTACTACTAATTCCATATATTATTGAAAAAAAAAGAAACTACTCAAAAAATAATGGAAATTTTCTTAAGATGCTGCAAAAATTTCATATCTATTTAATGCAAATAAAATCAGTTATATATAAAAAATAAAACAACTAATAAAATAAACTTATTTTAGAAATAAAACTTATATAAGACTTAAAAGTTTTTACTATTAAATATACCACTTACTAGTATTTACAATGGAGACCAGAGACTTGAACTGTCAAATTTAATTTGACATTTGTGCAACATTTTAATTTATTTTTATTAGTGTACAATTTAATATGTTTCGTTTAAATGTAAATTAATTTGTTTTATCATGATGATTGTGTATCGTCTTATGATTATTCGAATCGCGAGTATTAATTATATAATTGAATGTAATGCAAATGAATGGTTCTCGCTGTGCAAGCAACTTTCCGTTCGAGCGAGTCCTGGGGACCTACTTTGATAATTGAATAAATTCCGCTCGGAAGATGTCATTAAACCGAGCCGAGGTTATGCAAGAGTTGTTATTAACTTAAAATTCGATGAAGTGTCTTTAAGGAGAAGAGCGAAATTAAGCGGTTAAAGCGAGAAGACAAGAGAGATAGAAAATATAATGTGGAAGGAAAAGTGCGGCAGTCTATTAGATCGACTTGTACCAAAAAAAAAAAAACACTTAACTTCTTTTGAAGCCCGGTGAAATAATGAGCGCGAAGGAACAAGGAATATATTTTTTTTAGGGGGTTTGGATGAGATGAGGTAATGGTGGATTGGCGATGGACACATCCTGCAGGATATTTAAATGAACTATATTTCATAATGATATACACGCAGCCAGCGGGCACGGGCCGACGCCGACGTCGCGACGCCGGCGCCGCGGTCGTCGCAACGCGCGCTCCAAGCTCCGGACCTTCAGTCGAAAACCGGACGCGCGCGACAAGACGTCGCGAATCGCGCGATTTTACGCTACGAAATACACGCGTTGTGCGATTCGAAGCAAAAAAAGAAAACTTATGTAACTTTATTTCAAAAAGAAAAGGAGTTGAATACATAAATTTCAGTTTAACTATTTTGTTGTAATTCTTAAGAGTGTTTTGGTGCAAGTTTTGTTTAAAGGATTTTCCCTTCAAAGTTTTGATTGATGTAAGCAAGCCCAAATTAAGCGTCGATTAAGGACGGCAGGAAAGAATCCTTGTCCAGGATTAATGCCCGCACCACGTATTGTAATTGTAACGAGCAAATGTAGTTTTAATTGCACGTTTCGCTCTATAAAATTTATGTACTGGCCCCGAAACTTAACTCGGACTATTAATCGCGTTTGATTTATTACACGCGTCGAAACCTCCCCTAAAATACAATTAAATTACGTTCGAATACTGCTACAAAAACACCTCCTCTTCACCTCCCCCAATTCCCGAAAATGATTAATTTTGATAAATAGATATTGTTCATCATTTCACATATGAAATGAACGAGTATTACTTTTTTTCGATCCTTGTTTCCGTAACGCCAAACAATGCTCGATAACATTGAAACGGGGAACTTTGTTCCGCATTTAATTTGACTGCCAACACTAAATCATTTATTCATTCGTATCCGTTTCATTCGATGATATTTTCGTTTTTGCATTATGCGCAAATAAATATTACGAATATGCTGAATTTTGTTCGACTGGCATCAAATATTTATGATACAATTCACAATACATTATTTATTTTCATTGCACAATTAAAATCTGAATTAAAATTGTAAAAAAAAAATAATTATTAATGTAATACCAAAAAGATGAGAAATTATTATTTAAATTTGAGAATTAATTCAGTTTAAGAATTTATTTATTTATTGATTGAAAAATATAGTTGTAATAACTGAGGCAAAATTAGTTCATTGTTTAATAAAGTTTACCAATTATTGAATTTTGAGTTAACTTTTAAATAATGTTATCTTATCTTAATTTTCCTTAAGTACAGGAAGTTTTCTTTGAGTTATTATTTGAATCATTAAATTTTGCAAAAAAAAAATTGTATCTGCAGAAAAAATTGTAATTTTGAATATTATAGAAAAGCACTTTTATTTCGTCTTATTTTATTTTTGAACTATAAGTTTTAAAAAAATAGTGGAATATAAATATTGGTAGTATATTTCGAAATCTATTTTTAAAACGTTAAAAAGAAATGAAGGTTTAATAAATCTTGCAATCTAGTTTAGTAGAAAATATTTTATTTGCTACATGCATATGTACATAATTTTTATATTTTGTGTGTGTATATACGTTGCAAAATATTATATGTGCATGCCCTTATTAAGATTCATGCCATCCGTTTATTAATGCAGACGGAATTTTTCACGCAAATGAGAATTTAACTTTTTACTTCACCCCCGGGGGCGGCAGCGGCAAGCAAAAAACTCGTTCATCGCAAACGAAGGCAACCGAATTCAAGCAAAAACGGCGCATGCAATTTTATGAAATTATGCAGTTACCTGACCTCGACTTTGTTGTTGCTCGTGCATCCGCAGAACCGGCAGGAACGAATTACTACTACCACTACCACTACTACTACAAAACACAACACAACACCACGAAAACTACGGGTTAATAATGATTGCATTTATTTTGCTTTTCGAGTGGGAAAACTTTTTTAATTAACTTTACAATATGTTATTTGTTGTTCTTTTACTTGTTTATTTTTATTCTGCTCGTTTGTATTTTTGTCGGTGAGTTTTACACAATTGGCAGTTTTTATATAAATGTATTTTAGTTATTACATTTATGAAGAAAAAAAATAATTTTGCTTTTTATTCTTTAGAAATCAATATTAAAAATAAAAAACACAATTTAGAAATAAACTTGTTTCACAAATACATTGATTTCTGTGAAATTTTCAATTACAATTTTTCAAGAACAAATATTCTAATTGCAAAAAAGGATAAAACACATCTTAGAATGTAAATATATTTATATACTAAATAATATGAGTTAAAAGATATTTTTATTTCTCTGTTCCATTTTATAAGCAAGTATTACGTTTGTAAATATCTATAAAACATTTAAGAACAAATAAATATTTGTAAAGTTAAATACACATAATGTAATAATGAGAGATTCAAAGCTGAATTAATGACAAAATTTCACTTTTCGTTGAATCAAAGTTTGCTTTCGAAACTCGTCTGGGTTCAAATTATTATTTAAGGCTGCGCCACTTATTTGCTACTGAGCTTTATTAGTGCATCAAAAGATGGACTAAATTAAATAGCGTCTGGTTTAATTATAATATTTAATTACGAGGGGAAATGTACGAAGGCTTTTCATTAACTACGGCGAGTTTTCGTGTTCGCTTTCATTCTTCATCCAACTTTTTACTTGCTCGTTCATTTTACGTTGTTTTTTTTTTCTGTTTTGTTTCCCTGCCCTTAGTAGGAATTAACATGTAACAAAGTAACGTTAAAAGCGGCGGTGATTCCGCGAAAACCGGGGTTGGGTCTATTTTAGTGGTCGGTTTGCACGGAGGAAAAGCGTCGTCATAAAAGTGGCTTTAAAATTCATTAAAAAACAAGTTGAAAAAAAAATAAGCAAGTAAATATATAAATAAATAAAACTTTCTCTTCCACCCCTTGCTGAAACGTGAGTGAGGGGGATGAAAAATAACGCACGATTCTTCCACCCTCCGTTGACGTGACTCAAAATCTTAATTGCCCTTCCGTGTATCATCGTAATTAATTATTGCTCGCTGCGTTCGAGTACACAAACGTCCCCTTTGTATTATTATTATTTCTTTTTGGTCATTTTTCATTTACCAAAACCACACGTAGAAAAAAAAACTCTATTTGCATTCATATTTACAATTCGTTCATTAATCGTTAGATGAAGCCCCTAATACGAACCATTAGGCCCTAATGGTGCTAATGCAAATACAAGTAACGCTTTTTATTTATTTGTTAACGCGACAATAACAACCACACAAAAACCCAATTACCTTTTCTTCAAGCTATACAAACACATTACTGATTTTTTTTAATATATTATTTGGAATAACGTACGTGCGTCAATTGGAATACACGCATATGTGCTGGTAATTTTCTGTAATTCTCGTTGGAAATGCGTAGATTCGTATAATCTCTGTACTAAGTACTAATTCCCCAAAAACCCACAACAAGTTATTTCTAAATATTTCTTTATGAAACATATAATACAAATAATAATTTCAATTCATGGAATTAAACACTTGATTTAAACTCACATTATGAGCTTACTAGGAATTATAACTTTATATCAAAAAAATACTCATTTAATACCTATATTAACTCCCATATACAAACAATAAACTAAATTATCCAAATTAAAAATATTTTTTTAAAATTTTATTTCGCAATTTTCCGTCACAAATAAATTAAATGCAACAAATATCATTTAAAAACATCAATAAATTTAGCTTTAATACTAATTTAGCTACATAATAAGTTTATTTAAATATTGGTAAAAAAAATGTGGAGGCGCAGGGTATTTTTTTTTAGCAATTTTTTTTATACATTCATATTTTCAATAAATATATTTATATAGAATATTTAGTTTATTTTTATCAAATCCATTATTCATTTTCAATTTATTATAATTTGCTTTCTATTTGCTTCATCGGATGGATTATAACAAATAACATGTAATTTCGGTAATGCTTCACTATTCTCGATCGTAATGTGAAAATAATTAAAGGTCCGACTGACCACAAAAAAATTATAGACTACATAAATAGTCTTTATTTTTGGTCAGCCAAAAAAGCGCTGCTTAACTATTAAGTTAAATTAAAAATATAAATTGCTTTTTACTGTAATCGAGGGTCGAAACACCTTTCGTGTTATTGCGTTCGCTCGTGTAATAGGATGAAAAATTATAAAGGCTAAATGCAACAAATGCCATTTTAACTTTGGCCAAGTAAATTTCCTTAATAACTTCTGAAACAGTTCCATTTATTCCCTTCGCCCTTCTTAGCGAACGAGCGCCGTTGACCCGTTTCCAACTTCTGGAAATATATTTCACGAAAACGGAAAGGAAAATTGAGGAGAAGATGAAAAAAAAAAAGGAGCTTAACCCGATTTTCAGGGGCGTCCACTTAATCGACTCAATTAACATTCAGACAAAAATAAAGAACTGATTTTTTTTTCTTTTTAATAATCATAATTTAATTATATAGAAAAAAAATTAAGGAGAGAAAACTTTTCGAATCTCATTTCGCAGAGCTCGTAAAAAGTTTTTTTGCAGACTCTCGCAGAGAAAAAAAGTTTGTTAATACTTTGCACGATCTTTAATAATTAATTAAAATACTAATTACTTACAAATATACTTATTTGTCATCATTGTTAAATAAAATTTAATTATTTTTGTTTATTTTATTTTGTAATTAAATTAAAATTGAGGCAAGTGAATAGAGAAAAAAGTTTGTCGGTTGTGACGGTTGTTCAATTAGAGATTAAAAAGTTGAGTGTATAGAAAATAGTCGGGCATTTGATTAAGATAATTCATTCGCATTGTGTTAAAGCGGAGCGAATTCGAAACAATGTAAGAGTTTAAAAAAACAATGAGGGAAGCTGGTACATTAAGTGAGTGAGACGGCAGACGTTGGGCGTCCCTTAAAATTCCTCCTCAAGAGGAATATAAAAGCATCAGCATTAATTAAAACGTGCAAATCTAGTTGTTTGAACTCCGGAGTAGTCGCAGAGCCTCGAAAGAAAAGTAAGAGAGAGAAACTAAAAGAAAACGAAACGAGTTGAAGATGCGGGTGTAGGAAAAAAGAAGGACAAAAATGAATCAATCATGAGATCTGCGGAGGCGGCGGCAGAGGGCGCCACAGAAATTAAAAAATAAAGGGTGAAGCGAAATTTGAATATTTAAAAATACCGCATGCAAATTGTTCGCAAAAAAAAAAACGTGCCTCGCGATAACTCGTCGTTGCCGTAAACGAAAACACGAAAAAAAAATAGGTGGAAGAAAATAAAATGAAGGAATGAATAGGAAAATGAAACGAAAACAGAAAGTCGACAAAAATATTCCCAACATTTCGAATGTGTCCGTATATATATATATATATGAAGCGTTTGGATACGCGTTTTGATATGCAAATGTATGCAATCTGTATTATGTGCATACACAAATATTACTTCTGTACTTTAAATGGAAATACATGTATTATGTGCCGCGCCGCCGTTCATATTTATCGTTATTTTCAATATTGATATGACATTTGCATGTGTCTTATGTCATTTCGATTTTGTTTTGTGCGTCCACCATTGTTATACACATAACCTTCATTATGAAAGAAAAAAAATGGTATTCCTGAAATATAATATTTTGAGGTTAAGCAACTGGTGACGTGGTGCGAATCAAAATATTATTAGACAAGTTGGTACATCTGCAAGCGTTAATTTAGACACAAATAATTTGACAGTTTAAAAAATAATCATTCAAATTTCATAAAATTTAAAGTTTATAAATTGATTAATTATACTTTTACCAGAACTGGAAAATTAATGCGCATTTCCATTTATCGATCATCATACATGTAGTGAACAAAGAGTGTTCATTATGATTTCGATATCCATTTATTAAGTATTTCCAAATGGTAATGCACGATACAAATTGACATTTGCATTGATGATGGAGTGCGAGAGATCGAGAGAATACAAATCCACACACACACACACATATATCTATTTATTAATTTCCTATTAATGCGTCGGCCCTTCCAAATATCTCCAATTAACTAACAAATAATTAATTAATAATTAAACAATTACCCGTTCGTCCGTTAAGTAATGACAGTTTAATTTCAATTTAATTGCTTCCGTCCAGACCACAGGCTCACTCCAACATTTTATTCGATCATTTCCAATATCCCATTATCCATATCATCTATTAATCAAATTCACATTCTATTCATTATTTAATTTCTATATTATATTTAAGTTGCAATACTCTGAACATCGTTGTCTTCTATTACTTAACACAAGTTTACTAACTTTAATTGATGTAAATGCGAAAACGCACTTGCGGTTTCACATGATTAAAACCACTTGACAATTCAGTGATCCTCCTTTTTCACTTAACATCACTTTAAGTTAACTTATTCAGATTATTACGTTGTTGTTTTCTGTTATAATTCTTAGTTTTATTTTTTAAACGGAAAGACGCAATTATTATATAAATTCTGAGAGACGTCTGTGTATTTAAGTAACGTTCATTAATTTATTAATTAAAGTTTAATTAATGAGAGCTCCTACAGCTAGTATTATATGAATATGACCATGAATTCTGAGTCTTGTTATAATCATGAGGAGACGTTCGTTTAATTACAATTTTTTGTTTGTTAAGTTTACATATATTTTATAAAATGTAATTAAAAATTTAAACTCTAAAATATTTTAATTATAAATCATTTCTTGTTGTTATTTATTGCTTAAGTAATTTAACATACACTTTGTGAGCGTAATATGTAAATGCTAATTAATTTTCTTGAATGAATCCGACTGTGCAGATGTACATGTCGTGTGTACATTGAGTCCTGATGCGAAGATATCACTCAGGTGAGTGTGTGTGTGTGTATTCGGTGGGGATCTTTTGATCTTCCGGAGATGCTCACGTAACCGGTATTTTCATCTATAATGCATATATCAATTAGTGGTCCAGCATATTACCATTGGACCCTCAACCATCCTCCACCTCCCCTGTTATTTGCGTTCCTCGGGAATTAGTCAGGGCGAGAGCATAGTTTATGCGGCCCGAATACAACTTCAACATATGAACACTCGAAAACCATCCAAACACAGCCTCGACCCTTAAACAAACCCTCGCAATATGCAGATTGCTACAAACAACAATAACAACTGCATCGACACGAATAACCGAATTATTAATAAATTGCTATTTTGTCTTTGCTTTTTTTTTTTGGACCAATTATTCGCTTTGAGTGGTGAAAGCAAAAACGGCAGTTACGTGTTTGCAAAGCCGAAATCTGTGCGCTCGTGTTCAGATGGATATTGCGTAATTCGATGCCGTTATGCAATTGGCGAAAGCGTGCATATTTCCACATGAAGCTTGTTTACGATCAGTGGAAAACCGGACGGAATTTTAATCGAGCACGATTTCCCAACAACTCCCTACAAAATACTGCAAAAATAAATGTGAAGTACTTTAAACAAGTCGAATCAATAATTTATTAGTAATCTCTGTTCCTCTATACTTTTTCATACAAAAAATAATTCAAAACATATTCAATAGTTAATTATATTCCATTTTAGTTAATTTCTATTAAAAATTAAGTTTAAAAAATAGTATGAGTTTTGTGAAGTGAATTTTTATATAATTTTTTGATATAAAATCGTTGGGAATTAAAAGTAGAATTTAATTTATATTAAAGCAATTCCTTTTCACCCGAATACTCATTTCCTTTGCATTCTCTACACAAATATCCATACATATTACATTTTTTTTCCATACCACTTACAAATTTATTTGAATGGATTCCAATTTAAAACGGTCACAAAATTGATTCGATTCGAACGTGCGTTTCCGTGATCGTAATTGATGATTACGATCTTCAATCATGATTTGTATCGAAACTTTTATTATTATTTCCATCAGTACTTATACAGAAAAAAATATATATATAAATATTATAAAAGAATAAAAAATACCGAGTGAAATGAAAGAGGAGGAAAAAAGAGCTCGTTACAATTTTCCACGCTTTCCCACGCCCGTATTACACATACCATTTCCCCATTTCGGCTCCTTTCTATTCCATTAACCATTTCTATTACCGAATTAACTTCGGTTTCCCGTTACACACTCGCCTCCGGCGATATCGCACTTAATTGGACGTGTTATTATTTCTGCACTTTTTATATTTTATTTCTTTAATAAATTGCATTTAACGATCCAATCCCGATATCCCCAGTTAAATAAAATACAGGATAATATTTAAACATGAAAGATTTTTTAATATTAAAATAAATATATAATAATCATATTATAATCCTTTGATTCCCTAGAGTTTCACCTTTAATTTCCATATTTGACGATGATTATAACACTTTCAGTCATCGAGTAATATGAAGAAATAACAAGAATTATTATTATTTATTAATTTGTTAAAACGTAAATAAAAATTGTACATGTTTAGGCAACAATCATGCGGTTTCGGTGGAAATGAAGCAGTAATTAAAGTTTTACAATAGTTTTGTTTGCAATTAGATAGAATAATTGGAAGTAATTTGCGGAGCGTGCGAGACTTCTGTAAATGTTATCCATTGTACAAATCGATTTGCTAATTGCGTAAATACTGTCTAGTGCATTCAATTAAAACAGCGTTTATTTTTTATAGTTCCACTTTAATTACTTGCAATCCGTCTTTGTACACTGAATTCTTTATGATTTAATGTAATTTAAATTATTTTATTCATTTTTGAAAAACATAATTTATTACAAAAATATTAAAAGAGTTACAATTATGATTATAGAAAGATTTGTAACGTGTTTCTACTACTCATTTTAGTAAATATATTGTGTAAAATTGATTTTGTTGAAGGATAAATTCGTGCGTGAAATTTCCATTAGATTAACCCATATTGTAGTAAATATGGAAATACTAATTGCGTTTCATAATAAAACGCAATATTTCGTTCTGCACATCGAAATTACCGAACGGAACGCATTTCGCACGAAAAGGGAAAATAAACACCGGCTGCAATTAAACAAAAACGCGTCGAACCTGATAAACTCGATTATTTACGAAACAATAAATTCATTCAATTCGCTGCAAGGCAACAACAATATTTCTCGATATATATTTACGAAGCAATCAATAGTTGTGTGTATCCATTTTCCTTTAATATTTCCTGCATTAACATTTGCTTAATCCGTAAACTCAGGCGAGAATTTAATTGTAAATTCAATTTTTAAAAACGTTGATTCGGAAAATTGCGACAAATAAAAATGCATTTCCTTGGAACAAACTTTTCGTCCCCAGTTTTCCCGAACGCAGGTCAGATAATAATTCAATCTATAAAACTCGCCGAATGAACATCTCCGAAGGGAAAAAAATAAGTCTGAGTAAAAATAGACACAAAAAAGAAGAATTGAAAAACGGTTTCTTGCTACATCAAAAAATAAAGTTTAAGGCAGTTTCAATTAAACTTGGCCGCTCTTTCCTCCATCTATCTGATCGTGCGGTTTATCGTTGACGCATCTGAATCGGATTAAAATTGCGGCCTTTCCGTTTCCGGGGATGAAAAAAAATAAAAATTCTTGAATATAAGAATGGCGCTAAATTAAAATATCTTGATTGCTGATTGCGAATCTAAATAATTTTTTTTGTGTTTGGTTTTGGACGGATAAATGATATTATATTTGAACTGTGCGCTGCGCAAAATATCAATCTTCCATATAAGATTCGCAGGATTTTAAAGAGCTTAGTTTCGAGTTTGCGTTAAACCCATGAACTTCCGCCAAGCGACTCGAAGTTTGCGAATACAAAAGCAAACATGATGTTAGACAAATTGAGGATATAATGAGCGTCTCATCTGCGAAATAACCTTTATTAATACAAGCATTAAACTGGAAAAGAATAGACAAATTTTCGAAATTTATTACATTTTACGTAAATCCATTAAAAAATGAAAATATTTTAAGTCAAAATTTTAAAAGTTTTTTTTTTGTTAATTTAAAAATATATATAATAAAACCTTTTCAACAATTTTAATTTATTTTTTTCCACTTTGTGTAAAATAATATACGAATTTAAATATTTGAAAATAGTTAGTATGAGAAGATTTTGGGAATATTAAAAAAATAAGAACCTGCGCATGCACCATTTTTCAAATACATGAATTATGTGAGAAGTTTCGGTATTGTTTATTATATAAAATTGATATATTGCTGTAGAAAGAATGGTTATATTTGATTAAAGATTGAAGAAAGAGAGGGATAAAAATGTTATTGCAATATAGGAGAAAAAAACTCAATCAAATATCCGATGAGTACTTTCGCCAATAACGAATATTCTCATGATTTGCGGCGAATCCACTGTTTATTAGTCTCTGATTGAATCCGTGGGGATTGCTACAAAAAATGAGAGAAGTGAAAAAACCCGGCGCATCCACCCGAGTGGATCATGTCGCCATGGAGACTAATATAGAAGACGAAAAAATGGGTAAATAAGAAAGCAACGTCGGATAATACCAAACTTGTGGATCCGGTTTGGAAAGTTGCCTCCATTCGATCCGAATTAAATTCTTATTCCAATCAACGTAAATATTGCTGCTCGAGCATAAAGTGTTTGCGAACTTTGCGCAGACGAAGAAGAAGTTATTATGTAAGTATTTGTCTGAGTGTGAAGGTGTGTGTGTGTGTGTGTGTGAGGGCGCAGGCGGCGACGTTGTAAGTGGGTAGAAGTTTTCAATTGCATACTTTGCGAAGGAACGGAAACTCTTGATCAAATTTCGCAAAGTTAATAGTTTTCACCACTATTACCTGCCCATTCTTGCGCGGTTGTCAACTTCTTGTTGTTCGCCGTGGGGAAAAAAATGAAATTTTCCAACTTCCCAGCGGATCCAATTCTAACTCAATTTTATAATTTATGAAGTCAGAGAAAGATGCGTGAAATTCAGATTATAATTATTTTAAGAAGTTCAATTTCCAAAACCTGTGTTTGAAGTGTTTTCGCTTTAATTAACAAGATGTTGTATTGATTGCAAGATTAGTGTGCATTATTTGCAAACTGCAAACATAAATAGGAAATTATTGAAAACTGGGATGTTCGGTGGAAACTGTTGTTTATTCGTTGCGATTGCGATAAGTCTAGTTAATTAACAATTTAATCGGATGCGAGAGAGAATTGAGCTTCCAACGTACTACAAATAATGGCGTATCGAGTTTGGAGAAAGGAGGAAACAACGATACTCGGTTTTCCTATTCGAATAAATTTGAATTGTAAATAATTTCGTCCGGTTAACGAACCTAATAGAATTATTCGATCCAATAAGATGGTGCATTTACATTCGATAGACTCCAATCAAATAGAACTTTTTCCGGTATTCCCAAACGTTTGAATACCAATTAAATACACACAACTAGTTGTTTACGTTTCATTGCTTTTCTTAATCTATTCCACAATTATTTTCATTTTAACCAATGCAATCTCCTAAACTTTCATCCACTTTTCCAAAACAGTTTCAAAATAATTTATAATAATATTTATTGAAAATTAAACTTAAAGATTAATTTAGAAAATTTAACAATTTCGTACATATATTCATATAAACGCTGCAGCGTTCATATTAATGTGGCTCCATCTGTTGTTGATTGAATTACATTAATTTCATCGTTGAATAATTGCGTTAACCGTTGAAACAAATCCATTGTACACACATACACATTTTCACATATTCACGTAAATATATTATATTATGTATAAAAAAAAGGAATCGCCTGATAAATGCATTGCATTCGGCGCGCTGACAAAAGCTCGTAATTCGGATTAATTTCACAGCATTAGGAATGTCAGTTGTTACATCACGTCACGTCACGTTTATTAATTCCGTGCAATATATTTATGATAACAATGGAAATTAATTTATTTTTCAACCAACCAAATGCAAATTAAATTAGAATAAATCCTTATAAAAACTAACCATTTTTTTCTAGGAAATATCTATTTTATAGTATTTATAACATATTATATTTAAATTTAATTAATATTTATTATCAAAGCAAATTATTGAAAAAAATAATTCATCCACAATTTTATAACAACAATAATTTTATAATCTATTATTCATTATTAACATATATTTTTTTATTAAACTAGCTTTAATTTTATGATTTTCTTAACTAACATCAAATTATTGATTTCTTAATTTTGATTAAATTATAACATAATTTGTTATAAATAAAGAAATTCAAGTTGTTAAATTATTTTTTTTTTTTTCAACATATTATAGTGTAATTATTGAATTTATTTCTGGAAAGACAATAAAACTCATGCAGTTTTTCTATTATTTTTTCATGAAAGTTACTTTTATTTTCGCGTTTCTCATTGATATAAATTACACTTAAATATTATAGATGTTGTAATAAATATTTAATAGCTTGGTAATAGAATTCTCAAGGTAGATACGTGTCGGTCATCAACCGAAAACTTTTATTTATTTATTTTTCATACCGCAAATGGAATACATTATATAATTATTTAGTATACACTTTAAGCATTGAATAAAATAAGATTTTTTTTATTAATACATAAATTTGGTTCATTCATATTTTATATACTGAGGTTATTGTCCTAATGTCTATTAAATATTAATGATTATATTTATTTTTATCAAAGGTCAAATAAAAAAAAACTGTCATCAATATAATTGGAATATACTTTTATATACGATTTTTATAATGAATATTTCATAGACTTGAAAAATATTTAGTTTCAATAAATTTTATTAATTAATTTTATGAATTCCATAAAGTAAATTCTTTAAGAAAATAATGTAGAGTAAAAATAAACAGTCTTCTTAACCCGGCGCATCCACAATTAAAAAAATCCTTATTTTTTAAATTAAATTAAGTATTGTTTATTAATTATTATTTTTTGACCACAAAAAAACATAATTAATTGATTATTTGGTTAAGATTATGATTAAATCAAAATATTTAAGAAATGGATTTAATAAAAAAATGGTAAAGTGCATAAATTTTATTATTTCACAGTAAAATGTGATCCCGGAATTCAAATTTATTTACGGAGTATATATTTTGGTAGTAAATGTGCAATAACTGCACAATATCATCGCGAGCAGTTTACAGTTTTTTTCGTGACATTTTCAGTAAACGCGTGTGCAGGATATAAACATAAATAATTATGGAAATCGCTTTTCAATTGTACTGAGAATTTATATGATTCGAAAACGATGCATGCAAACATCGATACCGCCGAATCGTCCATATTTATCGCCGCAACTTACCAATAAATAATCAATCGGACATAAATTTAGTCTTGATTATCTATCGATTTAGTTTTAAGTTACAAACCATTTTTTTTAGATTTTAAACTATTATTTTCATTACATTTCAAGAAACTTAATTCATTTTGTGATTGTAGGAAAGTAAGTGCTATGAAAGTAGATGATCCAGTTGAAATGCATTTTGATTATCTTCAATTTAGGACGTTATATAAAAAATAGATAAAGGGCAGATCTTCGTAGGGCATAAACACGGCGCTCGGTCGTTTCGCGGAAAAGTTACGGGATTCATATCATTACGTTTTTATTGAAAGGAATATAAAAAAAAAACGATTATATAATGCAATACAATAGTTATAGTCCATATGATTTACGGCGCTCAACTATATTGCTATCTACTCGGATTCATGGAATATGCGCGAGCGGTGAAAATAAAGATCTATATATAAATAATGCATCCACATAACCCGGCGCATCCACTATTTTACGAACATATTTATTTTTTCGTTACTTTTTTTTACATTATTTACAATAAATATACATTCTTAATTAAGGAAAATTTGAACAATTTACTAGAAGATTTATGGAAATACATACATTTATTAATTTATTTTTGAAAGGACAACATAAAATAAATTTTATACCCGGCGCATCCACCATTTTATGAATGTATTTATTTCATATTTTTCATCATTTATTATTGACAATTATTTTTTTAGGAAATTTGAAACGATATTATTGGTTTTAAATTATATTTATTTATTAATAATACTTCGATAAATGTTACGAGATAATGGTGTAAAATGAATGTTTATTTTTTTTTTCGTTGACTCGATTAGTGTCCGGTTTTATTATATTTTTTATTGTATTCTGATCACACGGTCGGACGAGTTTCCGATGCCGATGCAATTTTATAATCAATTGATTTAGTGCTGGAGTAGCGTTATTTAAAGCCCTTCGCGTTCGATTGCGATGGCAAATAAATCGATGACCCCCACGTGAAAAATAGTATGCAAATGCAGTGACTGAATGCACATCCCAAACTGAACCGAGTGTAGAAAAAAAGGGGAAATAAATAAATGGGACAGTGGCCGAAATAAACAGTGCTTCGCATGAGAAAAATTGGTGCGACCGGAACCCATTTGCAGCATATTAAAAAGCGGGTTAATTTCACATGATGTGAGGGGGAGGAAAATGTAGATGATCTATGCATACACACATAAATGGGTTTTGGTCACGTCGAAAACATATTGGATTTTACCCTGATTCTTGTTATATTTTTGTTTAGTCAACAAATTAATTCAATTGCTTTTAATGTGTATTTTTTGTAGAAAATAGTAACACGGATCGTTACAAAAAGTTATTTAGTTACAATAAAATACTAAAAGTTTTGCTATTAATTTTTTGTATAAAAATTTTGTGTCCGTTTTAGCAACTAAATAAATATTGACAGTTCAGTGACAGCTGTCAATATAGGTTTCTATCAAGAGAAACGTTTTTTTTTTTAATTTGCTGCATTTGATGTGAAAGTTGGACTTGATACAAGCGGTGGCATGAAGGCATCAGCAATTAGTATTTCTGGGTTTTGGTGGAAAGAAATGAATTTCTAAGTAAACGGCAGAAACTAATTCGTGCTTTTAACATGGAATTACGTACTCCACACGTCGGCAGTTCTATTAAAATATTTACTTTCTTTTCGGAACGGCTGAATATTTCATACCGCGTTAAGTGCTTATGGCTCCACTTAAACAACTACGTTCGAGAGAGCAAGGTGAAATATGTATTTATATACACAAAATGAATGTGTGCGAGTGAGAGAGAGAAGAGGGTGGTAGAGAGGTCGAGCCATCCCCTATTTCCAACATCTCCATATACATTTCCACTAATTAATCACTTCATTATTAATTTTATCATCAACTAAGTAACAAACGAGCCCAGACTCTCAACCTCTTTATTTCACTCATTTATATTTGAGAATTTCTTAATAAACGGATACTTCTTCGTCCATAATTTATTAATACTTTAAGTATTTCCATTCAACTAATTTCTGTACTTTAAATTTATTTTAAGAGAAACTTCTTTATTCTAGTTAAAAAATTAGTCTTACATTTATAACTTTAAATGCACTTCACTTATTAATGGAATTAAAAATAATCCCTTCTAAATATTCACAAGTAATTTAGAAAGTTTATAATTCAAATTTTAATATTATAGATTTCATACAATCAAAATCAGTATAATTTCAGTTCGTAATTGCAGAGAAACTTTATTCTCAAATCGATAACTAATTACATGTTATTTATTTAAAATTCAATGAAACTATTTAATTTCAGTGCATTACTGCAAACATCATAAAATTGTTATAGACACTATGAATAAAATATATTTTACTTTAAATTATTAAGAAATATTAATTTATATTAAAACTTATTTTTTTTATAATAACCTGGCGCATCCACTTTTTTTTAAAATTATTTATTAAATACTAATTTATTTAAAGATAATATGATTTATTCAATGACTATGAAATTAAATAATTATAAATTGAAATAATATTAATTTTGTTATATTAAAAATATTTTATTAATAATTTTTGTATCGACGATAAATTTAGAGTAAAAGTTTTAATATCATGTTTCTCTACGCTAAATGGTAAAAATTTTAGTTATTTTGATATTACGTATGTTGCTCAGCGCTAATGAATATTTAACAAAAAAAAAACTGTGGGTGCTCTCGTCTTAAACGCTCTCAACTGTAATGGTTTTCGTTGTGCAACGCGTGTTTGTATATATATTTTTTTTGTACATTTGTATGTGCATATGCACATACAATTTTAATTCAAGAGATGTCGGACAACGGTCATTAAAACTTGTAATCAGTACGGGGGCGTCCGCACATGTTGGTCGGCATTAAAATGCAATTTCAACGGAGCAATTTTGTCGTCATCAATTTAACTTTTCCAACTATCGCACGACCGACGTCATTATTATTAATAATCATCATCATCATCATTCCAACGCTGAGTTCAACGTACATTTCTATATATAAATACTAGAGAAAGAGAGAAAGAGAAAAATGTAAATAGAATTTTATACAATTAAAATTCACCAGACACGATGGAAAGAAATGAAGAAGACAAAAAAAAATATATACACGAAAGTAATTAATTTATCTCCTTCTCTTCGGAAAAACGTTGGATGTGAAAAATAATATGAAAGGGAAGAAAAATGTGTAACATGCTTAACAGACGGCGGCGCTGTGTCTCTGCATACATATATAATTTTTTTGTGTCTGTTTCATTCTTGTTCTGTTTAATTAATGTAAATTAACTTGGGCCATGTTTTAATTACATTTTTTTCTCTGTCGTTTCTTTCGCTCGCGTGTTTAATTTATTGAACTTTCGGGAATCCCCTAACCTCCCTCTCTCTCTCTCTCACTCTTCTGACATCAGGAGAGATGTATACTAATTGCTCACGTTTTCCACCTCGTCTTCATTTTCCCGGACTCGTACTCCCGCAGTTAATGGAATAATTCACCAATTAAATCAACTTTACCTTCTGACAAAACTATCCTCAACGTTGAATACTAATTTTACAACTGTGACAAATCCTTCAACAACTTTATATTTAACATATTAATTTATTTGCAAATATTGCTTTCAATATAAATATTATTTGCATTTAAGCTAATTTTATTCATTTTCAATTTGTTTGTAATTAATATGAATCTAAATAATTTAGTTTTAATTAGTTGCAGGTAATTAGAATTTGGAAATAATTACGGTTTAAATTTTAGTGGTTTATGTAATGAAATATTATACAAATCAATTTCACATTCAAATTATTTTTGATTTTGATATTTTTTTTTAATTAATTTGTAAAATTTATTTGTGGGCATTTTTTATAGAAAATTTTTATTTATGAAACAACATGATTTAAGTTTACAAGTTGTAAATATTTAGTATAGAAGTCTCATTTTTTTTTTTTTTATTTAATCTCAGATATGTATACAACATATTTGTGTCAATATATGCAAAGATAGTTTCTGGCTGGAGGCAACTTCTTAAGTGCCTCCAGCTTCTCTCTCTGTTTCCACGTCGTGCGACTATCTTTTGCGGGGCCCTAAAGGGAGGTCCATAATTACCAAAGTCATTATTAATTTCGATGTAACCGGTGGAATCAGCGTTTCACGTGCGCCTGAAACTCCGTTTCTTTTTCACCATCTCTGCGCGCTGCAGAGATGCAGGGTGCTTCGTAGGTAGTTAAAGGCTTAAATCATGGAATGACACATGTTTTGATGTGGGGAAGGTTTTGCAGGAAGAGCTCATTAGACGGCCGCCCCATCTCTCCCGCGCTCTCAATCTTATTACGTTGGCAATTATTAAACACAAAACTCGCCCTTCCTAGTCTCGGATACCACCGCCACCGCCACCACCTACATCCCTCCACTTTCCTCGCAGCCTCTGATTACAAGGCAAACTTGCACACTTTAAAGGTCAATAATAATGAGTAGGTCGAGCCGTCTTAAGATTTTAATGTCTCGTATCCGGAGCGGACATTAGAACAAAGCCCTCATTGTGTTTCGGATGGGGAGGCGTGAGGCCCTTTTTCCATAATGCATGTATTATATATATATATACAACTGGGGTGAAGGGCGGCGCTGTGCAAAATGCCCCCCTCACCCGACAATCGCTACAATAGCTCGACAACGTATACCGAAACCATTCACACGAACTAAGTGCCCCCAAACTCGAAACATAATCCATTAATATCGGTATCAAATCGGCAGGAAATTACACGAGTTACTTCACTGTAGTGTGTCAAAGATTGATACCGCTTGTCTCTGTAGTTTCCCAAGGATCTAATTTAGTTCCACTATATTTCTTTCTCAATTTTAAATATTATTTTCTACAATGTATTATTTATTACTATACAAATTTTAAAGTATTATTTTTGTAAAATTTTATTTTTAATTTTAAATAATAATTAATATTTTTAAAAATGAAGAAAAAAATTAACAAAAATGAATTTTTATAATAACTTTTTTGATGAAAATTACTTCTTCAATTTTATTGTCTATTGGACAAAGTATATTTGCAAATAGTGAAAATACATAAAATTGAGTTCTCATTCGAAATAAAACAAACGTAATATGAGTACATTCGTATTTTTATCGCTTTTGATGATGTAAAGTGTGTTGTTTATATTATTCCTATATTTATACAAATCTCGTTGCGATGTGTCACAATTACCAATATTCTCGCGAAGAATCTATTGACATATTTATGGGACTTTTATTTCGACATCAAAAGCATGCGGCATATAAATCCTTATATTATTCCCCCATTCGATATTGTTGTTTCGCCTCTCCACTTTTTTTGTGTGCCTCGAGTCCCCTCGGCTTATTTTATAATAGTTCTCTTCGCGAATCGATCGATCCTTACTTCCACCTCGTATACAGAACGCATCGTATGTTACACGAAATAAATAAATGGAATGTACGTGGCGGAGTTTACGCTTTATGCACAGATGCGATGATACAAAGTCGTTTCAGTTTTCATCCATAAAATCTTACAAATGAGCGTGTCTCCGCCGCCGGAGGCCTGGCTTTACTACATCCTTAACTGTTTCGCATCTGAAGTTCCTGCAAAAACAGTCCTCGCGTCTCGGTCTGAATCCTAATCCGGTTATAATTCCTGCTGCAACACCAACTCAAACTTATTGCTCCATATCAAAATGCGCTGTTGAATATTTCAAATGTCTTTTTACTGTTCCTCTTAATCCGCGGTTTACATACTTTGTCTACCAACGTGTAATAACATAAATCCACTAGTACATACATTTGATTATTTGTATTAACAAAATTAGTGACAAAATATTCCTTACAATTTAAAGTTTAATTTTATTATGACGATATTATGAGTTCGGGTTCAAATCCCAGCCAAGCCGAATAGGTAAAACTTCCATTGGGAAAGTTTATCTAAAATAATATAAATGTCAACACAGATTAAAATGTCACACCAGATTTACTGAATGTCCTACACGGACAGATTGTAAATAAAAATATAAGAAAAAAAAAATTATTATAACATTTATAATATTCCATTCAATGTTAATATATTTTTTTATTTATATTTAATTGCTCTGCAAACAAAATATTACCATTACTTTTTATTTATAAAATATAATAAAAATTTAACTAAAATTGAAATTTCGAAAGCAACTTATAATATTTGTATTAATAATGAGAAATAAATATTTGAAAACTTTTTGGGAAAATAAATGTAATTCTTTCTAAATAATGTGAGGTAAATGTAATTGAATAATTTTTAGTTGCAATTCGCTTTGTATTAAAAAAAAATGCTGTGTGCACGTTCAGAAAAGAGAAAAACCGCCTTTGTCGTTGAGAAAGCACGTCTCGGTAGTAAGTGAAATCACAAAGCACTGCGCCAATTCCTGCAGCATGTCTTTTCTTCCGTGCGGATGAAATATTCCGAAGCGGTTCCACGCGAATTAAATTAAAATTATGTTTACAATGCAGCAACTATCAGCGCAAATGCAGGTGGATGGCTTCACCTTTAATTTAATTCAATTTGCCTCCTTCTTTGTGCAAAGCAAAAATAAAAATTAATCAAAATTAATCAAAACTTCTGTTTTGTTGTTCGAGGCTTTTCCAATTTATTTTACTCCTTAAGCAATTTTAATTTTGCTCGCATCAAAGAAAAAGTTCGTTTCACAAAAGATCGAATAATGAAGTACACGCAATTCCGAATAGCTAAGGAGTGAAGTGTGAAATCTGGATGCTCGAGTCTCAAGTATGATTTCTTTTGCAGATGCGGAATCAATTAGGGATGGGAATCGACTTTAAAGGGAATTAACCCGGTGACGGCTCAGGAATATTCTATTATTTTTATTTTTGGCACCGTTCGATTTTCGATTGAAGATGAGGTCCGTGTTCGTCCAACTTTTCTACCATTTGCTGCTCACCAGAATTATTTATGGTAAGTCATTTATTTTATTTCCAACACGTTTTCTTTTTCGTTTAAACTAGAATTAAACTCGTTACGTTAAATTTATGATTAATAATTTTACTTACGGGACTAATTTGTATCGCCGAGCGTGTCTGAAATTTCAGAAAATAAAAAGCGTTTGCCCTTTTCTTTTAGCTTTCATAACGCTCGGTTTAAACGCAACGACATCTTACATTGCGGAAAGGGCGAAAAGAAGCGATGCCCAAATCGCGCATTCAGACGCGCCAGACTTAATTAAGAAAGTTCCTCGAGCAAATGTTTTAGTTCCTTATTAACTTCAATAATTTATTCACTTTACAGGTTTCTTTTCCTTCATCTTAACTCTTTACTTTCTTTTCTAACCAAGTACGTGTTTCCCTTTATTTAAATGTTAGGCACATTTTTTTAACGAAGCTTTATTAATTAAAGTAACTTTGACCCAATTTCGGAAATTCATTAAATAATATGCATTACGTAAAAAAAATAATTATTACTACTTACATAATGCAATTTTTTTATGAATTTATATTTAATTAAAAATAATTTTAAAATACATTATTCCTTGACGATTAAAATTTCGATAGAAATACTTATATTAATTTTTATTACCCGGCGCATCCACTTTTTTTTAACGTAATTTATATTTATTTTTAAAGAAACTTCATTGATTTAAGAATATTTTAAAATGTATGAAATATTTCCAATTTCATTAATGTAAACCACTTATATTGATTAACTTCAACTATTTCTAATAATAATCATTAAAAAAATATATTTTCTCGGTTAAACTATTTACACTTGTGTTATTATGTTAACGATTTATCTGAGACTAATTATTATAATTATTACAAGCTGTGAGTTATAAAATAATTGTATGCCGTGAGGTAATGAAAGTTGGATAAACTCTGGCCTAAGCCGATCGTTGAGATTGTAACATCGAAGACTTGCATCTAATCAATTTATTCACCGCTCGACGATTTTAATCCGTCAATTATGGAATTCGCAAATGCAATTGTTTGCCACAAACAAAACAGCACAGCACGGCACATTCGATTTACCTATGCGCAGGATAATTACGTATTTGCATGTGTACATCTACATCTCTCTCTCTCTCTCTCTACGTTTCTATCTACTGCTATCTCTCCCAAGTACGTACACGTCTATGTATTCATGTGTGTTTGCTCGGTGCGTCGCATTAACATATTATTAGCTCACGTAACCCAGTTACGCAAGCAATTAATTTCAATAAGATACTAATTTGCAGTGCACTTGATTAATGGTGTATTATTGAAATTAGCATGAGTTGCATTTAATTCCGTGTGTCGTCGGATTTGCAAAGGTTTCCACTTTGTAAAATAGACATTTGCAGCTCACCGGAAACGCCCGTCAATATTTAGCGACTCAATTAAACGCTTTAATCCGCCTTCTGTTTGTCATTACAACTTAATTAAATAGACGCAAAATGGCTACAGTTCAAAGCTTGCATACACTTGCAGCTAATTGAAAACCAACAATCTACATTTAACATTTTTTATAAAAGTTTCTTATTTATTTATTTAAAGTAACAATTTTAACATTAGGTAAATATATTCACTTTTTCATTATTGAAGTTCAAAATTTATTTTCTAATTCTATTTTACAACTTAAATTTCAATTTACATTAATTTTCATGCATTTATAAACTTAACACCAAAAAATTAGTTTGTAGCTGCAAATGATTCATAATTAAGTAAATTAATTTTGCAATAATCTAATAATTTTTATTATTTTTTTTATCAATTTTGTACTTTAATTTGCATTAGAATTAAGTAAATTAATATAATATAATAATAAGATTTAATAATCTACTGCAGAGATATCAAAAATATTTTGTTAGTCAATACCCTGCGCATCCACCAATATCGGTTTTAACCACGGTTTTTTTCACATTTTATGTAATTCATATGTCTTCTTACAAAGTTGATCATTATTTTGGAAAATGTATTTATTATAGTAAAATCTAATATATTAATAATATTTTAATACTTAAAATAGATAAAGCAAGTTATGAAAAAAATATAAATATTTCTTAAAAATTTACAAAAATATATTTTATTTTTTTCATCATAAAGATAAAAATCTATTTATTACAATATTAAATGGTTTTGGTTTCTTATCATTTTTATTGCAAATTCAATACTATTGAAAATATTTGCTTCTGGAAATAAATTATGTTTGCGAGAGTATAATTAACAGTGCAAAAGAGAAAAACTAGTTTCTTTGTAATTATTACGTATATTGAAAAATCTCTGCATTTGACGTCCTTATTTTCACTCCGATTCAATTTTCTTAAACGCGAGCATTGAAAAAAAGCAATTCGAACTTAAAAAAATAAACTAAGCAATTCGAACCACCAAATGAATAAAGATGGTAGACGCAGAAAATAAGGCGATTTCGTAATTAGAATAGGTGGCAGAAGATTTTGCTGCTTTTTTTTCTTCTAAATTTATTGCAACTACTCGGAGGCTTTGCATAATCGAATTTGTGCGGTTTGGATTGGATCCAAATGCGGACTCCACTCTTAACGTCGCCAATGAATTTAAATATAAACCTTCCTGTGGGATGAGGTTGGAAGAAAGAATCGTGCGGATTAAAACCCAGGCCAGGTTCACTTTGTTGTAATCCTCCGCAGACAAGTTTTTCCCTTAATAGGAGAAGTTGAATTACGCGCCAAGATTGTATTGATTGGATGAAAAGTGTAAAAAAAAATGGAAGAAGAAATTGGAGTTTCCTTTTTTTTCTCTCTGCTAGTCTTAAATTGACGACGACGGCATTTTTCATATGGGTTTTAGCTGAAAATCTGAGGAAAGGAACGATCTTTTTTTTTCTGCGCTAGTGATGTCCTCGGGGTCCTGGATGAAAAATACGTATGGAAAATTAAAGAATCTTATCGTCGCGCAAATATTTGGACTATCTATCACACAATGCGCTCGGCCCTCCGAAGAGATAGAGATATATGTGCAAGGAGTGGAGGGAAAATGTAATATGGGAAAAAAGAAAATTCGCCCGTTTTTTACGATGATATATGCGAGGAGGAGCAGACAAATTCACGTATGGAGAAGATCAAATTTTTGCTAGTATGAGATAAAAATGAGGGTTAAACAGCGAGAATCTAATATATTATTAACATTTCAATCCTGCAATTTCTTACTATAAATTTAATTCACAACGAATTTATAAAGATGATTATGAAAATTAGTAAAAAATAAATTAATTTCTACTTCTCAGTTGATAATATTTTCTTAAAATTTATTATTTTGTATCAATCAAGATTAATATTTAAATCTTGTAAATATTAAAAAAAAAATTATAAAATTTCTCTAATTAACGTCATTTAATTATATAATAGTATATTTTATTATATCTGCATAAATGAATTTAAACTTTGTAGTTTGAAATTAATTGCAACTAACTGAGAAGCGGATAGTGGAAGGAAATTAATTTAAATTTATGTTTTATCCCATCTTTGATGTTTTTTTTCTGTTTAAAATGAACCGAATTACAATTACAACAGTATCAAAAAGGGGGTGAAATGATCAAAGGTCGGTTTCTTCAGCAAGCATAACGAATCCTCGGTTTTGTTCCATGTTTACGACTCGGCGCGAAAGGAATATTCGAATCGAGAGAGCGAATTTATGTTAAAAGCAATTATTCGCAGCACGACGAGCGCAATATTAAAACATTTCCTTCTTCATCTCTATTTTTATTCAACTTGCAGCATTCGCAGTTGAAAAAAATACTAAAAGATAAAATAAAAATCATGTTTCGTGTGATTATTTCAGAATGTAGATGATAATAATTTACGCTTTAATGAGAGTTTTTATTTCGCGAGTAATTGAAAATAATTTTGTTTTTTAATTAACCTGGTCAAATGGCAAGAAAATAATGATAAATAAATGGAAAGCAAAGCAAAATTAAAGAAATTATATTTATATGTACGTGTACACGGTTGGGCACACAAAAATGAAAGTAATGAAAACATATTGCATTTTGCGTTATTAAATTTTTGTACGGGCGGGTTGATGAGGCTTCGTGATTTATACCGCTCGCTGAAATACATTTTCAGAAGCAATTAAGCGAGGAAAAAGTGCTACATGTAAGCAATCCCGTTTTTAATACATGCACGTATACGTAATACATTTTCAAGTTTTATTACTTCTTTTTTATTACAAATCATTCATTAAATGTAAAAACAAAAATTATTTCAGGACTTTAAGCTGTATGATTGTAACTGTAATTACTATTTTCTTGCAACCTATTTTGCTTTTATTGAACTATTTGTGTGAGAATAGTATTAATTTTGTTGCTTTTATTGTTTAGCACCGTTGGGAATGATGGAAATGAAATATACGTTATTATATTCCATTTAGTTCTGTACTGAACAAGAAAAAAAAAATATACGTGTGGAAGTTTCTTTGTTTGGCCGAAATCCCCCGATGGGACTGGACAGTCGATATTTTTCGTGTCGCTTTAATTGTCGGCAAACTCGATGTTTCTGCTCCGGCAGTCGGAGAGAACAAAAGAGAACGTAATAAACAAAAGTAAATAAATTTCCGACTCTTCCGGTCGAAGTAAATAATAATGGAAGCGCGGAGGGAGTGAGTGAGTGAAGAGTGGCAACAAAATGTAGATGGGATGAACAAAAAAAAGAAGGAAATTGCCGTCGAATTGTGTACGTATGAATGGAGTGCGAGAGCGTGTGTATATATCGCAGGCAAACATCGTTATCTCCGCTGTGTGTCGACGTGGCGCATGGAACAAACTATGTTTGTGCGAAAACTTGTCATACACAACCCGTCCGCTAATTTGACGGCGATGCCGGGGATTTTCGAACGCCAATTACTCACCCGACAATGCGTCCTTTTTGCCGGAAAATCCGCTCCCTCCTACAGGACACAAATACTCTTACTACATTGGAAGACGTCGTGCGAATTTCCATTTTATACAACGAATATAGTAGAATCATTGGCTTCAGTAAACATTGAACTACTTCAATTTTTATATAACTCTCATAAAACAAATATTATTACATTATATTGTAGAATTTACAATTATTCTTTTCTAAAGTAATATTTTATTATTCTAGTATTATTTAAATTTATTGACTAAATTTTATAAAAAAATATTATTTTTTTCATGAAATTTGCATTGTTATAACAATAAAAATATAATTAGTTACGTTTTTAGTAAGATAAAGTTATATCATACTTAAGCTACTAAACTGGTAAGGTGGAACAAAATAAATTTTTGAATTTCTATTAGTAAGAATACATTAGTTATGTTGAAAATGGACGTGAGATGTAAAACCATCCGGCATAATAAATGATGAAATGCATTCCACTTATCTCTCCATAATCATGAGATTCTGCGCTCCTCGCCGTTCGGGGAATAAACGTCTCTTCTGCTCGCATCTATTATGCATGGAAGCAATTTGGTTAAAGCAAGAATAAATACAATAAATATGTGCGGTTCGGGATTGGCGTTGTCGCATGGGAGTTTATCTTTTCGGTCGGTTATCCGAGGCTCCGAGCGGATTGTTTTGTCAGTGGGACTGGGGAAATGGATTTCCGAGATTCCGGTATAATCATTAAATGCGTGTGCCCTTAAAAACCGAAACCAAACCCAAGCGAATACAATCGAGATTCAGATAAATTTAATAGAGTGGATATGTGTTGCGAGAGGGGAGACATTCAGAGTTTACGTGAATTTATATATAATTTTCGCGGCATTTCAGTGAAAACACATCGCGGGGAGCGAAGAGGGATTACATTTATAAGATTAGAATGCTCTAGCTGCGACAGAACCACCATCCTCTCTTTGCGCTCTTCGGAACGCCATAATAGAGTATGTTTTGTGCAGCGCATTAAAATTAACTGCTACAATTCAAATGCAAACAAAATGAGTGTTGTTCAAAAATACATATAAACTCTCTTGGTAGAAATGCATAGAGGGAGACTAGTTGGATAGGAAGAACTGAACTACACACAGAATTAATTGAGTTGCACTAAAAAAAAACTTTTATATTATTATTTATTTCTATACATTTTACTATTTTGAGCGTAACGTAAGTGGATGTATACACAGATTCTATTTTCCTTTAAGATTTACCGATATCCCGAATTTTTCTCTATTTCTATTTATATACGCGTGTGGCACAATGAAAGACATATTGCATTTCACCCCGGACATATTTCATACAGGGCTATACAATTTTTATTATAAATATCTAGTTATAGAGTATACATTCTGCATTGTGCGCCGAGATCCCGGTGGATGCGCCGGGACATGTAAATATTTTAAAAGAACGTTTATTCCTCCAGTTTCTTCTCTCTCTTTATACATTTTCTTTCTGTGTCTTTCCTTGTTTATTTTCTATTACAACCTGAACTCGATGAAAAATTACTTTATTGATTATATCCATAGAATATTTACAAGCTTGTTTTAGATTTCATTCAAAATAGGTAAAAATTCAATCCAAAAGCAGAAAACCATTCACTTTTATGTATCCTCATAAAATTCAGCAAAACTAATTTTACGTTACAAATTTTGAATAAAAAATTCAATAGTCCGAATATTTATTAATTTATATTTTTTATAAAAACCTTACGCAAAATATGGTGGATTCGCCGGGATATATAAATATTTTAATTCATAATTTTCCGTGATCTTATTCATTATAAAATATATAAAAATGTATGAATTTATTTATAAAAATAAATTTTTAATAAATTTAATCAAAAACAATAATAAAATGTTATAAATCTACATGAAAGTTTTCTAATTGCAAACTCTCCACAGTATAATTTAACTGATTTTGTAATGCAAACTGCATTGATTTGGAAGCCTTTTCGGTCCATAAACTTGTAAACCCTAATAGAAACGCGAATGAATATTCATAGAATTCCGTGAAGTTCCCTTAAAATTTGTTACGCAACAATTTAAGCCCCCCTTTCCGTTTCCGTCCCAGGAGGTCATTAATTGTTCAACATAAAGAAAATAATTATATAAAGGGAAAAAAAGCTTTTACGACGAAAATGATTTTTTTTTCCCAAAATAATGAAAAAAAAACTCAATAATAATAAAGCTTTTCATTTTTCCGTGAAATTAATATTTTTCAGGCCTTTCGTTGTTCCTAAGTTTAATTTATTTTCAGTGTACTAAAAAGAATGGATTGTACGTGAGATTGAAAGAGATGACCCGGCACGTGCACTTTTTTTGTGCAGTAATGAAAGTAACTGAAAAAAAAACTATAGCAAACACTAGAAAGTAATTAAAATAATGATTTTATTATAAAAAATATATTAGGTTTTAATATGCTTTAGCCTGAAGGAAAAATCTATCAAAGATTTCGTTCGCACGAAATGAGAATTTAATTTGTTTCGATTTATTTCCACTCGGCATCTTTGAATAATGGAAAACTTCCACAAAATTGCTTTAGTTTCTGTAATTGGTCTCCTTACTCCTCCCGTTTCACTTCCATCCATTCGCTTAATATTAGGTTTAAGCTAATGCTTTCCACGCGTAATGGAACATCATCATCCGAAAAAAAAGTAAATAAATGTCGTTACGCATGTTTTCCTTTCAAATTTATTTATTAGTATTTTATTGCATGCATTCATTACATTACACACATGACAACAACAATATCTATATACAAAAAATAAGGGCTTACAAATCGTGCATCGTTACCGAAACCATCCTGATGACATAACGTAATGGGCCGTAATCCCATAGAATTTTTCATTAAGCGGACACCGGAATTATTTGTGACGTAATCCACTTTTACTCGATCCATTTTATTTCTTTAAAAAAATATATAATAGCCTGAGTTTACGTTCCCTTTTTTATTGCAATTTATTTTGGTGCGACCCTCTCGTAATGATCTTGAGATCTATGTCAGATGAAGCTTTGTCCCAAGTTATCCTTTGCTGGACAGCTCTTGAAACAAGGGTCCCTAAACCCAAAAGGAGCATCCCTATTATCCTTCGTGGACCATGGTACAATGCACTGTAAAATATTTTACAAATTAAACACTGTGACAATTACAATATTTGCAAAATTTGTAATCTTTCTAATTTTATATTTTATTTCCATTAATCAAAATTAATCTACTGTTTTTAGTTTCTGATAAATATACAAAAATTTAAAGACACTTAAAAAATATAGGAAATTACAATTATTACAAATATTACAAATCTACAATTATTTTTTTACCGTGTTAAAATTTAATAATAAATTACAAGATAACCAAATTCCTAAAGCTTTTAGATTTTATTTTTTAATTAACTTACATTTTGTATTTTCAGAGAAATTTAAAATTAAATAAAAAAAAACACAAAATCCAAATTGCTCGAAATACATATATAAATTTGGCTTTCATGCAAATATTTTGAAATTCCATAATTTGATTAAGTATATATTAATTTCATAATGAAAAACAGAATTTTCGTTGCAAAATTTTGAAGTTAATTAAATTCTAAATATATTAAAAAAATAAATTAAGTTCAGCGAGAATTATAATTAATAGAAATTAATAAAATGAATTTTGCATAATCAAGGTATAATTTCAAGGTATAATTTCAAATTTCTATAGAAATTATTGCTTTATTATTTTACCAAGAATCCTTCTAACAAGATGAACATCCGGATTATAATTAATTACTGAATTAATGAAAAAAAGCAATTATAATTAATACACATCAATTAATTTTCTGTTTAAAATGAAGAGAACCAAAGCAAATTTATTATACACGTTTGCAAGCAGTACAATTATAATTATTTGCAATAATGTATCATTATTTTAATTTAATCGTGTGTCGCGTAATAATAGCGAAATAAATATAAATACGTTACGAAATGATCCATATTATTTAGGAAAAGCCGATGGCTTTAATTGAAACAGCGCTTCAATAGATTTTCAATAATTACGAATAATAATCACATAATAAATTCAATTTAAATTTAAACTCCTGAACAGATGGATACAATTAATATGTGTATAGAAATAAATTCATTATTCGTTATTTTCAATACGTTTTACGAAACGATAATAAATTAAAATGACTTCGTTGCAAATTATTTTTGATTAACGCTAATGAACAAAATTGACAAAATCGATTATAAAATATTGCTTTCCTCTCTTCCAGTTCCATTTATTTCATATAATATTTTATATAATATTTTTTAGATTCTTTTAAAGAGAAACTGATGGAATTATTACAAATCGTAATTATTAGCCAAATTTTTTCTTTCCAAAAAGCAACAATTCCAGTTATCATCGATGAATTGTGTTCTATTCAATCATATCATTATTATACTCTATTTCGATGCGCATTAATAAACCCGTCCGATTGGTAAACAAATTCCATTTCGCAATTGCCGTTCAAACTTTAAATTGCTTCCAGGCAATTACAATTGACCGATTGCCATCGTTATCTATTCATCATTCAATTTTGCGTTCGACTCTCCACATAATTTCAGTCGATTCGAAAACCTTTTGATACGAAACCTTCCCTTTTATACATTAATAATATAAATTACCAACGAATTTGAACAATTCCTTCAGTTTAGTTTTCTCATCTCAATTATTATTATTATTATCTATTACTATATTATTCAATTTATGATCAATCAAATTCTTCATTTTTTTTTCAATTTAAGTATTTAGACTTAGGAATTATTTGTTGAATGTTTTAAAATATTAGTCAAAATTGGGACCATGTGGTCTACACTTGAATGTTTTATGAGGAATAAGACGAAGGATAATAAAATAATAAGAGATGCGGGTTGGAAATTGACAAAAAAAATATAGATGGCAGTGCGGCACAACAACGGGGGAGATCTAAATAATTTACTGTGGGCTCTCCTTCAATTGGAGTGTGAAATATTTAAGTGGACGGCGTCTGGAGCATTAGATGCTGGCCTCGCCTTCCCCTTCGCTTCCACATAGAAAATAGTCTGGATGGTAAAAGTGTTTTTCGTGTCTTTGCAGGTAGCGGAGTGACGAACGGCTTGAGATGGGTGAGGGTGAATCTACCCCAATACAGGAAGCCCGGCGAGCTGGCTCAGCTGCAGTGCGACTACGACCTGGGGAATGACACCCTCTATGCCGTCAAATGGTACAAAGAGCACGAGGAGTTCTATCGATACGTCCCAAAGGCCCGACCCCAGGCCAACAGCTACAAAGTCGAGGGTGTACACGTTGACGTAAGTGTATATATATATACCTAATCCAACCTTTCTTACATTCCTCCCCAACAACATCCTCATACCTTCAGGCAAATTATAGGAAGAAATTTTCAATTTCAACATCTCAACTAAATCAAGATTAATAAAACAAATATTTTATAATTATCTATCTAATCGAAGAAAATACATTGAATTCGGTGATTTTTTTTTATTTTTAGACTAATTTTTTATATTTTCTAATTGCGAAATTAGCATTATTTATTAGTTTTTAATCCATATTCTTTAATTGATATCCATAATGAAAATTATGAATTGGTCAATCACGAAGAATTTTTCAATCACTTCTTTCCAAATTTCAAAATTTGCAAAAATAATTAAATTATTATAATTTCTCTTCCATGTCAATTAAAAATCAAAGAAAACAAATATTACATAAATCAAATCCTTATAGAAATATTCTGATCAATTTTCAATCCAAAAAAAAATAGTGTGGAATTTGCAATAAAATTTCAAATTTTACATTACATAAATTGAAAACACATTTGCATTTACCAATTGATCGATTTATAAAATTTGCAATAATAATGAATGAAAATAATTAAATCACTGGATGTGCTGGATACAATGTATTTTGAGCGCTGTTGAATCAATTCCGCGCTGTTTCCCATTATTGTGATCGAAAACAGTGAGGCAGAAAATTCGGACCCTCGGAATCCTAATAACCAAAACCCGAAACGCCAATTTGAATATAAGAAAATGCCCATTAATTATTCATGAGCGCGTTGATTTGCAGCGCCGCGGACATGTAATTTAGAATATAGATGGCTTCATAATTATTCCGATTCATAACCGGTGAACGTAATAGCAAAATACATTTTTAGATAACCGCCTGAATTTTAGTTATGCAATTACCGCACGACTTTCACAATTAGAATAATTTAATAAATTGCATCAAGCAATATAATTACATTGTTCATATATAAAGTTTAGTTGTAAAAAAATAATTACTAATAACGTTGTTCCATGGGCATTAAGAATGAAGTTACAAAACGATAAAATTTCTCAATTCATGCACTAATTTTTTTTTTAGTATTGTGTGCAGGGAACCAAAGTTGCAGGGGATTACGTGGGATAAACTGATTGGATTGGACACAGCATTGTATTTGGCGGCTGCACAGAAACTTTTACGCATTTTTATTCCTCATATATATTTATCACTCCAAATCGATACATGCACACGTTTCGTTACATAATGCGCATTTTTTTTTTTGTAATATTTTCCCCTTCGCGCAAATATTTTTGTATTCTATTTATTGTTTCGCCGTCGCGCTTTCCGGCATGGTTTGCAATCAATATGTTTGTCGTCGTCCTTTCACACCTGATTGATACAGTGCGATGAAGGGGAGAAATATGCAACGGAGGAACACGTTGTTTAAACTTCAATAGTTTCCATTTTATTCCGTGTTGAAAGGAAAAATCGCATTTTTGCACACAAAGGAAATAAAAGAGAAACCAAATAAAGGATACGATATGCACGTATGCATATGAAAACTAATTTTCTCCTTCACATGAAAAGCTTGACGCTATAACAGAAATATGTATATCTAAGAAGATTATTAATACATTTAATTATGAAAATCACTCATTTCTCAAAACAATCCAATTAATTATTAAAATTTTAACAAATTAAAATCAATAATTTTGTAGTATATTACATGTAATTTAATTTCCATATCCTCTTTTTATTGGAAAAACTAACGTCAATAGTTTATTTTTAATAAAGTAACTAAAAAATTGACAAAAACATATTTAAAAGAATAATTATTGCATTAATTAATGTATTTAATTATTCAATTCATCAATTAATATTTCTACTAGTTTCTTATTAATTAATCCATATAAAATTTATGGATTTTTCAGAATAATACTAAAATATATATTTGTTTGTGTTTACAATTCAAATCTTTTTTATTTCCGTATTTTTAGGGGTTGCTCTTGTTCCATATTGTGTGCGAATTGCAGCTATTATTCGTTACTTTGTACGTTTTTTTTTTCTTCTTCCTTTTCATATTCCCTTCCGCCCGCATCTTTTTTATATATCTTTTCTTGTGTCGTAAACGAAATTATTGCATTTTCGTTGGTATTTTAGGGGAGAGCGTGGCGCGATAAAATTGGCAATGCCGATCACGACCATCGAATTTCAGAGTCCATGGACATTTTTCTTATTCTCAGCGCGATGATAATTTCGCCTGATCGCCTAAATGTGACTTGGATGAGGAAAACCCTCCACCCTTCGCTTACCAACTTTGCATTCGCCCCACAGAAGAAAAGAAATAAAAATCCAAACGGAAATTTTACACAAAGATAATAAAAAACATACAAAACATAGTTTTTGGAAAAATGTAATTAAAATTTAAAAAAAAAATGAAAATATATGTTGAATTTATTTGTGCTATTAATATTATGTTGAAAATTCTAATATTATTTTCTTTTTATTCTTGTTTTTTTTTCTGTCCGCGAATTTTCGAGCCGGAGGGCTAAAGTTTGATAAGTTGGAGAGCGCCAAGTTTTTCCATCACATAATAAATAATATGGCTTAAGTTTTACAGTTTTCCGCTCTTTCCCTCGTTCACCTGAGCATTCGGTGCAATACATCAAGCTCGACCCTCCTCTTTCCATCCTCGAGAATTCATTTCATTTGCCTTGTACGCACTTTAAAATTTCCCATCCTCATCCCCATTCGACAACAACTTCTAAGCGTTGCTCCTAATTGCACCCATATATTCACTCGCACCCATTTTCCTGAGTTATACTTTATTTTATTAAGAAACAAATATAATACAGATTTATACCTCCATGGTAGAAATACTATAAGAAAAGATAAAGTAAAAATTATAATTTAATTTGTTTCTTTCAGATGTCTTTATCGGACAACGCCAAGGTTGTATTACGCGCTGTCAGCCTGAAGACCAGTGGACTTTACAGTTGCGAAGTCTCCGCAGAAGCTCCAAGCTTCGCTTCAGCCCAAAGCGAAGCCCGAATGGAAGTAGTGTGTAAGTCATAAACAGTACTATTTCTTTAAAATCATTAGAAACTGTATTTGCATTTATTTAATTATAATTTTTACGCCATTTATTTAAAAAAAATTAACTTACAAAATTATTAAAAATTTATAAACTGATATTAATAATTTTTTAAGGCGCGGCGGATATAACCGCCTTATTCTTTACAAATGGTGACGCAATAATCTAAACTTAATTTACTTGATTATGTTATGAATCTTTGATTTTGATAAAGCTTTGACGTTGAAATACTGATTGAAAATTGATTTTTACACTTTCAACTTCTTAGTTTTCTCCGAAATAGAAATATAAACTTTGTCATTTCTTTTATTATTTTATTTTTTTTTGATAAAAACTTTTCTGCAATCGGTAAATGTATTGGAAAAGGGGATGAATCTATATAGTGTACGATGGACTTGGGTTGGGTGGATGACTGGAGTTAAGGTGAAGGGGATCTATTTCAAAGTGACTTTGTTCGAAAAACTTCCGTTCATATCCACTTTATTTAATCGCTTCGCTTCGAGCAATTTTCTTTGACTTTCCATCTAACTAGTTGCGTTTTATCGGAAAAGGTTCCACTGATTGCATGCACTTAGTACTAAGAATATTGGAGTGAATCGACTTCTCCACGCTTAATGTCCGATGTATACTGCAGCACCCAAAATAAATTGCATTTAGATCGAATTGAATTGTTTCCGATTTATGTGCCATCAATCAATCAATCAGTCAGTCAGACTTTCGCAAAAAGATTATATCATTCCAAGAATTTCACATAAACAAAATTGCTGTGTCTGGTAGAAATTACTTACTTAAATAAATATGTTTACCATATTTATCAAGAAGTTAATATTAAAAAGTAATAACGGGAAATCAATAATGATGTCTTCAGAATTGAAAACTGGATCTTCTTTATTTCCTTCGTAAGCCTTCTGTCACCAATATATTTGTCTTTCAAGCTTTGGATTATCTTTTAAGACGATGATCCTCTGTCCCTTAAAGGTTCGAATCGTTCTCCTACGTCTACGTCTTCCTATTTCCAGCCTCAGTTAGTCTCTATCTCTCTAAAAGGCCTCTTTCTATGTCCTCTTTTACCCTCAATTCCTTATCTACACGCTATCACCAACTACTCCAGCATCTTATATTTTTTATTATTTTATTTATCATCTAAAAATCTTCTCAATATTGTTTGATCATCAACAAAACAGTAATTTAGTAATCTAATATTTTTGAAACCTGAAAAAATATTTTATTTGGTAGTGAATATTAAACACGTTGGTTGCCAAAATATTGAATATCACATATTTAAGCTACTTTTACAAAAAAAAAATAACCGGATAACGTTGAAATTACCATAGGAAGTGGTTATATAATACCAATATTATCCGGGTTACATTCGGAAATGCGAGAATTTTTTGTTGTCCGTGATGGAGGTACATATACATATGCGATATAGATCGGCATTAATTATTTGAACGGGCCCCGGGGGAAGGACCAGATTATCCAGGACGTTCCAGAAAACAAGCGGATAAAAGTTACAAAAAAAAAACATATTTGGAAAACGGTGTACATCAGCAACGATTGACAATTAATTTCGGTGCTTTAAGGTAATTCCCCTCGAGCAAAAATTTTTTGGATGTTCGAAGCCCATCATTTTCGGGTAACCAGCGACGTTATGCATTTCCATTTAAAAGCCATTCAAATATATTGATTGGTCGAGGGTGTACGCTGCATGCGGATGGGGATGTTGAACATACACACATTTGCTTGAAACATCGTGTGGTACCGAAGAAGCTTTGAAGTTTCGCTTTGAGCTTTTTTAACTTTCGGGCTCTTTGTGCTGCCGAGAACAGAACGATGTGTGTGTATGTGTATGTTTTGGAAGTTTGAGAGGCGGCGGAGGCAAGCGGCTCTTGTATAATGTTGGATTATTTTAAATATTGTCTACTGCTGCCGCCGCTGTTGCATCACCGCAGGAAGCAACAACAAGAAGAAAGAAAAACCGAGATGAAGAGATGAAAATAAATAATAAAAGGATGAAGAGGACCTGTGTGGGTGAGTATCTCGACATATCATCGATCCGAAGGGCCGGGCATAAAAATTCAAAGACACGTCGTCCGCATCTCTCCTCTTCCTCCGACCCTTCGTCTTCGGGCACGGCGAAACGTCGTCTCCAATTATTTATTTACCTGCGCGTATTTTTTCCGCATCGCGAAATGGAAATCGCCTACCGTGAAAACGCTCCTTCTCCTGTTTATCTTTACTTCGGTCTCGAGCTTAATGGATTCTTCTCGATCGGTCGACCGAAAGCTCAAAGTTTATTAAGCTTTTCCCCTAATGAGCAATTGTGATCAACCCTTTTTGCAAAATCTACCTCCCCCAAAACCTTCCTGAAGTGATGAAAAACAATATTCTCAGTCCCCTAAACTTAAGAAAGTTTGCTTTGAAAATTGCAAATGTTTATTAGTAAATGTAAAATATTCAAAGTAAAATCAAAGCTTTCGAAGTATTTTAATATAATACAAAGCATAACCTAAAATGAACTAAAAAAATATACATTTGCAATATAATAAGTTGTGGTTTTGAATATTTCTTTTTGATACATTATAGTTTCGTTTATTTTTACCGTTGAAATGAATATAAGTATTATTTTATGTAATTAATATATTGATTAATGTTTTAATAAAAAAGTGCAAGGAAGGTTTTTAAAGCGTTAAGTAAAACATAGATTATTCCAAGAAGCATAAATTTCGGGCGCAAATTAAGATAGTTTTAATGAGTTCCCTCATAAATAAAGTAAACGTGGCGTTTATTAAAGTCCAAGCAAAACGTAATTGCAGCATCACCAGCAGAAAGAATGCAAAAAGAAAAGAATAAATGAAAAACCGGCGCCAATTTTAAATCAATTCGACGATGTGGAGGACGAGATGGAACTGCACTGCGGAAATTAGGTGGTTATTCCGTCAGATAGGAATTGCCGGCCGAAGGAAATGAGGGTGGGTTCAATAAAACCGCCTGCATCGGGAATAATTTCGTCCTGGCTTGCTGCTTCGACCGCCCGACGATTCGTTTTTCATTATGCGCGCGTTACGTAACGCAATTAACTTGACCATAAATTTTCGCACCGATAGCCGCCGCCGCTGCTCTCGCATATAAATACACACTCGAAATGCAACGTGGATTTTCCATCCACAAAACCACCCCCCTTCAATTACAATCAGTCGCTCTCACTTCGGCGCCCGTCCACCGCCTAATTATGAAATCCCCAGGTGATTTAATTGAATTACTTAGCGCTGCATCGGACGGAAAATAAAATTATTTGCATCCATGGAATTTCACCCCCAACATTTGTGCTCCATTAAGGATCCTAAGTGATCCGCTCACATCGAACACACGATATTGCATAATATTCTTCAAGTTATTAATTTGATTAGATAAAGCTATATAATGAAATTATAATTTAAAAAAATACTTAATTTTGAAGATATCTCTAAACTCGATTGAGTGAACACCACGAGATTATTATATCATACTATCTCAAGTATCTTCTAATTCTCGCTTATCCGAATTGTTGTGCGGGGTTCTTTTTATTATGTGAATGGTGATGGTCATGCGACGCAGCAGCGACCAAACAAAAACTTACATTAATAGTCAGATAATAGAACATGCGATCACCGTATTTTGTGTACAAAGTCTCCTCGTGTCACGTTCGCATGCACGCGGAATTAAAACCTGCACCAAACCAACACCCCAATCCCTCCTCCACCCTCCCTGCATGCAGACCCCCTTTACGTAATTGATTTTACAATCGCAGCTGAGGCCTGAGTTATAGCCGCATGCAGCGGAAATATCGAATTTAATGGTTCAGAAGGAGATTTCGGACAGCTTTTATTTTCGTTTGTTGTGTGCGTTTCATGCTGTATACGCTCATACTTTATTTGTGTATTTTTTTTGTGCGGCTCAAATCCTGCGGGAGTAATGCAATCGAGCACGCATGCAATACCCCGTTTTTTTTCCTCCCATATATTATATATATACGTTTTTATTTTTTTCTCCCGTTACTCTCCTGGATTAGATAAAGCCATATTCAAATTGACCATAATAAAATAAGCGCGCTAAATGAATGGGAAAATTTCAACCCTCCGTTTACGCACAAATTTCATGATCGCCGTTTTACGTCCTTTTCCATACGCCCTTACCTCCCTTTTCCGGCCAATTTAGTCTACTCTACTCGCTCTTTTTTTTAGTATCCCATAAAATGTTTTTCGTTTCTTAAAGCTTGGATAAAAATAAAGTTTTTATTTTGAATACATTTTATTTTAATTGCATTCCTTGCCACGAATATTTTAATTTTACTAATTTGATTACCTTCGAAATAATGAGAACATCGATTATAATACAGAAATTTAAACAACTAATTAATTTATTTATGTAATAGAAAATATCTTGTAATTGTTCTTTTTTATATAAAGATATTTCCTGTGTAAAATCCATGTTTAAAATTGTAAGTATCGATGGAGAAATAATTACTTCGTGCCATGGACATCGATTATCCTGCATGAACGCTATTTGCCGTCGAGGACGGTCGGTCGGTCGGTCGACTCTATTTGATGATGGCCCGAATAACAAACGGGACACCGTTCGAGTTATGCAACGGTAAATAACGGTGCGTGGCAATTATCGCCGTTACGTAAAACAAATACTCGGCTCGGTACAAACTCATCCAATAACCAGGGTCCACAGGACGATGATGGATGAACGGACGAACATTCATCGCTTCCGTCAATATTTGTGCCGGTCGCAATTTAAAAATTACCCGAAAGAATACCAATTGAATATACAAGTATACCGATGGATGGATGTGGGATATTCGTATGCATCCCCATATTCGAAGACTATTTGCGGCTGCCGTGTTTAATTTCCTACATAGTTTCCGGTTACATCGTGCAGCGATATCCGATTCAATTCTAACTAAACCTGTGGATGACGATGGGGTTCACAGATCAAATAGCCGTAGTTAATCCGAGATGACGCTACGATTCGACGAGGGATGATGCTCGTTACCGGGGCTACAGATATGGTTCTTCTTTGGATTTGGATACGTTTCCGTTTGCTGCAAAACCGCGCGACCCACCTGACTGGAAATTGAATCCCAGGTCGATATTTCTGCAGGAGCGAAGCAGTTTTACATGATGCAAGAATTTGCAGCACAAAAGTAGTCTGTCGCTACGTTTAATAATACAAATAGTTTCGACTAATAAAATCCATAATATTTTATCATTTATTGTAAAATAAATAAATAAATAAAATTAATTTTAGTTGAATGTTCTAAGGAAATCATACATTTTGTACATCTTAAATCAATTTCAGTTGATTTCATAATGGATTGTCCATTAATTTGAACGATGGGAATAATTAATAAAATACAGTTTGATATCGTGGTTAAACTGTAGCTGTGAGCTGCTGTGTTTGCCGTCAGCGAAATCTACGATGAATTACAATTGTATGATAACATAGTCGACGTTCCGTGATGTTTATAATTAATTTCGCGCGAATGAATTATAGATAGAGGCCGTTCCGATCATGTTTGTAATTTTATGTATTGCTTGGGGACAAAAGCGTTGCACGTTTATTATTCAGCACTGCTACAGTCTCTGTTACGCGGAACGAAGGAGGAAGGATGGAAGACCGTGTGTATTTGAGAGTGAGAGAAGGAGAGAGCTGTTTTGCACCAATAAAGTCTGATGGGGGTTGAAAAGGGAGACTCGGTTATGGGAAGGGAGGGTGGATAAGGCTTGGGCGAGGATACTAAACAAGCCCGAAACAGCTTCTAAATTTCATACTTGTTGAAAGGTCGTTTCGTAGCCCGCGGTCCCACGATGGCCGTAAACATGGCCACGGCGAATCGTAAACTACGATGTCTGCAAATTATATACACACCCCAATAAAAGCAAGAGAAAAACAAATAGGACGACCATACGTAAATGCAGTTAGTCTGTAGCAAGATGATGGTATCGATTAGCAATTTGGACCTCAGGTAAAATTATATGCCTCCTGGAGGAAATTACAGAGCATAAAATTGTAATCTATACTTAAATAGTCTTTACCTTAAACTCTTTCAAATATATTATATAATCAACACAGCTAACAGTAGAAACAATTTTTTCATTTCAAATTATTCTTGAAAAATTGATGACTATTATTTTAATATCTAGAATATTAAACTAGATTAGTTCTACAATTTTATACCTGAAATTAAAACGAATAGTTGAAAAATTTATTAAAGATTATGAATTTGATGAGCCATACTTTTGGAACTTACTCATGATATAAGAGCGAAAGAAATAAACTAACTTAACAACCTTTCATATGGCCACAGGGAATCTCTGGTTAAAAAAAGAAACGGAACTACCCTAATTTATTTACATCCCCGTCTTGTTAATCTCGCATGGGCTCCTCTCGAGTAGCCACTAGTTGCATCATCCGGGTTTTAAAATATCCACGCGAAAAGTTATTAAACTAAATTACCGCACTTGCCTCTCAAGAGGCTTACTCCTCCTCCTCCTGCATATAGTTAACTTACCTTACAGATGTAAAGAGGGTTTGGCGGATTGGTGAGGGAAGAAGGAAGGAGAGAGAAAAGGAAAACCGCAACATTTTCCTCGGCAATAAATCATTTTCATATCGGCTCTGCGGCCGGCTTTGTTGCCAAAGGGTCTTTTATGATTTGAATTTCTTTCTCTGGCCGACTGACTCCGAACGAGAAATGTAGTACGGTAAGGGGGCTGGTTAGAAAACCAAGGAATAAGGATCCTTATTTCGAAGCAGAACAGAAACCCGGCCCGAACATCATTCAAATCTGCCAGCGAAATCTTATCCGGTTGCCGCAATGAAAATTTATTGCGTTCATAATACATAAAATACCCATAAATTCTGCGTTAAAAAATAAAATAAAAGAAAAGTTGAATAGGTGTTCCGGACAAGTGGTTATCTGCAAACCAGATTGCAAAGTTTACTTTCTGATTTTCCGCAAATCTTCTGTTGACGTTATAACTTTCGCTGAAAAAAATTAAATCTTATAAAATCTCCACATTACATAAATTTAAATTTTAGTTAAAACTAATTAACAAATTTGGAAATTTAGGTAAAAATATAAATCTAAAATGAACTATACATCTAAATGAAACTTTCATTCATGATTTTATTCTCACAAACGAGGGTCGGTACAATTTGCCAGGAGGAAATTAAAGTCATTGAATTGAACTTTTAACTATTACGTCCTTTGATCCTTCAGTCACAACGTGTCTCGAAGGAAAAATGAAGTTCGATTTGATTTTTATGCAGGTCAACATTGACTTTGGTCTCGAGCGTCCGGTGGGTTGTCATTCCGTTATGCGAATTCTATATTGTCAGCGTGAAAGTGGACATGCAATGATGTAGTGACGTATAAATATTTGGTGCGGTGTAGGCGTTTCGTCGCGTTCGAGCGTAAATAGAGTTTTCCACTATCTTCAATAATTTACGTAATCAATAGAGATTGTCCGCGATAAAAAGTTTCGGAGCGCCGGGAGGCGGCGTGCGCTGCTGGAAAATGCCTCCCCGTAGAGTTGCTTGGAGCTAATGGTGCGATCGGATAGGGCGTGTATGGGAGGGTGGTTTCCAAGTCGCAAGATTTCGAGCGGACATTCCGCATCATTAACTCCCATTATCTGACGTAGGACCACCACCACCCTTCCCAGAGGAACCAGGCGCATTCACCCAACCGACCCCGTTTCGAAAATACTCTGCACACACGTCCAGCAGACCCCGGCTTCAAAAGGCCCCGATGCCACTTTAGCAGTGATTGGTTAACCGGTCACTGCTCACATCGATTTCCCATTCCCATTGCACCTAATTGCTCTGACACGCTATTATGTCGCCCTGCCCGAATACCTGACATTCCGGTGCATTAACTAATTGTCGCATCGCTGTTTTTGACCTGCAACTCCATCCGCTTGTCTTCCCACTATCCACTTTTTCTTTAGTTTTGTTTCACCTCAGACTTCATCTAACTTTCGACCAAATAAGATCGATCCTAAACAACAAACACGTTTCACAAGAATACACAATTACCACTTTGACAACAAATGTCATTAGTGTCAAATTATATACAAACGCCTGCTATAATCTCCATTATTTCAGCGGAAATTTGAATATTATATTTACAATTTCTTACTGCATCCACTTCAATTATCCCCTACTTATTCTGTTAGTTTTACCTCAGACTTGACCTAACTTTGAAAATAATTCAATCGATCGTTAGCTAAAGAAATGTTTCACAAGGAAACTCATTTATATTTTGACAGCAAATGTCACGTGTATTACATTATATACAAAACCCAACTAAAATATACGATATTTCAAAAATAATTGCAATATCCATATTATATAATTATTTTTACCTGATTTTTCCCCCAACTTAAATTCGATCAAACATGTTTGACAATAATACATAATTAAATGTCATCAGTATTATCTTATTTTTTTAAATAATTTGAATATTCCATTTACAATTCTCTTTGACAAATACATCAGACATCTACATTTCAATAAGCGCGTCAGCAGTAAATATCATTTTCATTGCTTTTGATATATACTCAAATTCATATAATAAAATTTGTTAGTTAAAAAATTATAATATAAATTTCAAAATCCTATTTTGCGCAATTAATATTATTCTTAAGATAATACAAAATCAAACTTAAATATGTAATTTTAAGCAATTATTTCTATGATTAAGCGATTTTTAATTATTGTTAGTTGTTGAAATTCGTGCGCATTATTTTCGTTGCTTTACGCAAAACTAGTTAGTGTTGCGGCGTATATTTAAAACTTATATAAAATCTAACGTACGATTTAGCCGCGGCGAACATTAATTACGGCCCCGTGACATAGATTAATGACCAATTTGCGAAAAACTCGAGCCGGCCTCAGCACGTATAGAAAAGGTAGCAGGAACTAATTTTCTCGCCCCGGTTTTCCGAACGTTTTTTATTCTATTTTTTTTTATATATATTTTTTAATTTAGTTTGTTAGTTATTTATTTTTTCCCTTACTACACATGCATGCACTCATTAATGGAAACTGAAATCCCTTTCCTAATTAGGTTTCTGTCCTGATAAATTGAGCCTCGCGTAAATCCAATAAAGAGAAACAACGTACGAATAATTAATTATCCAACGTATTCTAGCATTTAAACCAGAAAGTCATCATTAGTCGTGTTATTTAAACTTCGGTTATCAAAAAAGCTTCATACACATGTTCTGTATGAAGCGTGTTTACTTTAATTTCTTTTTGTTGCGACCAACTCGTTTTTATTGAAATATTTTACTATTACTTTTCACTTCAGTTCTTGCTAAATATTTCATAAATTTTTATTATTTTAAATTGAGAGATGGAGAGAAATTTAATATTTTTTTCCTGCTAAATCTGCAACATCATCATCCATCTAAGTGCTCTCGGAATAGAGCTTTTGCATGGAAATGAGGGACACTCGAGGATAAATCAAAAGATCCATCGATAATTGAGACCACTCATCTGAACTGCTGCACGTTTTTTTCCCTTTCGCTTTGCGAGCCTCGTTTCTATTTTGCCGGCTCGCGAGGAAATAAAATAAAATGGGGAAATGTAGATTTTAGTCATGCATTCGAGATATGCACGTTTTATGGTCGTCTACTTTATGGCCAGGAAGTGGAGGTTTGCCTACCCGTTCTTTTTTCTTTTTTCCATCGCCCGCCCCTCGAAAGGTTACTCCTGAAGATTTCATCTAGACAAGAACAACAGCGTAACCCTATCGCCGACCAATTAAAATGTAAATTGCGGACGTCGGGTCATTAGCGATGTTTGTGTATTTAAATTACGAATCGCGAGAAACGCGATTGGCCGACAGACTGGAAATATTGGAACTGATTTTTTTGTTGTTGTTTGTTTCCAATTTGCAAGCATCTATTTAATCATTAACACTAATTACTAATTACATGTAAAATCAATAAATTAAATTTGACGATGAAAAAGAAACATTTAATTCAATTAAACATTACAATAACAATTCATGTTTGTTAATTCCCTATTTAATATTATCAATTATATTTAATTTAAAAATAAATACTTTTAGTAATTTTGAACATAAACTTTTTGTTTATTTATTTATCACAACTTTAATAAATGAAAAATTTAATCTTATATGTTTATGAGATTTTGAGAAATGCTTCGTAACTAAGGAATACAATATTTAATGTAGTATTGATATTGATCCTTAATAGAATGCGAGCTTCTTTAAAAATTTAGCAGGATGCTGCAGGATCCGTGCAAAAGTATCCGTTCATCCCCCACATTTATTTATTTTATTGTTGTTGCAGGGATGAGAGATTACTTAAACGTTTATTTGCTCGAGCATACACATTTTTCGCTGTACCTTACCCGAGCATTGTTTATTGAGATTACAGGTATACAGGCCTCATCATTTATGCATTCCACCGCAGCGCGATCGCTTCTTTTTTTCATTTCCGCAGGGAGCGCCACCATCGCGTAAATAATTTTACGCGACAATGATTAATCCTCAGCATCCAGCACACGCACACGTCCTGAATCGGAAGTAGATAGGGATAGGGTTTAGAGATAGGATAAGTTTGAGATGGGGTTTGGGATAGAGGAATGAATATAGAGGAAAGCAAATTTGGTGGCACTTGCAAGGAGATTGTATGCAAATTTAGTCTAACCGTTAATTCCGCGATCAATCATACTTAGCAAGGCCTTTTGGTCAAACAAACGTTATTCGATGGTAGACGCACGTACTTTCCATGCCCTTTGTTCGAGGAGCGATCGCTCATTCCTGCAGCCCAAGGTTGCGTACCTGTGCATGTGTTGTGTATATCGATGTACGTGTCCTCCAGCCTTATACACACACATATAAAAACATGAACCTTCGATAAAAAAACGCGACATTTTTATACTTATGCGTGTCCGAGGCGGGTCGCGCGTTCGCGTGTCGCCCGCCCTCGAGCCCGCCCTTATCGCGGCGCAGGATCGCACACTAAAACCTCAGCCCGTCTCGCGATTTTCACCCTTCACGTACCCCTACATATTTTTTTTTGTTCTCCTTCAACTCGGATCCACTTTCGTTATTATTATTATTATTAGTATTGCTGGAATACAAGCAACAAATTTCCAACTTTATTGTCTCTCTCTCTACATGTGTGTTAAAGGAGGGTTTATCGTTGTCGACGAGGGAGGGTTAGAGGATAAAATGCAGCCGGCCAATGTTCCGTCCGCCCAGATCCTAATCGCACGCGATAGACCGTCCTCTTCCCTCCCAACCCTTCTCTTCAGGTTTATTCATTTGTTTTTGTGGTTGCGCTATCGGTGTGCACATATCATGCATGCGATAAAAATTGCATTTTACCGAACAAAAGCGCTTTCCGTCGCAAACAAAAAGCCCATCCTATGGGAAATGGAAGTATCCTTGCTTCTGAATCAGTTGCCGATGCCGTTCCTCCCACATACCTTCAATTATAATCTTTTGCACATTTTGCTAAACAAATATCGAATAAAATCACAATCACAAACTTAATACGTATTAAAAATCTACCATTCACACTGATAATAAGTTTCTTGATAAATTGGTGGATGCGCCGGGTTAAATATTATAAAAATTCACATTTTTGATTATCCTAAATACAATTTTTATTAGTAATAGTATTATTGACGATTTTGTACAAAATATAATATAATTATATATAAAATTTTGAATTATTTTTTTATGCAAAAAGAATTTTGTAAATAGATTATCTTGAAAATTTTATCTTCGAATTTGTAAATTTAAAAATAGAACGGTAACACACAAATTTATTTTTGGAATTTGCGTTATTAATATTATAGCTTAATCAATGTTTATATAATTAGTTGTTTGTTGAAGATGGTTACAAATCAGGTAATTTGTAATTAATAATCCTGGAAATATAGATTATTTATAAATTAAGTATGTTTTTGAACATTTTTGTAAAATTAGTTAAAAATATGTTATTCATATTTGTAATAAATATTTAAATAAAACCAATTAAATTTATATACTATAAATGCTGATTGAAAAATATATTATTTAAGAAAGAAAAATTGGTGGATGCGCCGGGTACAACCCCACTTAAGTAATGAAAACTGCATTGCATTAAATTAAAAGTAATTAGACGACGTATTTATAATTTGAAATGGACCATTCTCAGCCCGTCTAATTCCAATGTCGTCTGTTGGGCTCAAATTACAGAATTCCCAACCATCACAAGTGCCCCTTTTCGAGTATTACGATTGCAGCCTCTCATTCTTTGCTGAAACCCATTTTCAGCTTTCAGCAACTGTACATAAATTCATTAATTTTGTTATTATTTCTGTTATAAAATCTAAAAAAAAAAAATGAAAATTAAAATTTATATCTGTTATTTTTTCACTGAATTGTGGAACTTCGTGAAAGTTATTTAGTGTACAAAATTAATTGATGTTCGTAATCATTGATGATATGATAATTAACATATTCTGTAAAACATCATTTTCATTTGAATGAAAAAAAAAAATATTGTGAACTTTGCGTGAATGCTAATGACGTAACAAATAGTCGTTTTCAGCTCTTTTGTGCGTCGCGCACTCACGGGGAACCCCACTAATAAAAGGGCTCCAGGTTTTGTTTATGCAATTGGAAATTTCCATTCATTCGCTTTGCGGTGAAATCCATTATTTGTTTGTAATAAATCCGGCTTGAATACGTGCATTTATTTCGCTATTTTATTATTATTTTGTTGTTGTTGCTGCAAAATAATAGGAATCAAAAGCTATTGATTTCAAAGCACAGTGAAACGTTGAGAGATTTTATCTTTATAATTATTTTTATGTGCATTTGCAAATGATTGTAGTTTCATGCTATTTTTAATGATCACATCCGAAACATCAATAGAATTTGGCTCTATTACGTAAAAATTTCGAACGTGGTTTTTAAATGGAATAAACTAGAATAGATCAGTTTAATAATTATAAAATAACTATATTTTATTTGCATTTTTGATTACAAAAAAAAATATTTACAAATTATTATAAATATTAATTTGTAATATTATTGAAGCACTAAAATATTGCCATTAAATTCGAGCTATTTAGTATAAACATTGTTGAAATAACAATTTCGTAATAATTTCGAAAGCAAATAAATTTAAATGCAATAAATTACATTTAACGTCAGGACTTTTTAATATTTTTTTAGCAGAATGTAAACTATATCAGTTCAATTGCAGCTTTTCATGGATTACAACAAGTGTTATTTAATGTTTCAATAAATATTTTACTTTTGTACGCATGCAGATCAAATTGTATAATAAAACAAATGAACAATTTTGTTTTTTTTTTTTCAAGTTTTGTTTTATGAATTGTTTCGTTTTTGTTTTATACGTGTTTTTTTTTTAATTGAATGCATGGATGATTGGGAGATGGGAAAGCCCCGAAATCCCGTCCAGTTGATGGCGTCACCAGTATGTTGGTGATTTATTATCCCTCCAATCCCGGCCAATTTGCATCGTTTCGATTGTGCAAATCTCCTTAAGTAAAACGTTCAAACGCAACGTCAATAAATAAATAACTTGCAAATTCCAATTTTAAGTTTCTTTTTTCAGTATAATTTTTAATTTAATTATAATTTTATTATACAAATTTTATATTTGTTCTCAAAACTTGCTGATTAATTTTTATGTAATTTTTGTTTTTTATTTTGCAAATCCTTACTAATTTTACTAACAAAATTCTTTAAATTTTCATGACGAAGTGAACCTAAATATTTTTCTAGATGGATGATTATATTATTTCAAAATCAATTTCTTATTGTAATCAAATTAATTAAATATCCATTAATTTAGATACTTTTATATACTTTTGTATTCATATTTTTCGTTATTAATTTTTGTAATATACATAAATAATTATAGAAATAAATGTAAATAAATAATCCAATATACAAATAAAAAGGAATTCAACGCGCGCCAAGTGCTCGGTCTGCAATTAAATCGTTAATAATTTCGCAATTACTAAGCACTCGACGTCCTTTATTTTGCGCCGAGCCGCGCTCATTACGAATGCAGAATTAAAACTTCGTTAAGGCGTGGATTTGTATTGCTGCATTCTATAATTTCCATCATCTCTCCGCACTTTGCGCTAAATCCACCTGTCTCGATAATTTTAGTCCATTAATATCCGTATTGATCTGAAGATGCGTTTAAATGGAACCGGTTGTAATTGAACTTGCTTGTTGCATTCTATTACTGATGATGATAATTATGAATATTTCAGTTCGTTTAGTGCGGATCCTCGTCGTTTGAATCAATAACTTGACATCGAATCGACAATCTTATAAATTATTATCTCTAATAGAAATGAAAATAATTTCGATTGAATACAGAAAGAAATTTTATAATATAAAATTGTTTTGACATCAAACATTGAAATACTTCAGATTTCTTCTATTATATTTATAAAAATTTCATCTGAAATTAATTTTTGTGAACTAGAAATAAAAATAAATAAAAAACTGTTTCAAATTAAATTTTAGCTTTTTAAATCATTTATAACACATAAATTTTAATCATATTTTCAATAGTATAAATAATTTTCTTCCTTAATAAAATTTGAATTATAATTTCTAATATCTTGAATATATTATTTTGAAAGATAAATTCAAGACGTTGAAAGAATTAGTAGAAAAAATCTCTTAAATCATTTTGATTTAATCTGAATTCTAATTTAGGTTGTCTTATATCGATGATATTTTGCATATTTCTATGTTGAAAGATTTTTCCTTGGCTGAGAAAGAAAGAAAAAAGTCAGTGGAAATTAATTGCGGATTGTTTGCGTCAAATCCACGTATTTTCCCTTCGGGTTTTGATTTATCTTCCCTTTGTTCCCGGCCATCCCTTTCACGGATTTCACCTGCTCGAAAGTAAAACGCGAAAGTTTTATCATTGAGGTAGACAGAGAGAGAGTCTGAAAAAGGAAAAAAACAACAGTGAAGGAAATAAAGAACAAGAAGACGGCCGGTATATCACAAAGGAGAGGAGAGAAAAGATGAAGAAGATTCGAGCAGCCGAGAGGCACGAGGACTAAGCCCCTTTTAAAGTGTGTGAGTGTACGTGAATTATGCGTCTGCAGGCGGGATTCATTACTTTGCGATTATACCGAGGGAGTGAGAGAGTTTATCCCACGCCATCGCCGCACGCAAATCCATCATAGTAAAAGCCCTTAATTAGAATCGAGCGAGGCCCAATTTGACGTTGGCGAAAAATTGATGCGGATCGCAAATCCACACAGGAAAAAAAATGTTGAAAAAAAAACTGGAAAACGTGGATGTGCGAGTGAGTGCGTATATATATATATATGATCCAACATTAGTTTATGGTGCGAGAGGGTTGACTCCATTGATCTCCTGTCAATCGTCGCCCCGGGATCATTTCCCAATATTTTTTGTCAAACCCACATTTTTTTTATACATTTTCTAAAAATATATCCATGATCACGATTAGCATTCATCAATAATTAACTTGTTTACCTCATTGCGAATAGATGGCGGATATATTCGCCATTGAAAAATCATCGTGTAAATATAAAATTATATATTTTTTAACATTTCCATAATTAGTATAACTTACCAATAACGCTTTGGGAAAATAGATGAGTATTGCCAATAAAAAAAATATAAGGGTGGAAAATGCATGCAAGAAGAAATATATATATGCGTAGGGTGGAGTAAGGGAAAAACTCTTTGATCGTCGACGGTCATATTTGCAACTCATTGAAAATTGCGAGACCGACATTTCGAAACGTTCCTTTCCTCCCTCAGGACACTTGAAATGATCGTAAAGTATTGCTTGAAACCCTTGCGTCTCGGAATTAATTATTAATTTCTCCACCAAGCATTTTCTATATTCATCGAACTCGTGCACAAGACACGAACGCAAATAATAAGAAAAAAATATACAAACATGATACACCCAGTCTCTTGAAATGAAATGCGATTTTTTTTAAGAATAAAAATGTATTAATTTAATTTAATAAAAAAGTGAATAATTACAAACTTTTTGTTATATTCAGTTAAGATTTTGTATAAGAAACTTTAGTTTTATTAAATTAAAAGTAAATTAACTTTTCTTATAATAGAAAAAAAATTATAGAAATATTAAAGCAAATTTTCATAATGAATATTTTTCAAAATATTGTTGTTCGATGAATAATTATTATTAACTTTAGGTAAAATATTTTCGATGTAATGTTCACAAATCAGCTGTAAACTGGTGATGTGAGAGCAGTGACGGATGGAAATTAACGAGCTCGTAATTTTTGTAACTGCATTACGTTGCAATGACGGAGTAGCACACACACATATATATTTCTGATGGATAACCGAATAGTTGTATTATTTAGGTTTATGGATGGGATTACGTAGTATTTGTGGCCGGATCCATGTTTCCGGTTAATTCTGTTACCAATTTATCCGTGTCGGCCCTAACGTGTCCTGTGATTGTGAATATACAGCAACTAATTTACTAATTATATGATCCATTATACAGATTTAAGTAAAAGTAACCGGAAAATTTAATCCATAGTTTAAAATAAAACATATCCATCATTAATAACAATTTTTCTCATCATCATTCAATAAATCAATGCCTTTTATATTAATATTATATATAGTAATATTTTATATATTTTTTTTAATATTTCCATTTTACGATTAGCATTCGCCAATTATTGATTAGAGCAGAAAAAGTAAAAATAGTTATATTAAATATATTTTTATTTTATTTAATTTTTCGGATGAACGGCGGATATATCCGCCTTGTTATTTACACAGAAAACTATGATTTCACAAAATTGGCTAATGTGATGATGCAGTCGTGAATTAAATATAGTTAAGTACATTTTTCTGACTGGAAAATTCCAATAACCCGGCGCATCCACCGTTTATATCATTTTCCTTCATGTAAGTTTCTTTAACTTCATTAATTGTTTATTGTAATAAATATAAACTGAATTCATAATTTTTAAATTATTTTGAAATAGATTATTAATAATTAAAAAATAAAATAAAAAACTTGATTTATTATATATTTCCTATAAATTAAATCAATTAAAACACTAAATAATCTATTAATTCAATTTCGGAAACTGATGTTTTTTGTTGCATTTATTTGGGTTCGAAATAAAGCGAGTTTGCGGTTTGACCGTGTGTTGTAGAGGGTGCAAAAAAAATGGTGAGGGTGATGGTGAAGGTCTGGTGTTCGAATTCGAATAAAATAAAAGAGCGAATGAAGCCCACAGACCACGTACACGGCGTTTCCCGCAAAATATTTCTTCCAACTGTCGAGCAATGTTGGGGGTCCCTTGATAAATGAACTATTAATGCCCCTCCGCTTTTCACTGGGATTTGTTCGAGCATGAATATCTTATTACCAGACTGCCACGAACTTTCGGGGTTCGGCCAAAATAACACCCGAAAGCCAACAATTTAGTTATTACAAGACTTATTTTCTCATACATCTTCTTCCACTTCTGGACTGCCTTTCATTTTTGAGAATCTATTTCATATTATGCAAACAGCACTTTTATAAACTTACGTTAACTCAATCTTGATATTCTAAAATAACTCAAATATCCGACTGAATTGAAAATTGTAATAATTTTTAGATAAAATTATAAGTTTATTTATAAGTAATGCAAAGATTCAGTGTAAGAATAAAGTATATTAAGCTGGAAAATGTATAGCTTCGATAAAGAATTGAGTTATTCGATAAATAATAAATATGGTTATTAAAATGTTTCAAAAGGATACGCAAGGAGGGAAAAGTGGCTCCGGATGGGTGGAAGGAAGATAATTTATGTTTTCCTTTAATCTGGGCGCTTTCAATAGGCATAAAGCTTAATAAAGTCGCGAGGCGAGAGAGATCTTATATATGTATATATATATATATTATCCATGAAAATACAAATTTGCATTTTAAATTACTTTCTTGTTCGCCTTGCTTTTGCACGTGTATAATGTAATATATAGATACGAGCGACGGGAGGTGAAAAAAAGAAAAAACGAGGAAGAAGTAAGGGAAGATCGAGAAATCTTACCTGCGGCTAATAATGAAATATGTTGCAAAAGAAGGGGAGAAGAGAAGCCCTGTGTACCTTCGGGTTTTCTGGGCAATTTGCATAATTGAAGCGATTTTCTCGTTGCAATCCATCTCCTCCGCTGTTATTTTCTTCCTCCCTCTTTTATACATATAAAAAAAAGATATATAATATTTAAATAAATGTAGATAAAAAAGATATAATTGGAATAGTAAAAAATAAGGGCAATTCGATGTGATTTTAAATTTTCATGAGCTGTCGTCTGGACGTCGGTTTTAGAGGCTGTCATTGCGGCCTCGCTTTTGCGGACAGCTGAAATTTCACACCTCGACGTTGAATTTCCATTTTCGGTTGCGACGTCCTTAATGAGACCTCATTATTATTTCTAAACAAGGAGCGGAAACGGGGACACACGTTGTTCGCGTATGCATCGGACGTTGGTGTAAATATAGTGCACGAAGCATAGTTGAGAAAGAAAAAAGCAAGGGAAAAAAAACGAAATAGGGTGGCGGAGGTGGAAGAAAATGATAAACTCTAGGAGATTTAAAAATACATTTTCAGTTTGTGCACAGGAACGACTTGACCTGAAAATATCGAACGGACGAGCGGTGAAAATCCATTTATTATTCATTGCTCCAAATAACTCACATGTACACAATATATCTCAATTATCCTATTTTTTTATAATATTGATGGATTTTATTGAAAATAACATGGATTTATATAAAATAATACAATTACTCTATAATTTTAATATTTTCTAATTTGAAATTATTACTATTAAATATTCAGTATTAAACTTGAAACTACCAAAATATTTTTTTTTGTAAATTACAAAACTATATTTAAGAATGGAAAATGAAAACGTAAGCTTAAAATACAAGGAATAAAATGTGTAATTTTTCTAAAACTCGAAACTATATGTTAGTTTTTTCTAAAACTAAAAATTTTATATCTGTACTGAAAGATGTATATTATTCTTATAATTATTTCTTAAACTTAAATTAAATATCTGATTTTTTCCAACATATCTCAGTTTTCTAAAAAAATTACAAAAAAAAGTTTATTAATACAAAATGAACAATTGAGCTGAAAATATAAGAAATTTAATGTTGTTGTCTTCTTGTAATTAATTATTAAAATTGAAACTATAATATAACATTTTTTTTTCAACATATCACAAATTTCTCAAAAACTGAACAAAAAAAATATATTAAAAAATTATAAAATAAAAACTATAAAATGTATTAAATTTGTGATTTTTCTATGAATTATAAGAAATATAAAAATTATTAAATTTGTTAAAAAAAATCAATTTTAGATGATTGAAAAGCATTTATAATTAATTATAATAAAACAAGATAAAAAACTAATTGAGTTTAGTGAAAAATGTCATACAAATGAAATAAAAAGTTTTAATTGGAAATGTTTCAATATTTATGATTTAATTAATTTGTAATATTATTGTTGTAAATAACAAAATATTAAATATTAATTAGTATTAATTTGAATGTAATATTTGATTTTTGATTGATTGTTATTCATTAAAAAATCAAAACTATCAATTAATAATACGGACGTTCGTAATTTAGTTTTCGTAGTTTTCGATTTACAATATTTGGACATTGGTGGTAATTATAATTTATATAAGAGTGGGATGTTTTCATTTATATGTAAAGAAAAAAATGAAATGTATTTGTGGAATAATATAATAATAAAGAAATCCCATTAGATTGGAATTGGTCGGAGGAATAATTGCAGAAATGATTCGATATCCCGGGGAAAATTGCGAAATAGAAGGACAAAACGTATATAAAAGGGGAAAGGATTGGTTGAGGGTGGAAAATTGTATTTTATTCGCGGAGACGACGAATAGTTTGTATGGGTTCGAGTTCGGGTCTGGCATGTAATTTATTTACCATCGGATGTGCATCGAACGTGAAATATTCGAGGCAAGCATGAAAAATGTCTATTGATTAATGCCGAAGCGGACTCATTACGATACGCTGCAAAGGGGCGAAAACAGGAAGAAAAAAAGAATTATGTGCACGTGGAACACTTGCAAATGGGAATTGTTACGTAATGAAACCGCACAACCCTCATGTGCATGCATATACATATGTATCCATCCAGCATAGGTGGTTACAATAATAAATGAGGAAATGGTGTACGGCATGCAACGGTGCAAAAAGATAACGGGCGCATTTAAATTAAGTGCTTGTATCAACTTAAATTCACGTGAGCGAAAGGAGACAGAGAAGAAAGAACAACGACAACAACAAAAAAAAAACTAGACTTGACCCAACGGCGTCAGATGGGAGTTTCGGTAAGAATCCGCTATTTATCTTTTCGTTTTTTTTTTTTGGAGGGCTGGATCCGCCTCTGCATTGCACGCAATCCCATGCTTAATACTGCGGCTCTCCCACTTCAAACGATCACCATTTATCAGAGCAACAAGATAATTAGATAAGATACCTTTAATTTACAAAAGTGTTCCTTAATAAAATCACCTTCGAAGCCGGAGACGTGACGTTGGGAATCCGATCGATGTTTTCACTTAACTTTGCGAAAGAAAAACTAGCGATGCTCGTAGTATTGTTGTTGTTATGCTGGAATCACGTATTTTCACGAATCAAATCCATTTCCTCACAAGTTCTAATGCAATTTATACTTCGGTAAAACCTGCGACGAGCGTGACGTTACAGTAAATGATTATATAATTATACCAGCATTGATTTATTTCCCATATTCAAAATAATAAAACTTTACACAGCTAATCGCAACAATATTCATGAAAGTAACCCATATTTCATATTTATTTCTCTATTTATATTCAATTTACCCTGAAAAACCTTTAACTAAACGTAATTTTAAATTAAAATATTTTTCTGTGTTATAATATTCATTAAAAGAACATATTTAACCTTTAGAAATTTAGAAACTATCTTTCAAGTAAAAATGCAGTTTCAGCTTTCATACTTAAATTCAATTACCCGGCGCATCCACCATTTTATTTGTCTTGCAGTAAAACCACATTTTACTCTTAAATTATAAATTTTTAAAGAAAATATAGAAACGTTAGCATTTTATATAAATAAATTAAAAAATAGTCACGTTTTTGAAAAACTGTTTTCTAATTTAAAATAAGTTAATTTGTATTTGAGGTAATAATATTTTTTTTACCCGGCGCATTTATTTTTTTAGCATTTGTTCTCCAAAATAACAAATAAGTATTATAACATTATTTTTAGTTATACTTTAAAATATGAAATAATATTTATAATGATTTTAAAAGAATTAAACAAATTAGTATAAAAACTAGTTTATTTTATAAATGAGTGATTATTAAAAGAAATATAAATATGGTAAATATATTTTTTTTATGAACGAGCTTAAATCAAATTCAATTTAAATCTCCCGGAATTTCTCTCTTAATTAAAGGGAGCACGAAATGGATGGAGGCTCCATCCGCGAAGCGAAGCTCATTAAAGCAACTTATGGTCTTAATTGAAATTTGAGATGCAAAAATGCTCGTCTATTAGTGAGCCGGATAACGAGATAATATAGCCGAAGAGAGAAGCAGCAAGAAAAATAAAGAAAACGAAAATAGAGACATAATGAGTGTGTACAATAGATTTGTGAATAGAAAATAAGCAACGTGCACCGCAGGAAACTAATATTAGAAAGAAAATGATGAAGAAAAAAAAACGTTTTAATTGCAAATTTGATTTCGACGCGAGTTTTTTTTTGTAAATTTATTTTCGGTGTTTCAATTTAATATAAAAGTAACGGGCGTTCTCGGTATGCAGCGGCTCAGTTTTAATCCAAGTTTATGCGGCCAATTATTGTTTAATTTAATACACGGGGATTTAGATTTAATAAAATTTACATACTTGCCGATGCCATTAATATGGCTTAGGGCGACCATTCTATTTTATACAGTTACAAATTGTGCCGGTTCATCGGGAAAAGCCCGATGCACTATAAATGTGCATTATACCTCACCTCACTAATTCATACATAAATTCGCTGCTCTCCGTTCAAATCTGATGCTGCTGCATTCGCTCGTTCTATTTGATTATTTTTATGTTTTTTTTTTCAATTACTTTCCAACTGAAATGCATTAACGATTTTCCGAATCACTCTAATACTAATGGAAAGAAATATACGACTAAAAATCGAAATAATGACTTGAGTATTTATACAATTTGTTTTTTTTGTAGCTTTAAAAACTATAGTCCTTTTTTTTTAAATATTATTATCGATCATAATTATTTAATCAATATTTAGAATAAAAATGCAACAGTTTATTAATTTCTAACTAATATTTATAATTATTTCCTAATTGATTAAGTAATTTTGGATTCACAATTAGAAAGTTTATTAATTATGCATTTATCAATTGAAAATTTAAAAATGTAATAATTCATTAATAAAATAATAATTATTAAATTGATAATTTGCTTATAAATTAATTACGATTAAATAATTTATATTTATACATAATATTATGACAAGTATTTAATCGTCATAAATAAATTGATTGTTTATTGTTATTTAATTATTTTCCAGGTGAAAAGTATAAAATTAGGCCATTTGTGCTGTTAAAATAATAGCTTGAATTATTGATCATTTAAATATTATTATTTTTTATTTATTTAATGATTAAATAGAATTATATTAAATTAATTTCTGTTTATTTTCCATTTATACTTTGTTCGTAATTTTAGAATTTGAGAAATAAAAAAACCTAAATTTCTTTCCGAATATTGATTTTTATAATAATATTGAATAAAATAATTGTAATTCAAGTGAAAGATAATGCAAATACATTATAGAACTAATAGATATTAACTGGTTGTTTGTAAGTGGATGAAGAAAACTGAATGTTAGGGAGAAATGTCTAATCTGTAGATGTAACGGTTAATTTAACTAAAGGTTAATTTAAGTTTAGTGTGGGTCCGTTGTTCGTGTGCCGGGTTAATAATGGCGAAATGTATTTCCTGCTCCGCAGCGCTGCCAAAGGAAGATCCGACGATAACCGGGGTGGAGAACCAATACCAGGTCGGGGACGAGATCAACTTGAACTGCACTTCGGGCAAGAGCCACCCTCCATCGATACTGCACTGGTACATCAACGAACAACAGGTATGTGAATGAGAGAGAGAGAGAGAGAGAGAGAGTAAGCAAGTGGGTTCCATTCCTTCGCATGAGTGAATCCTAGCAGATGCACCACCATCCACTACGGTGCATTATTTTCCGATAGATTGGAAACTTTCCACGACCCCAGAGCAATACGCTCGCTCCCCTTTAAAAACATCCCTTATCTAGAATATCCTTATTACTACTACCATTACTACTCGACTTTCATACTTTCGCGACGTGAGAGGCGGGAAGGTATAGCATAAGCTGACGGCTCCAGGGACGGAAAAAGCCACTTTGTTTCCACTCCACTTTGCTGCACTTCCTATGTGCAGATTTTGCCCGAGAGTGATAAAAAATCTAATAATATATTTATCGTTTGTCATTGCGTCGGCTGCAATCAGATTTTATCAACAAACAAATAATTTTACATTAAAATAAAAAAGATTATTTCTTTAACCAAGTCTAATTATTTAACTTCAAATTTCACAACATATTCAATATTCAAATTTTATTATTTATATTATTATTTACAGCGATTTATATAAAAAAAAACTATCTTCTCACATTTTATTATATAATTTACATATTTTACTATTAATCTTTATATTATACATTTTCTAGTAATTGAATTTTCATGTTAACAATTTGAAAGTTTCAATTTTAATAGCGTTTTTTTTACAATATTTCAATTTTTCTATAGTTTTAGCTCTAATATCCAAGTTTTACTATTTATCTCTAATTATATTTTTTTTTGAGTAATTGATTAAAAAGACGCGACAAATAAAAAAAAATATTTTACACAAAAATTTGTTTAAGTTACAATTTTCTCTTAATTCACATTTTATTCAGTTTTAGCTCTAATATCCAAATTATACTATTTATATGTAATTATAAATTTTCCAGTAGTTGATAAAAAAATGCTTGTTGATAATTAAAATTTAAAATATTTTTTTTCACAAAAATCTATTTTAGTTACAATTATCTATTTATTTATATTTTATTTCTTATAGTTTTAGTGACAATATCAAAATTTTTCTATTTATATGTAATTATAATTTTTCGAGTAATTGATCAAAATTAATTTTTGATGCTTAAGTTTTAAAATTTTATTTTTGCACAAAAAACTGTTCTAGTTACAATTACCTATTATTATATATTTATTTCTTATAGTTTTAGCTCTAATATCAAAAATTTACTATTTATATGTAATTTTAAATTTTCGAGTAATTGATAAAAATTTAGATGTAATTATATTTTTTAGAGTAATTGATCAAAATTAATACTTAAATTTTAAAATTTAATTGTTTTCACAAAATACTGTTTTAGTTACAATTATCTATTTATATATTTCATTTCTTATAATTTTAGCACTAATATCAAAATTTTGCTATTTATATGTAATTATAATTTTTCGAGTAATTGAACAAAATTGTTTTTTGATGCTAAAATTTTGAAATTTTAAAAAACCTGATAAAATTTCTATGATTTCTTCTGACATATTTTATTCTTTCACTATTAATCTGCGATTTTAAATTTTCAAGTAATTGCGTAAAATGCTTCTTAACATCTAAAATTTGAAAGTTTCAATTTTGAATTTTTTTTTATAGTCTTCTTTATAGTTCTAGTTTATTTTTTCATTTTATCTATTATTATTATTAGTTTTTGATTCATAGACTAATCTGAAGGAATTAAGTTTTTAAATTTCTAATTTGGACAAATTTAATAAATTTTATCTATAATTATTAGTTTTCGAATAATCGCATAAAATGTCAATACACTGAATGCAGCACTCTAGATTGGCACAATTGTCTATCGATTCGTTACAAATTAATGAACAATTGTGGGTGAAACTGGCTTCACTAATGCGCGTTTAACCGCATCAAAAAGTTCGCCCCTGCATAAACCTTCTCTCACCCTCTTTCTCTCGTTATCTATCTATATATTTTTTTTTCGATCAAGTCTTTTCATAGATTTATTATGCGAAAGAAACTGACGGCTTACCTATTGAAGGAAGCCCGCCGGATCCTTTGTGATTTATAAGCCGATCGATTTGTTATCAGTTCGAGCGTCAATCAAACTTTGCAGTCTGTCTCGTAGATTGGAGCATATTAACCGCCGCCCTCCGCACTAATATATTGTGCTCGGCATCAAATATGAAGTGAGGAGCATATTAAATATGCAATTTCGACGACGTTTACTAGGCGCACACACATTTTACCGCATAAAAATAAATTTACATGAAACATGTTAAGACTGTTCAAACGAAGACACATCAAAAGTACAATGTATTTCCATGTATTCATCAATTCTCATCGAGTCTGTAATTTACTTTCATGTTTAATATACAAATTGAATTTGACTGCATTAATAATGCAGGATATTTGAAAATATTGACATTTTTGTCTTATTCTTGTATCTAAAACTTTAATAATCTTTAAATAATAAATTAACTTGTGTAATTAATAAATAAAAATAATATGGATTAATAAATTAATACTGTAAAGCAGACGTTAGTAAAGTGATTCCAGTATATTTACAGAAAACGTACTGACTTTACATAATTCCATAGGGAATAGCATATTCGTAAATACAGCGGATAAACAGAGATTTGCGTATGCAAAATTTGCAAAATGAAAATTCATTAAAATTAATTTAATTAATTTTTCGCTGCGCGTTTGCATATTAAATCGGCGCTGAAAAGGAAGTTGAGATGATAATAAAAGAAGATATGATGATAATAAAACAAAGACAGAGAAAAAAAAAGGGGAGAAAAGGGAAGAACGCGGAATAAAGCCATACACAGAGGCTCCTCGTAAATGGGATCTGGGGGATTCAATCCCCTTGTTTTCTCTTCGTCTGTCCTTTTTTTTTTCTTCTTCACTTCCCGTTCTTTCATTCTTTATTGCTGCGCTCCGTTGTACATTCTCCAAAGTAAATATTTATCCTTCCCTTATTTGACGATTATATCGAGTAATAATAATTCGTATTTATTAATTTCATTGAGATTACGTAAATTCCAAAAACGATTCATTAATTAAAATCATCGTACTTTTAAAAGTGAATTATTAATATCGAAGGATACAATCTCGTAATAATGCTGAAATAATCACCGAATATCTTTCTGGGACTTCAGTTTGTTAGAATAATAAAACATCTTAGTTTAATTATAATTAAATATCGTTAAATCATTAAATCGAATTTATACTGTCCCATTGCAAATGTAGTTTAATGAAAGTAAAATAAATATTTTTTTCAAAATATTGATAATTTCAAATAATACAAAAAAAATAGGACCCAAAACACTACCTTGTGGAATACCATTTTCTAATGTACAAAATTGGCTATTAGTCAATTTATTTGTAGAAATTATTTATTAAGAATTTTTGTTCAAGTTAACAGATAACATTTTTTTTGAAATTTTTGTATTTCCGTTCTTTAACGAAATTTGAATGAATATCAAAAAAAAAAAGATTAACACTTTAGAGTTAATTATCGTTACTGTTTATATTAAATAATCCTGAAAACATTTCAACTATTTAAAAAAATATTGACATTTTTCTTAAGAATAATATATTTTTTTAAACCAATTTTAATTTATTTTGAACGTCTTTTATACCAAAAATATTTGAACTGTTTTGGAGAAAATATTCTAAAAACATTGTGAAATTTGTGTTAATAATAGAAAATAGGAGGAAAAACTTTTGAACTACTTTTCAGAAATTTGCATAAATATTGATAAATTTTTCAATAGACCCTGAAATATGCTCTTTTCAACAACACAATTTAATTAGTTAATTAATAAACCTGGATATCATCAAATGAAACGGATTTGCTGCGGGCACACAAATTGGATTGTGCATGTCGGATGCTGAAATATACAATTATTGGAAGCAAAAGTTTTGATGCGCAAAAGGTCGCTAATTAAATGGATATAATTTATATATAGTTTAAATTGGAGAGCGGAAAAGGAGCAAAAGTAGAGAAAACATAAAAAAAAATTATACGGGAAATTAAATTTAAAATAACAATCGTGTTCATTTATATAAAAAAAATATTAATTATAGTAATTATAAATAATGGAAATGTTAATTTCATTATCGATTGTAAATATATGAAACATTATTATTATTATTCCCTTTGATTTATTTATTTCGTTTATGCATAATTTTAATATTTATTAATATAAAACTGTATTAATTATTCGGAATCGCTAAAAGATATTTATAAATAAATATAAAATTATATCATGTTTAACGGAAAATAAATTACTGATAATAATAGTAGTTCATATTTTCTGTTCCCTTTGCAACAATTATCTTAACTAATGAATCCAAATGAACTACTTGTATTTTATGTGTTCTTATTGTTGTTGTTAGGTAGCAACGGCGGGAGCTCTGATCAAGTATCCTCCACTGCAGCACCGGCACGGTCTGGTGACGACGACCCTAGGTCTTCGGTTCGTGTTAAGCAGTCGCCACTTCCTGGGTGGTTCTATGAGGGTGAAGTGCGTGGCCTCGGTGTCGCCGGTGCTGTGGCGCGGGGACAGGGAATCTGTAGTGCAGAGCCTCCCCATCCAGGACATGAGGGAGGCCCTTCTACTTGGTGAGTGGACGACACTGCTGCATGGTTCGTATCTACACGCGCGCACTCTATATGTCTAGTTCTAGTTAGTCTTAATTACATTTTTTTTTTCAAACGGCAACTCTACGCGTGACATATGTCATAATTGACAGTCAGTTATACCAATCATCATTATGAAATCAATTGACAGCTATAATTAAGTAATTTTGGTACATCTGACTGTCAATCATGTGTATCTCATATCACGTTCAGCGTTGGTTACAATAATATTACATAAACTCTGGGAGTTAAAATATTTACAATCATACTAAATTCTCTCATACATTTCCAATGATGCATTTGAAATTACATATTTAAAGGGAGCTGCGAGCAAAATTTTTCATACTCTCTCCTGAAAATCTTCCTTATTTCTTGAGCGGTGTCTCCGATCAAACAAAATAATTAATGCAGAAAGGTTAAACTTGTATCAGCTCCAAATACTGATCCATATAGATATATATGCAGCATATAAATTAAATAATCTGCAATTGCGGCAAGACCGGAACGGAGTTTCAGTTGACGTGCTTAATCTGCGCATCAATCCTGATTACGTGAGAGAGTACACAGTAGAGGTTGGCTCTTTGGAATCCCCCGGTCCTGTCAATAACGGTCAGAGACATCTACATCCATCTGCATTTTCTATCCAGTTTCGCGTAATTAAACTGGCCGAAATTGAGACCAATATTTATTTACATATCGCTCCGAATAAATACGCTTTTCGCGTTTCCATCAAATTCTCGTATAGAAAATTCAATTTCCTGCATTCTGCATCCGAATGACTGATGCGTCCGCTCAATTGTGTTTATCAAAATATATCTTGGACAATGATTTGCGCTTGAATTTATGCGTCATTCAACAGTAACAGCGTTCGGTAATCCTTTCGGCAACGCGATAAATTCCCTTTGATTATTTGCATGAGTTTACGCAATATTTACTCGGTCCTCGTTTCGGTGGGAGAAGCATGATGACATCGAGGGGTGGCAGAGAAGATTACGCTCGTCCTCTTTTGTCTTTCAACGCCAACGATGTCTGGATTTGATGGCGAAGGCACGTCTGAGAAGTTAAATCCTGATTAGCACGAAATATTTTCTCACCTGGCGCTTAAACAAACTTTTCAATACCAGAAAAAAATTGTTTTCTAAATCATACATTTTTCTTATTTTATTCTGTAAAAAAGCCTTTCTTACTCTCGATATTTCAATTTGCTTCAAGATGTTTTAAAGGAGCAAAAAATATACAATAATTAAGTAAATTTAATATTTTTTTTACACAATAAACATTTAGTGATTTTCCGAATTCATTAAATGTTTTTATAAAAATGAAATAATATTAAAATAATTTAGAATAAAATAGTGAATAATATGTTGAGTAACTTTCTAAAATTTACTTATGGCATAAAGGAAGAAAAGTTGAAAAAAATAACTAATTGTATATATCTCTCTCTCTGTTGGAAACATTGCAGAACTACTCGAAACTTGTTCAGAATTAGAGCGAAAGCACGGCGTTCGCATGAATCGAATAATCCCCTTTTAATGCCGACAAGCACAAAGGGTCTTCCACTTTTGCTCGAACAAAAACTTCTCGAGAACGTTCGGTCACGCAAAACTTTTTGCACAAGAACAATAATAACGATTTCATTTATTTTATCCGAGCACTTGACGAACAAAGGCACATCTCGAAACGAGTGTTTTACTCGTTTGATTTTATCATATTTTGTTTTATTTACTTGAAGTTTATTACATAACTAAGAGTAACTTTTTTGAAGTAACAGAAGTAATTAAATGTGATAATCGGAAAGTTATTACTTTAACTATATAATTTTCCACTAAAATAAAAATAATATTTTAATTATTGCTAAAAAACAATAATATTTTGGTAACATGAGTAGTGCTTCTAAAGGAATAACGTCAAAGCTCCGTCTGAACTAAAATTCGTTGATTGTCATGCATAGAGAATAGGGCGGATATATCCGCCGATTGGCCGCAAGGGATTAAGACTATATAAACTATTTCTGGAAGTAACTGTCAGCACTATAATGACATTGGTAGTAATATTTTACACATAATACTTTGTTTTAATGCTATAGAGGCACCATCTATAGGCAAATCTCTAGACTGTAATGACATTAAGATGAGTAAAGGTTAGTCATCACATTTTAGCATTATTTATTATAATGCTAAAACAGTTGAGTAACATGTGAGATACGTGAATCTCCTCTGCGACTGAAGCTGAAGCTGTGTATATATATTCATATGGCTTTTATTATAATATACAATATGAGATGTTAACGAGTGCTCCGAGCGCTGAAACGAACTCTTCCAGGCATACACACACAAAGCCAAAGCCCTCCGCGTTTCGCATATTCAAATGCGAGAGAAGAAACTTTTCGACGTTTCCGTAAGTGGTTTTAATCAAACGTAACGGGCATTAATAATATCAGACACACACACACAAATCGTGGGGACATAAATCTTAATTAATACTACTACTACTAATAATAATAATATTAAGAAGAATGGGTTCGCTTGGGACTTTCTCGAATCCAAATTGGTTCTGTGTGTTATGAAGTCGTTGCCCCAGAGGGCATTACAAAATCTATGGTCGCGTGACGCACTTATATAATACATGCAGCAGCCAGTTTCAACCCCCCACGTTTCGGCAGACGACGCACGACGCTTAATACATTTAACATTGGGGGGGAAACATTGGGTGGAATATTATTAATTGCCTTTTACATAACCGAACCGAACGGAACGGTACCGATTCCGATGCAAAATGCACTGGCAATTTAATCCGTCAATTAATTAATTTCTGAATGCGAACGTCACATGCCCCCGCTTCATTAAGCTTCATTAAAATTTACACAGCTGAAAAATAATATATCGATATAATTTAATTTCAATACATTTCGTTACATTCTGTATAATTCAAATCTTCAAACAAAATATTGGCATTTTCCGCTACCGCAATCATAATAATCATTATTTTTTGGATGATGGAAATTTACAGATATTAACTGTTTATAGAAACCTTGTAAAAATTTCTTTCCTCCTAAAGTATTACTAAGAAGTTCATATAAATTACACAAACCATTTCGCTCTTTTCTTTTCGTAAAACACCCCAACACCAGGGAGGATCACCATCTTCCCTCTTTCTTGTCATTTTATTTGCTTCTTCCTCTTTTTTTTTCCTCAACCCTCGGCTCCTCGAAATCGTTCCCATTGTTGCGCCGAGGTGCAGAAGGAAAGTAATACAAAGGTAATTAATCTGTACGGAATGCGTTCGAGGGTGAAACACATTCTCATCGAAACAAAAACAAAATGAATAAATCATCGTTCCAAATAAATTAAAAAAGAAAAGATCAAATAATAATGAGTATTTAGATATATTTATTATATCTCCCACGAGTTATGTAATATTGCTAAAATTATAATAAAAATAAATTTTATTATATTTTTGGTAATGAGTATATTTTATATGTTGTTTCAGTGAAAAGCGGGGCTAAGGAAGCGTTCGTTCCTGGTATTGGAGTTCTTGCTGCGGCTGCCTTGGTGCGAATCCTGAACTTCTGAAGCAGCTGATGAAGGAAACCGGAATGTTGTGTGTGTGCGTTAAGTGTTGTTGTTGATGATGATGACCTAACACGGTGATAACAAAAATGACCCGAGTGTACAGCGAAGACCGCACGAGTCTTTAGATAACCCAGCATAAGTGATATTACATAACTACTCTAATTATTTCATTAATAATCAAAAAAAAAATAAGGAAAAGAAAAAAGTATATAAATACGCAGATATTGTAAATAATTTGAGAGAAAACCCCTCGATTGATTTTTCGTTATTCATTTTAGGGGACGCGTAAAATTGGATTGATGTAATTGTAAATACTATTTGGCTCCCATGTACATACTAACTTTAGGCTAATTCGGGATTAATTTAAATTGCTTCTACATATTTTCAACCCTTATTGAAGAAGAAAAAAAAAGAGTATAACGTTTATTTTTCTCCTCCGGCTAATTTCCTCCCCGAAAATGTGTGTTAACAAATAACGCTTATTAATCTTTGCGCGCACGTGGATGTAATTCCTGCATTTAATGTTCGTTTCTACACACACACACACACACACATATATATACGCGCACACACTCTGTGCAAGGGTTGATTTACTGCGATTTGCCCTCCGGATCCAAGACCTAACTAGGACGTGTTTAATGATCGCATTGTACAGCTTCGTCATCAAAGCAATGAAAGGAATTTTTTTATTAATTTCAAAAACATAGACTGAAAAAAATATGAAATTGTGAATACGGTAGTCGTCTCGTATAGCTGAACGAAATATATAAATAAATGAATAGTATACTAATTTGTTACATATAAGCTTCTGCACATGTGTATATATAAATAAATGATTATATTTAGTGGACAAAAAAAAAACAATCAATCGAAGAAGATGATGTAAACAACCCTCGAAGTTATTTAATTTGGAATATTTACCAATTATATATATATATTATACAGAAAAAAACAAATATATTAGCTACTAAGTGGAGAAGAAATATATATATATGAACGAAAAAAAAAACTAATGAAAGAACAACAATTTTTGGATCTATTATTTGAGAAATAAAGTGTGGAATTCCTGTCTATCTATATGTTATGCATTATCTCTTTCTCTCCCTTCAATTTTTTTCGCCCTCGTTTGTTTCCCGCTCGGCTTTCCAAAGCCACCCCGGATCTCATCTCTCCCATCCCCTGCACCCCTTCGGCCATTGTTTATTGACTTTGATCCGCTTCCCCCGCATCCTAAACCAACATCGAGGGTGGTCCCGGTGGCTTCGAGCCGCAGTGTAATCGAGTTTTAACAAAACAATTGTCGCAAGGACGTCGAATTTATCTCCACGGAATTGATCAAACAGCGAGTTTGTTTGCAGTCGAACGCCGCCGGAATTAATTGCTCATAAAGGCGAAGGCATTAGCTGTCGTCGGAGGATTTATCGACGGCTTGCACTTTCCCTGCATTCGGCACATCAAAGGACACCTTTTGTCCTGATCCCGGTCCCTTCTACTCTGCGGAATTACCAACGCTCAACACAATGGATTTATGTCGGTACGTATACTTAGCGTAGGCTCTTTAATTACTGCGCACGCTGTTTAGTTGCTAAGGATACATTTTTGATATAAATAATATCAATCGTTTCATATATCAATAAACTTCTTACTTCATTTTATATGACAATTCAGTTGCTAAGTAAGTGTTATTATATTTCTATTACAGTTGCTAAGGACGCTATTACGTTACCATGACTAAGTACACTCTTTGATTTCTATGACAGTTGCCAAGGAAGCTCTTCAGTTAATTTGTCAGTTGCTAAGAAAACTATCGTATTGTGTTGACAGTTAAAAATAAATGATAAAATTAATTAAGTTTAATATAAATATAGATGTGGTTTGCATAATATCTAATAGTAAGTTCAGTTTGTAGACGATTTAATTTCGTTCTTCTCTCTCTCTCTCTCTCGTTTTTTTTTGTCAGTGATCCGCATACTGAAACAGTTGCCAGCAATTAACGAACTTTCCTAATTAAGACGAGTTCAGTTAATGGAAAGATAAACAGTCGGAATTCGGCGCGTTAAGTTTGACTTAACTTAAACAATTAAAATTGTAATCCATTGAATAAAGTCGCAGCGTTATGTTACGCAAACATTGACAATACAAATTTCGAAAATCTCTGAGACGAACATATCTGAATCTACCAAACAATTAAACTATTTTTTACAAACATAAATAATTCTAATTTTTTGAACAAAAATATTATTTTCCTAAATCACGTAATTTTTTTTTAAGAAAATTAATGCAAATTGTCGGATAGATTTGTTTAGCAAAAATTAGATTTTCTAAATAAATAATTTTAAGCAGTATAAAATTGTTGTGATATAAAAGTATTTGTATTTTTAGATGTTGAATCGATTTGGGGAAACGCTTTGCTGAATTATTGAAATCGAAATGGATGGTGCCAATCAAATATCCGCAGGCTGTGAATAATTCGCAGGGTAAATTGGAAAACCGGATTGACATCGATTCGAAAACAAACGTAACGAAATAAAAATAAAATAAATGCTTATTGTAATGTGCAAATTTCGATGATTTAAAAATAAGCAAACTAATGCAAATCGATGGATGTCAGAATATAATATATAGTGTATGCACGCAATTACACTTTGCAGTCGTTGCGATATGTAAATAGCATCGAAATACATATATTTCGAGCTTATAAGAAACGAGTAAATCACGTTTATTGCCCTAATAAGTGTCGGATAAGGAGCATTAAAACCCGAAGCTAATGATATTAGCAAGCGGCGACACGAAAATGCATTATAAACTTGTACACGAACACAAACAAAACTCCAGTTTTTAACTACACCCGAAGATTACAATAATACAAATGTACTGTAAAGTTTTGTAATATTTAAAGCGCATCGCAACAATTAATAATAATTATTTAAAAATGATAAAATTAGTTTAAAATTTAATTTTTACTAAAGTTAAATTGTTACATCTTAAATAATAAATAAACAAACAATATTTTTCATCAGTTTAAATACACAAAACATAAATCACAAAACTTTTCTAATAACACTAAAGATTTGTTATTGTGTTTGAAAGCATTATTAAATTGATAATCGATATAGACGATATTCTCTCGCTTTTGCCTCAACACGTACGTGTAATTGAAACGAGTCGTTAGTGCTTTTATTATTAAAACTTGTATTTTGGTAGAAAACGGAGTTTAATACAATAATCGATATTAATGCGTTTCTGGTGAGTTTTTCCACTTGAACGGAGAGACCCGAAGTGAAAGCGTTTAACCGGTCGTTTTTCAATTAGAGATGATTGAAAGAGAAACCCCTGTCTCGTCCCAATTTTATCCAATTACAATGAGATCTGAAACGACAGTTTTGTTAAAGAAAGCGATATCTATAGGTTTGAAGAAAATGTGAAAAATACTCACATTTTCTTTCAATTTCAATAATATTTGGTATATAAATATAGTCAGTTTAATTATGTATTTAATTAAAAAAATATATTTTTTGTAAATATTTGTATGAGTTTTGATTTATACAGTAATTATTGTTTTATTTTTGTTTGGAATTGATAATGTTTGCAGAAAGTTTCCAATATGCTTCAATTAAGGATGTAAAAAAAATCGATATGATTGATAGTTATTTCCGTTCGGAAGGTTTACGCAATAAAATATATTTATTATTGGAGTATGAGAAAAACATATTCATACCTGTTTTCCTGACAATATTAATGGGTGTAAATAAAACGGAAACTTTGATTGATTATTGGAGGGAACGAACGTTTTCCGGTTTAATGCTTGGCCATTAGGCCTGACAGGTTTTAATATTCGTTTGGAATGGGAACGACTATTATATTGTATAGCGAACAACATTTAACGAAATGTTGCTTGCATATCGTTAAAACTGTTTGCCGGGGCTTTTGAAGAATCGATCGAGCGTTCGTTCGTTCGATCCAGGTAATTCCGTTCGCTGCTGAAACGAGATGTTTCAGGTTATTGCGGCTTTTTCGCGGCGAAGCTCAACAAGACGGAAGTAATTCTCGGAGAGGTGCGGATGTATTTTCCGGGATGAGAGGAGAAAGAGCGCTTCCAGAGGCGGCGCACGACGAATTGACATATATTCAAATATATTTATCCGGAAATAAAGGGACTCCTTCCTTTCCGCCGTAGCAAACGCCGAATTGCCACCCTGCGGGCGTTTTCCGTTCCGCCCCATTTCTGCCCTCGCACATGCACGAAACGTCTCCGAACGATCTCATTACCGTGATGGATCAGCTATTTTCAGCTTTATATATTGTAATTATCTAATTGCTATGCAGTCGTTTCCAATAAAATTTACATTTTCACATATTCATCAACAAAAATAGTTTCATAACTTCATACAAAAAGATAATTACTTAAGTACACAAACGTGAAAAATAGAAATAAATTATAAATTTTCATTAAATTAATTGAAAAAAATTGTCACAATTTTTTACATATTGGTTGAATAAAAATTATTTAATAAATAAATAAATAAAATTATTTTTAAATTGAAGTTCCTATCAATAATAACATTGCCAAATGTAGTTTTTATACAAAAAAAATCTAATTTATGTATATTTTAATGATTTTGATGTTATATCATTCTATTTATATAATAGTTTTAAATATGGTTGAAAAAGCTATAATTGAATTTTGCTTATTGCGTGAGACTTATTTGTGTTGTGCGCGGTTTTATATTGGATACAAACCAAATTATGTCAAAGTAAATATCATTTTGTTGCGATGATGCTCTGAATGTAGCCTATAACCGTGGATGCAGGTGATGAACTCTCCAATGCTATTATCTTTACGAGGTGAGCTGAGAAATGTAACCTAATCCTAATAATCCGCAGTTTCTTGCAGTGCGCCCTCATCTTCCCACCCATTATGCCGAAACATCAAACATAATGGAATCACGGCGTATTGTCGCCCCGTCGAAATTACTTATTCCATTTGCTTTTATAGTTGTGATGAAGGAGATTCCAGCCTGCGATGATGATGGCGCCGCCGCCGCCGCCGCTCCGTGCGTAATATTGAATTACGTCGAGGCTTACATAATAATAATTAATGCGCAATAACTGAATTAAACTGCGGCGTGATTATTTTTAATTAATCGCGTTATGGTTTGTTGGAACGCTTTACTACGCTCGACCTTATCTTGCCACGTGGCAATTCAATATAATGTTGAGATATGTGTGCGTATGTACGTGGTGGTTATAATTAAGAATGTAATGGTATTTAGCTGTTGTTTGCGATCTTCGTGCAGCTAGACGTGGGTGCATTCGATTAGCAGAGGCCGGTGGGAAATCATTTAAAAATTTCAAACCTCGCTCTCGAGATTAGCGCGCCTAATTAATTCCCAGTTTAACAAAGCTGCAGGCAATTACTCTTCGCCTTTGCTTTTTTACATTCTTTCTTCATCTTCAATATTCCATTAAGAAACATCTGCAACAGTCATTTGCAAGTATGATCATTATATAACCAAAGTTACGCAAATATTACTAATGTCTTCATTACCAACAGTACACAAATATTTCTATTACCAATATTATATCTTCAATGTTTCTCATGTCTTCATTACCAACGTTATGTTAAAATACGTTGGTAATAGTCACATCAGGACTATTACCAACATTATGTAAAATAACTTACTAATGTTTCTAATGTCTTCAGTACCAACTTTAAATAAAATATACTAATATGTCTAATGTCTCTATTACCAGAGTTATGCAAAAAAAAAACTTACCAATACAACTCATTTATTTATTCATTATCATCGCTTTTTTCGCTTCCATTACAAATTTTAAAAAAAAATATATTTTTGATATTTAATTTACAGAAATCATCACTAACTGAAGAATGTTAGTTGCATTTTCTGAATACAAAGTTGATGAGTTTTAAGTAATTTGTTGATTTAAGAATAGAAGAAATAAATGTAAAACATTGTAAATGGAATCGTTACGAACGGTTAACTTTCGATGGACAAAAAATACCGGACGTCGATTTCAAACCTAATCTAAATTTCGCAATCTATCCGAATCCCCGGTAATTGCTTGCAAATCAATCGAATTGTCCGTCAGTCAGTCCGGTGCATTGAGTGAGTGATATACAGTCGAGCGTTGGTCGCAATTTTACAACTATTATCAGCTGGAAAAACAATCAGTTTCAATTGTTTCTCGTTTAAATTCAACTGTTATTTTTCTTTTTCTTCAATCTAAATACCTTTAACTACAATCTATTTTAACTACTTTTCAATGTAACATTAAAAAAAATCTAATTTATTTAAATTTTCAAAAAGTAAATTTATTTTCAATTTCTTTTAAGTTTTACGTAAATTTTAAAATATTACAATAATTGAAATTGTATAAACTAATATAAAAAACTCAATAAACTGCGAATAGTTGAATGAATTATACTTAATTATGTTTTTTTTTTGTAAAAATAAATAGATTATTTTCTATTCTGTTTCGGGCAACGAATTTCCATAATCCCGTAAATACTTTACTTTTTTCCAGTATTCAAATCGATTATTTCTCAGAACAAACGACAATTTGCTTTTGATGAATTATTTATAGTTTTGGACCAATCGCATTCGAAATTAAACATTGATGGTGAATTCTGAAAAATCGAATGTAAATGAAGTAAATTAATTATTTTCTTTAATAATAATGACTGATACTCTACAAGTAACTTTTATTATATGCAAGTTTCTATGATTTGTAATTAATTAAAGCAAACACGTTTAATTGAATTGCGTTCTTTTTTTCTTTCAATTTGCAATTTTCTAAATGTTTGTTACGATGCCAGAGGGAAACCAAAGTGCGGAGGAAACGAAAAAAAGAAAAGAAATAACGAACAAAAATGCTTGCAGTAAGCGTGAGAGCGGAAACGGAAGTGGCCCTTTAAATCGCACGCTCCGCGCTCGAATTGGGCAAAGCGCTAATTAGGGTTCTCCTAGTTAAGAGAAAAAGAATATCAAGTTGAATTTCACGCAAATCGCGTTATTAATTTCGGTAAGTGTTACGAGCTTTGTAATATTTAATCAACGCGGATGACGAATCTCGCTTGCTTTCATTTTTAATAACGTATTATTTATCTTTGTTTTCATGTAAAATCTCAGTTTGCTTATATACGTTTCTAGTTGTTTTCTTTTTTTCTTCTGAAATTTCTGAAACGCAATACGGCCATTACGTCGAGAGGTCCTGTAATGGGAATGTCATTGCGGGCTCCCCTTAATGAATCTGACCATCGCATTACGGTCCTATATATTAATGAAACACAATACCATGAGATTTGCGATTAGAGCCGATTGCAATTTAATACCAATTATTTCTGCAGCGGAAGAAAAGGCAAAACTTAATTAATCCACAGTATAGTCGTATTCGCAATTTGCCAATGGACTTATCGTATAAGCTAGATTGAGTTTAGACAATGAAGGCTGTGCAATAAGTAACCGGCTTTAGTGAACAATTTCCATTTTCAACATTTATTATATTTAACAAAATGTGAAGACACTGCTTTTCAACGCTTAATTTTAATTTACATCATTTTCTGTTGTAAATTGTTTTCAAATAATTAGAGCTAAAATAGGCTTATTTTAAAGCCCAAATATTTAGCTTCAATTTCCATGTTCAACATTTATTGTATCTATTATATTCATCGAGAAATTTAAGAAAATGCGAAACACTGCTTTTTTAACAATTAATTTTACATTACATAGTTTTCTATTATAAACTACAGCCTAACAAGCAGATTCATAATTGACCAGATTGACTTATTTTAAACTTTAAACATTGATCTTTAATTTCCATGTTCAACATTTATTCTATCTATTCTATTAATCGAGAAACTTAACAAAATGTGAAGACACTACTTTTTCGACGCTTAACATAACTTTCTATTGTAAATTGCATCCAAAAAATTAAATTTATAATTGTTTGATTGGACATATTTCAAAGCCCAAATATTCAGCTTCAATTTCCATGCTTAACATTTATTTTATCTATTATATTCATCGAGAAATTTAAGAAAATGTGAAGACACTGCTTTTTATATGCTTAATTTTAATTTACATAATTTTCTATTGTCAATTGCTTCCAAACAATTAGAACTATAGTTAGCCAATTTGACTTATTTTAAACCCCAAATATTCAGCTTTAATTTCCATGTTCAATATTTATTTTAACTATTATATTCATCGCGAAATTTAAGAAAATGTGAAGACACTGCTTTTTCAACGCTTAATTTTATTTTACATAAATTTCTATTGTAAATTTCAGCCAAGCAGTTAGAGCTACAATTGACTGAATAGACTTATTTCATACCTCAAATAGTCAGATTCTATTTTCATATTTAATATTTATTCTATCTAATATATTAATCGAGAAATTTAACAAAATTTGAAGACATTGCTTTTTTGACTCTTAATTTTACATTACTTCATTTTCTACTGCAAATTATAGCCAAACTGGTAGAGCTACAATTGACCGAATGGACTTATTTTAAATCGCAAATATTCAACTTCAATTTCCATATTTAATATTTTTTCTATTTATTATATTCATCGAGAAATTTAAGAAAATGTGAAGACACTACTTTTTCTATGCTTAATTTTATGTTACATTATTTTCTATTATAAATTTTAGCCAAACAGGTAGAGCTACAATTAACCAAATAGACTTATTTTAAACCTCAAATATTCAGCTTTAATTTCCTTTTTCAAAATTGATTCCATCTATTCTATTAGTTCAGAAATTTTACAAAATCTAAAGACACTACTTTTCGAAGCTTAATTTTACTTTACATCATTTTCTATTGTAAACTACAACCAAACAGGCAGATTTACAATTGGCCTTTTTGAATTTAGAAAATAATATTACAGAATATTTAACTGATATTTTTATTTATGCATTTTAAGAGTTGTATTATTCGAAATTCATGGTGAGTGTAGAATGTTGTTTTGGGGTTTCGGCGAACTCAATGATTTACTTTGTGGAAGTATTTATTGATTATTGGAGAATTTAGAGTGTGGTTGGACGATGATAATGGACGGTAGGGTCTCGTGCGGGTCGTTTGTTTAATACAATTAAAAGCTCGCTGGTCCATAAACCCTCACGAGGTTAGGGCCGTTAAGAACATTCAGTCCTAGACATCAACCAGTGCGCAAAAGGGAGATGAATAGATTTGAAAACGCAAAGATAAAGTGAAGCTAACCTTCGTCGGATCTATTATAAATATTAATTAGTTCAATACATGTGAGAGGCGGAGGCGCCGGTCGTTTATTAAATTAGCAGTAGAAATGTTTTGTTTCCATTCGGTCCGTCCCTTGATATTACAGTGAAACCCTTTTTGCAAAGGACTCGACTATCCTCTCGCTTTTTCTGAACGAACCACCAAATTGTTATCGATACCCAGAATCCTCCTCCTCATTTTCAGTTTCTTCCAATATATATTTTCAGTATTGTAATATTTTCTATGATCAATATTTTTTTCTATCCATTCTAATTAACGGAAAATTTGTCAAAAACTGTAAGCTAAATAGAAAAATATGTATTCTGCTGAAATTCTCAAGTTCAAATCAAATCCCAGGATTTATTTTCGGTGTCATGCAGAAATAATAATAACGGCTGCTAAATAGGCTTGTGAGAAACCATTTGCAGGATTGGCAAGACGAACGGCGCCCTCCTCGAATTCCCTTATATTTCGCAAGATTGCATTTCGCGAAAGTTTCGCTCTTTGCGAAAGAACTTTGGATTTACATTTACGGCAAAATAGGGATATTCGATCGTACGGAAACTTGAATAATATTTAGTGCGGAAATCTGATTTTCGCATTTCGTCCACCATTCCATTCCTTTCAATAACCATCCCTCATCCACCCAAAACGTTCATTTCTCAGCTGCAAGTAAACACGGTTCAGGATTCGAGGAACCTTACCTCTCCTCAACGCAGCTTTTATTGGCTCTTCTCTAATATTAGTGGATTACATCTAATATACTAATATATCCTGCATAATATTAGTTTACTTGCATTACGAAAATATTAATCCATAAATTATTAACTATATTGAAATTTCGGCTTTTATATTTTATTGAATAAAAATTTTATAATAATTCTAAATATAATTCAAACTAAATTACTTTTATGGAAATATAATCAATATTATAATAATTGAAAATCGAACATAATTCATCCTTTTTTATGTATCTTTGTTTCCAATGTTTTATCCACTTGGAGCTTACGGAGATGAGTATTTTAGACTCGTCGCTCAAATCCCAAATTGATTCATTTGGCACGTTTCGGTTCGAAAAATATTTTAAAATTCATGACCCGCGGTCTCGTCCTGCCACGAAACACATATCCAGTGCACACGGATCCGTGCACACTCTCTCTTTTCATGCAAGGACTTCATTCATTTGCAGGATTTTTGCATCGCAAACGACCCATCTGCATACGATATTTTCCCAATTATTCCCGTTAATACTTAATACTTCCAGAATGAATAAACCAGAATATTGAAGCTATTGAAGCAGCTATTTCCTTATATTTATACTCATTTCAATCTCTGAAGATTAAATATTAATATCCTAGTTGAACTGAGTCTTTAGAACAATTTGTTATGAAAATAAAAACATTTCTTGAAGACCTTATTTTCCGATTTACCAGATCTTAAAATGCATAATTTATTTAGTTCTATATAAATTAAAGTAGAATATCCATTTTCAATTTTCTCTTGAGAATTACTATTTTGAAGAAAAACATGGTAAAATTTTCTTAAATGTTAAATTTTTTAAAATTTCAATTAAAAAATAGTGAAATGGAACCGTATCATAAAGTGCAATAACCTTAACTCGACTATAGTAAATAGAAGGTTACGATCCTTTTGGCTATAACCCAAATGCGGCGGACAGGAATTGCGGCTATTTAAAACCATGCGCCTCGTCCTTATCGCATTTACCACCGGATTTTCTTTGTTTGCAAATTAAGTATTATATAATCGTCGCCGGCGGCCGACCTAAAGAGAGAGATTACATCCGACGCTGATACCATTACACAAATGGACCATTTTAGAATCACCATTTTACAAACAGAAATCCCACTCGTACAATAATATAATTTTATTTAACTATTTTTTTTATCCTGCTAAATTTTATATTTAATAATTATCATTAAAGTATAAGAAAAGAGCGAAATATTCAAAATATTTTTCATAACCAAATTATACAAATATTTGAAAGTATAACAACTGTATATTTGAAATAAAAAGTGAGATTGGAAAAGTAAAACAAAATTTAAGAGCTTTGAATTAGCACTTATTTTTAGATGCTAAAAAAAGACGTTAAATAATCGAAAATTCTGATATGTCTACTGTAATATTTAGTGGGACGGATTTTTTGCTATATCTTCGTTATTATTCTCTCCCTTTTTTTCATCCCTAAAGTAAAAGCATGTTATAATAAGTGTGAGAAAATGAGCAAAAAAGGAGCGTAAATAAAAAAAAATATATGGGGAGAGAGAAACCCTTAAATATTCGATGTGGATGGATGGGAAAGTTTCGTTTCTTCATTGGCCGAATCCAATTTTTGTATAAACACAGACCGAGCGGATGATGGGGTCGATTGGCCAACGGTCGTGTACAATTCATACATTACCGTTTTTACTTTTTTTTGTGCTTCCAGAGCTGGTCGTCACGAATTGGGAAATGCGCCGTTGGCGTGACCGCATTGTTTAGCCTCTTTATTATTATCTATAATTATCGTAAACCGTGTGCGATAACATCGCCAGAAATAGAATTAACAGAATTTCACTATTAAGCGGTTTTTTTCGGTAGGCTTCAATAAATCAATCTAAATTTAGGGTTTTATGGATGACACTTTGAATGCAAGATTGGATATTATTTAATATTAAAGTATTTCGGGATTTCCGATTATTTATGCATTATTTCAGTTTACGAATTTGCATGACTATTTTCATATTTTACTTTACTTTCATTTGCATGGAATTTCAATTATTTTAGTATGGAATTACAAAGTTTTATTTTATATGTAAAAAATCTAAAATCATAAAATATCTACTTAATATCCAATACTAATTTTGTTAATTTTGTATATTTTTTTATTTTTGGTGGATGCGCCGGGTCTAATTAAAATTTGTTCTTTTATTTTATTTAATTAATAATTAAAGAGTTGCAGTAGTTTTTAAAAATATTTAAACTGTAAATTTCAATTATATAATTCTAAGATTATATAAAATAGGAGTAAATTTAGTAATAAAAATTAGGGTCTAAATTGAGAGCACCTAAAGTGCGTGTATGTAGCTACATATATATTCACCGGTGGACTATAAATTTCTGGACGGTGGGAGTATATTTCTGGTCGATAGCCATAAAATTGAATAATATAGGAGGGAACGGCCCATTAGTGACGAAATATTTTCATTTTCAGCGCTGAATAAGTAACGTTTCGGGGAGATGCATTATTTAAAACCGGAAGTGGTCGAGCAGAGAAAGGAAAATGTTGAGATGAGAGAAAGAAAATAAAGAAGAGGTGGAAGAAGAAGAAGAAGAAGATGAAAAACGAGGGTCGTGCAGGGAGATGTACAGGGAATATTTTAGGCATTGTGATGCCGTAACACCTGTAACAAAAGTACCATAAATCATGCAGGTTGTGGGCTGTATCTCTAGCAACATTATTTCTATGGATATTATCAGGATGATCGCCGGTGACGACCCCGAGCCATGCCATCCTGCCTTGTTTGAACAACGCCCCTTATCAACGGTCTACGAAGCTCGCAACCCTCACGTCCACCCAGCATACACACGTTCGTCCTGTCATCGTGAAAAATAGTCCTTGTCTTCCGTCAGGCTGGATATCTTCTTTACACACATGCACAGCGTTTTTTTTGTTGTTGTATCTTTTATTTCCTATTTTTTTTTTGCGCAAACACGTACAGTAATATATCCACGACCTAAGCGATGACGAAGAATTAATTTTAACCGCATCGATCATCATTCATCATCCTCCGCATTATCATTAACATATTAAACGTTTCCCATTACTATTTTTTTTTTGTTGCGTACATGTTTGCATTTTTTCCCATCACTATGATGATAAGACTTAATTGTTTTATTAGCAGATCGTCGCCCGCGATTGGCGGCGTCGGCTTATTTATGCCGCCCCCATTTCGCTTCAACGACAGTATCAAAAGTACCACGCGATGCTCGAAGCATATACATGAACAATCAGAAACTTCGGAACACGACCATCGACCACAATCTTATTTTATTTTTCTAATTGTTCTTCAGCATTCTCGACACTTTCGTTTTTTCATTCAAAACCCATTACTCATATTGTTTTTATATGCTAATTTATCTACCTGTCACTTTGACTTAAACCAAATAATACAAAGAAACCTACAAGCGAAATCATGTAAATTATGGATCCAAGAATAACTTTAAATAAATTTTAATAATCTATAAAATATGTAAGTCTATTAATTACAAAATCTCATAATTGTACATCAAATTTGAGTTTTTACCTTTAAATTTATTAATATTATTTTTTGACATACTTTCATTAATCAATACTTTTTTTCAATAAAATCCATTACCTCTCTTGTTTTCAACCTAATATTTCTAACTCTCACTTAGACTTAAAAATATGTAGAAACCTACAAGTAAAACCATGTTATTTATAGATCCAAAAAGTATTACTATTTCTAGGAGAAATTAATTTTTGAAATATTCTATTAATTAAAGTTTTCAATTATTTTTCTGCATTACTGATACTGTTTCCATAGTAATTTGTACAGGTGCCACTTTAACTTAAAAAAAAACTAGAAACCTGAAGTACATGTTTTTCAGCATTACTGATACTGTTTCCATGGTAATTTGTACACTTAAAACAAAAACTAGAAACGTGAAGTACTTGTTGCGTACAAATACAAGAATATCATGAAAAAAATTATAAGATTATTTTTCGAATAATTTTACAAACTAGAATTGAATCAAATTCTTAAACGAACACTTTTAGAATTTATAACAAAACGGAGATTTATTGATTTATCTTTTTTTGTATAGGAAAAATAATTGAGATATTTTACAAAATTCTAAATTATAACAATAGAAATACTTTTTTAATTAGTTATAAGAAAACTTCAACTACTCAAAAACTTGAAAAATGTAATTTAAATATTTTAAATATCAAATTGTAATATTTTTTGTTAGAATTTATTTTTATATAAAAGGCTTTATAGAATATAGCAAGAAATGAGAATGACATTTTCTATTAAATAACTGAAATTTAAATGTTATCTATTATTATTTATAACTCAAGATCATCGGAATAGAAAATAATTACTTATATAATAGATAAGCTAAAGAATAATGTGATCAAATGAGAGAATGTAAGTCATTCACAATGTTGGTAATGGTGAGCAATCAAGCAAAAGCGAAGGGATGAAACGTTCGTCCCAAAAAAAATAATGTTTTATGACAAATATAAATGTGGCTTAATTGCACCCCGGTTTCAGATAGTATCCATTCCCGGCGACTTTCTAATCGGAATTTATTAAAATCTCCATTTAATAGAAAAGGGAATTAAATATTAAAACGGGATGAGGGCCGAAGAAGAAGGAAAATAAATTACGACCGGGGCGCCACCCTCCCATTTTATCATTTAATACAATTTCTGGCGCCACTTATTTTCCCGATGACAGTGCAAATTCTTCTCGTCCCCGCATTTCTCGACATCCACCAACACCCCCAAAAAAACCCTCCTTCAGTCGTCGTCGTCGTCGGCGGCGGTTTTAATTCCACCGCCTGCAGCGCAAGAGAAGAGAAAAAAACTACCCCTAGCCGATCGCTATCAAAATTTAAATCGCGAAAATATTATTACCGTCGCCGATGTTTCCAGCAAAACTTTACTTTCCAGACGCAGAAAAGAGGTCCCTCTTCTCCACCGTCTTCGAGATAAAAACAAATTTTATGGCTGCGGCGGCAGCGGAGGAGCAAAGTTAATCGGTAAACTGAGGGGCGTTTCTTTGATTAAGGTATATAACCGAAAGGTTCAAACCCGAGCAAAGACTTTATGGTAAATGAGGTGGAACATAATTGGATTTAGACTTTCTTATGCCGATTTCACCATGGGTGAAAAACCACAGCGGTTCGGATTTTGCGGTACTAACCGAAACCGGGTCCTTTAATTGAAACCAAAATAGCAGAAGGGAAATGCAAACAATTCCACGCAAAATCTACCAACAACAAAAAATAAACAAATAACATGTATTTGGATAAAATCAAACCGAAATCGCACTGGTAATTTCACCAGAATTTAATGCATGTACACACATGTTTTACATATTTTCCATTGCGTACGAATTTTGAATTAATCGGGGAATTAGAGAAAAATAACGAGATTCCATTTAGGTTTTGAATATTTCAACAATCAATATCAACTTTAGTTACATATTAAAATTTGTTACCAACTTCAGTCATAAAATCTGTTAATAATATCTACTTAAAAGTACTTAAAACCTAAATTGACAACTGACAGTTATTTCAGAGATATTGTAGAAATAGCATTACAAAAATTATATATAATACTTTTTAATTTACATAATATTTTTTTATTGATTGTAAATTTAAAATAGATAAAACACTAAGATTGATTTTATTTCGTTTTCCTGCAAACAAAATTTATTAATACACCATAATTTATGTTAATACCGCGCGCGTCAAAGTATTTTTAACTTATATGGAAGCTATTTCCCGTTCGACGTAATTTAGCACCAATATATAATACTAAAGTAAAAAGCTCTATTCGAAATCGCAAAAGTCTTATAAATTTATTTCATTTCCTCATATATTATTTTACATATAAAAAATCATATAAAATTTAAAAGTGAATTATAAATTTTATTACTTTATGATTTTAAAATTATAAAAAAAAAATCATTTGCAGATTTATTGCATTAATTTTGAATAAGATTTATTAAGTATTAAATATTGAAAATTAATGTAACTTATTTCTTAATAAAGTCGTTAAAGTTAATTTTATTCGTTAGCTAAAATTGGAGCAGATTTTATCAAGGGAGAAATGGACGTGGCATTTCGGTCGCTGGTTATAAATATAATAATCAAATGATTACAGGAAGAAAACGGGAAAAGGTATAGAAGAATGAGTTCGAAAAGTGGAATTAGGGGGTGAAAAGAAAAGACTAAGAAAACGAAAATAAAAAAAAAATGGAAAGTATATATGAAAGGAAGAAAGGTTCAATCGAGGAACACACTATATAATTAAGAATAAATCGCGTGCGGCGTTAATAAAACGGCCTAATCTTAATACGCCTCGAACACACGTGTATAGGTAATGCATACATCGCATTGAAACCACCCCACCTCAACTTATTATTGATCGAAACCTCTTTTCCTCCACTCAACAAATATCCAAAATAAATATATTAATCCAGTTGGAAATTTAAATTTTATTTCCTATACCGTTCAATAAACAAACAAAAATTTATAAAAATGATGGATTTTCATTTGCTAAATTCTTTGGTGCAACATCTCCGATGTCCGAATTTCTCTGATACTATTTACGGTAATGTTTCCCAACTTTATTCCGCACACCCATAATCTCCGAACTCGGTGGAAGATAACGTTCGAGGAACTTTTCCGGGACACACTTTTCCGTTATTATTACAGCCACCCACCAACTTTTTTCCAACTGCATCCGCGTTACGTGAGAATCGTAGAGAAAATGGAATCCGAATTAGCCGCAGGCACCTGACTTATTGATAAGAAAATAATCGTTTCACAATTTCCATTCACAAAAGCATTTTTTCTTTAAATTTGACCCACATTTTGAAGTTATTTCTATATATATTTTACTAAAAGCTATAATTTAAACTTGCTATTAGAATTTTATTAAAATATTGAATATACGTACTTTTCAGGTAATTATATAACTATTCCTTTAATTTTCTTATTGTTTTTTTTTTCTTAATTTTTACACTCTATCAACTTAACTAAATAATAAAATTTTAATAAAAGCAAACTTTTTTTAATTATGAATTCATACAAATAATTTATAATACCCAGCGCATCCACCAAAATTTAAGAACATATACATTATAAAATATTTTTGAATGCACGTATTCATAATAAACTATTAATATTTAATAAACATATTTGAAATTTAAAGCATATATTTCAATTTTTAAATAAATTATGTGAAATAAATCAAAATTAAATATAAATAAATAATTTCAAATACCCGGCGCATCCACCAGTCAATAATTTATGTTATCACTAATATTTATCTTCGTCATAGTTACGTCAATTTTACTATCAATTCACAATTTACGTCTGCATCATTAAGTGCGACGACGTCAGTCTGTTACACTAATTAATGATTTCACGTGGAAACACGATTGTCGCAAAAATTAATAAAAGTTGATAATTAGAAATTAAATATATTTTAAATTTTTGTATTAATATTATAAAAATGTAGTAAATGAAGTAACTCAATTATTTCAATGATTTTTTTTCTTAAAATTTTAGGTGTTTCTTAAGATTATAATAATGTTACCTTGCAATATAAATATAAAATAAAAAGTGAACTGAATTTGAATATAGAAATTTTTGTGCGTGCGTTATTAATTGAGGGATGGAATGATACTTTCCCGTTTAGTTATTAGTAATGATAGAAAAGGTGTCACGCTGCGCGTAATTAATGACGTTATTTTGATTATGGGCGATGTTATGATGTTAATCCATCATTGGAAAGATGAAATTAATTAGATCAGCGCATAAAAGATCATTAATTTGATCACGAAACGGGTGCGATGATAGTTGTTATTGGATGTAATATGAAAATGGGCCTTTCTTCTTTGCCATCCATCCTCCACACCTCGAGGGACGACCTACACCTAGGTGTAGGTGCGCACAGCTCCGGTGAATGGAAAGACTTAAAGGAGAACGGCCCTTTTTAATCAACGTCAGACAAGCCCCGGGGTCCATTTTTTAGCCTCCTCCTCCCTCACCCTTCCAAACCCCCATTTGTCAGCTCCATTGAGAATCCACTTATCAATAAGGTCACGGCTGCAGGTGACATGAGAAAGTTTTTATTTTTCCAGGTAATATATAGATATACATACAAAAACGAAACGAAAAGAAAATGATGATAAAATTTTGCAAACATATATAGACTCCAAAATCCAGAGGTCGAGCACTGCACTGCAGCCAACCGCTAAATACACACACAATGAATGTGTATTTATTGAGATACATGGATTTATTTTCGAACGGCCGACACAGACAAACTGCCCACTGACAGACGCGGCAACATCAACAACAACAAACAAAAACGGAAACAAAACACACACGATTTAAAAAAAAAAAGAAGAAACACGAAACAATACATATAACCCTGTACATATATGTACACTTCATTATCGCATCCCCATCACCCTCGATCTGATCCTCTCGCGTATATGCATATTTATTTTTTTGGTTTCGTTGTTTCTTTTATTTATTTATTTTTTTGAATATGTACGTGTATAGTGGATATATTTTTGTAACGCGCTACGAAAAATGTATTTATGTAACCCATTTGTGTAATGGTGATCTATGAATGTCCCCGTCGGCAATAAATAAAAATTCCATAAATAAAGGTCGGCAAATTTTAACTTGCATCCACCTGTTTTTATTTTCGTTCGTTCATATATTTTTTTTGTTTTGCTCTCGTTTCATTTCGTTGTTTTCGTTTTGTCCCGTTAGCATTCGTTTGTTTTGTTTTCGCAAACCGGATTTGCCCTTACGCGAATCGCTTTTTATTTGAACACATAACTCCGACCAATTACATGACCAGTGATATTTATTGCATCCAGCAAACACAAACAACAGTTAAGAAATACAATATAAACGCATTCATTTTTCGATTGTCGAAATTAGTTAAAATACTAATATTATTATTAAGAATGGTTATTTTAAGCAAAATTAATAATTGTAATGTTTGATTTAAATAACATTAGCATACATTCAGTTACAAAATTATATATTAGGTTAGGTTAAAAATATTTAAAAACAAAATAGGTTAGGATACATTCATGAACAATCCTGAGGTAATAGGATATAATATTTTAGGTTACATTTGTTGATTTCATGCATAAAAAAAGACAATTATTATTTACAACGTGATATGCAATAAAACATCTAATTTGCAACTTGAATAATTAACGCGGAACTCATCAACAAAAAAAAATCTTGCAGCATGTTACACGAAGTATTTATTTCTCTGCTAATTAAAAAAATCTGCGCCAGGCGACGAGACTGCTGCATGCTAAATTAAAGCCTTTTGCAATGGGTCACATTTATTTACGTTTCTCCACATTTATTGTTTAGCGCTGGTCGTGTTTCATATTCTTTCATTCTCTGTCTCTCCTTTATTTTTATTTATTTATTTTTTTTACATTTTATTTCAGTCCTTCTGTTCTCCCTTCATGCGTGATTTGCATTCGCGCCGTTCATCCGCGGAAATTTCCTGCAGAACGTTCCCGGCATACCATTAAAGCTCGAGAGGACTCGCCGCACGGCTGCAGGACTCTGCGGCAAATTAGTGAAACGATTATCGATTCGAGGACAATAGCAAACTCCAAATACCAATTACAATTTTTATTTTCTGCTAACAAGCAAAAAATAACTTACATTTCTCCACCAACATTTTCCTACAATTCAATTTATTTAAATCTTATTTATTTAATAATAATTTCATTTAAATATTTTCTCTCTAAAAAAATCATAAAATTTTAATAGTTCAACATTTCAAACCCCTAAAAAACCGTTAGTTATATGATTTTAATAAATAGAGAAACTTAATTTTTGTGTATACCCGGCGCATCCACTATTTCAAATTTATAAGAACTAAATCAATTTTGTTGTTTTTAATATTATAAAACTTCGTTTGATTGCCTTTCAATTGCATAATGATTTTTTTCTATGTCAAACTAAGAATCAGTTAGATTAAATTAAGTAAATTATAAGTAAATAATGTTCATATCTTTTTATTTAATGATTTCATAAAAATAATATTTTTAAGATTGCCCGGCGCATCCACGATTTAATTATAGTGTTAGAGATTTGATTCAATGATAGAATTTGGATGATTAGATTGGAATAAAATGGAATAACTCAATTGATGTAGACTGTTGTTGTTGTGAGAAATGATGGAGTGTTTGATTAATAATTGATCGTTGGTTGGGTGGGCTATTATGAATGTTTTATGAATTGTGGAGCACGAAACTGGATGTTACATATCCAGAATAATTGCTCGTAATAATTGTTTTCATGCTCGTTATCGGGCGCGCAGTTTATAAAGCCATGATTTACGGTCGCATTATATGGCATTTCCTGTAATAAAAAATAAACGAAATATCTAATAAATAAATAAATAAATACGTGAAAAGCCGGGTGTTTGTTTGTACGGTTTTATTTCGTCCTGAAATGCGAATGCAGTAGTCGCTATTTGAGCTATATTTTTTATATATGTTAATGCAGGACGCAATCAGTTCGAAACGTATAGAATAAATTTGTTTACGCTTCGTAGGTGGATGACAATTTTCCGTATATACAAAATAATATGAGAACCGCAGAATGTAAATCTACAGGTCCCGCGAGATCTTCGGCTTCGCTCGTTCCTACTATAACTTGTCACATTGTTTGAACTATGATTACATCCACTGAGAGCGAGAGAGAAATGCTGACCTACTTATGCATACATTTGCCGATTCCATGAATATTATTATTAAGGAAAACTTCTCGGATTTCGGACGATAGGTTGAAGATGAGGAAGAGGGTGCAAATCAATTAGCACTCCAGCAGGAAGGCGAAAGAGTGGATGGTCCCAAAAAAGGAATTAATCTTTATTATCGCAGGATTGTGGGAATGGTTGAGACCACCCCCGAAGACGGTCGTGGAATCGGCGTGTAAGAAAGGAAAGATAATTAGATGGGTTCGCGTGATTTCCGAACACTCATTAGCCCAAAGGTAGCTTCATTTGCGATCCCACCCTTCCCGGACCAACGTAATTTATTCCCGCCGATTCGGAGCGCCGGGGCGCACGCAAAATTAAGCCATTCGTTACCATTTTGACGCCTCCATTGCTCAAGGGGTGCCATCGTCTTCGCCGCCGCTGCTGCTACTGCACCTACAACTCCGCCACCCTTAAACGCTGATAGCAAATTCAATTACCCAAATATTATTGTCCACTCTACCAGAACTGCTTTCAATTTTATTCAATGATCACAATCACAACGCATGCAGATTTAATGTATATTTGAAATCAGTGTAAAATATTTAATTACAATTATTATTATTTTTTATTGTGCATACACTATTATAATATAAACTTGAGTATTGACAAAGATTTTTTTTGCTGGAATTTAGGGGGAATATTAAAGGAATATAAAATGTTTGCAGGAATGTAGAGGAAATAGAGATTGTAAAGTTGTCCCGTTTGTGGAATTTGTATGCGGAACCTGCGAAAAAGGAAGGAAGGAAAGAGAAGAAGGAATAAAAAAAAACAGACACATACACGCGAAAAGTGTGGAAGGTGAAGGTAAGAACCCCGGCATCGTTATCCAGTCCTGATCGTAATGTAGATCCACCTTCCCTTCCTTTTTTTTATCCCCCCCAGTGACAAATGCCTTTTATTTTCGCAACCGATCGTACAGGAGGGGATTCGAAATGGCGAAAGGTGCATTCCCCATGCGAAAAACCTTCCCTCCTTTCACCGTTTTGCACACTCGCATTCAGGTGGGTTGAGGGTTGAAGAGAGGCATCCAGACAAAAGCTCGTTTTAAATTTCGCAACGATCTCTCACGGAGATGCGCAGCTATCGATAACAAGATTAGGATGACCTTAGACACGCCATAAATTAGATATAGAGAAATAAAGAGGGTGGAACTGCGATTTGTGCGGAATCACCACTTTTCGAACGAATCAATGCAGTCCCTCTCATCCCCTTTGAACCACCCACCTCCACCATCCAAAACCTCGTCCAATTATCTTCCCATCCCAACCCCTAAATCCGCTTCGAAATATATCATCCGCAACAGAGAGACGAAAAAAAAAAGAAGGAACAAAGCGACACACGCGCTCTTCAATTCTCCATTAACCGCTCAATGCATCAGCAAAAATTTAAACTAGTTTCAAATAAATAAATTGAAGATTAATAAATAAAAAAATATAAATATTAGATTATTTCAATGTTTAGATGAATAAAAAAAATATTATTATATATTTCATTGAGGTAAAACTGCTTGCATAAATAAAATGCAATAATATTAGAGTGGAATTAATGTACAGATCATGATGTAAGTATGGCATTTTGTCTCAATTCGTTTCAGGATGTGCACGTTGTATATACATACACACATTTCGGTTAGAATTTATGGGGAAATATTTATCAATGTTTTCTTGCTCCGCAGCCGGCGGCGTCTGAGATGCTGCGCGAGGGGTGTAAGGGATGGTTTGCGGTAGCAAATATTTATAGTCCTTGGCAGTAAATAACGCATCTGTTCTGGCAGATTTTATACGTTGCACTTTTACAGCCCAATATAGTAATGTTTTACAGCCGAGATTTCATCCCGACGTAATGGTTATTAGCGCCTCCGAGAAAATATAAAGCAATAAAAAGCCGCCTCCGCCACCCAACACCCAAGGAAATGTTTCCCAAACCGTCCTGAATTAAGCAAACTCCGATTGCTTCCTGTTTATGTTTTCCCTACGGCTCCTTTATTTTTGCATCCGTACAGCCAACAACCCGACCTAATTCAATTGCAACCTGCACATTTTATAACCCTCACAGCTTCACTATTCTCCAATAACAAGAAACAATTTAAATTATTTCAATTCACTCATTTCATAGTACACTACCTTAGATTAAATTAACAAAGGTTATGTTAGCCTAGGTTAAACAAATAAAGATATGGTAACTATATGTTAGGATAGGGCAGTCTATGTCGCATGCAAGCAAATATCGTTAATGACATTTCCATTAATGTTCAATTGCAACAACGAATTCAACTTTCGTCGATAACCCAAACGGCGCCGGGTCCACGTTGTAATTGAAATTTTGGCTTTAATCTAGTGAATGGATATTTGAGTGCATGTGTATTTAACGCGGAATTTTGAGGTCCGAGCTTGGAGAGCAGTTTGACGCCGCGGAACGGCAACAGGGCGCAATAAATCCCATGTAAATAATTGCGATGCGGCTGCCAATTTTGCCAATTGCATAATTAACTGGGCCTGATTTGATTTACGTGTTTTTAAAACTCTCGTACACAAAACCTACATACATCAATTTATACAAAGTGTTATTTTAAATCCTGAACTATTTCCAGGAAAATATTTTATTCCTAATACAAACAGTATTCATCTATGTATTTAACGGTATATATTTGAATTACAATTGAAATTAGTTATAACATTATCCAATAATATTATAGCTGATATGTCATTACGCCATCTATTGTTGAAATTTCAAGTTCGTTGACATTTGAAAATAATTTATTTTTTAAACCGAATTTAAAATGTCAGCTTAAAGTTGTATTAACTAAAAACACCCTGTAGAAAATAATTTGTATTTACATTTCCGTAGATTGTATTTACGTTGGAAACCTCTGTTGATCACTATTTTTATTATTATTATTGTTGACAAGGGTTGTGTAAAAATAGAGTGTAATTTGCATCAGAGCTGTGCAAAATTGGTGAAAACCCATGAAACTTTCCCTTCTTTATTCCTGCGTTATTTATGCCGTTTCCGTCATTGCCGTGTATTCCCATTACCAATTCTGACTAGGTTCCTGGGCGAAATAGAAAAATATGTTCCAGTAAGGAGCCGGAAGTCGTGCGCGTATTTCCCAATGTACTTCCGACAGGAACATGTCGCGTGTGCGTGCGCGCATTTTCCGGGACCTCCGATTTCTTATTTTCTTTTCTTTTTTTTGAGGAAACATGAAACGCGATAATAAATAATATCACGTACACGAAAACCGATTGCCGCAATCTATTTCTCTTCCAAGAAGAAGGAGAATCCCAAAACCGAGATGAATCCGAAGATTGCATTTAATGCACTCGACTCCTTTGAGATAATGCAGCTGGATTTACTATTTATTTTACTCCAGGAAAGCAGTAGGTTTGCGTTTGACTCACGGATGTTTGCGTGCGATAATTACAAAAAAAAATACATAGACTTTGCAATGGAAATGTTGTTGTATGAGAAGTACCGATGGTAATTAACTATGCAGTGCGATTGACCTTAGTCACCCGGCACGAGCAATTGTTCAATTTGTTACCATGGAGACAACCTGGCTACACGCAACCTTCTTTAATTGCTATTTCCACATAAACTCGTATGCCTTCCATTTTTTTATTATCCTATCTTGAAAAAATGATCCAATATTTTTCACATACCTAACCTAATATAAAATTACTTCATATAATTCATTAAACCTAAGCTAATTTTAAAAAACACAACCTAACCTTAATAAACTTAACCCAACTTTTTTTTCTCTAGGAGTGGAAACCTTCAAAAGGACATGGTGTGTAAAACCTAATATATCTTAATTCACAAAACTTATCTAATCTCATTTTAATGAACTTAACTTATCCTAACCTAAAGTTCGATTTACCAAACCTAACGTAAATTTGACTAACCTAATCTAATTTAAACATAACAAATATGAAATAAATTTAACATAAAGATCTTACAACTTAACAGCAAAAAAAGAGATCTTAATCTTATTAAAAATGTAATTAATAAATAATTGCAATTAATGGGTGATTTCGAAAGAAAGCTTTTAAGAAGTTTATCATTTATTCAGATTCGCAATCAATTAATTGTGCGCAGACCTTATTTATCCTTACATAAATATCCTTATACATATTTTTTCCGCAACGTCAATACTTATATGAATTCAATGTTTATGAAAAAAAAAATACAGAAACAAAACGTATGCCAAATTCGCAGACAATCCCTAAAAGCAGTCGCGCCGAAGGGATCAAGCTACTAGGTTTACTGTTTTTTGTATTATTTTATTATATTTTTATTTTATTTTGGGAATACCCATCGCGGCTTATCGGGAACTTTTATTTGATTCGCGCGGTCCGAAATAATGCGGCGGTCCGCTTTTTGCGTTTGTCAGTCGACAAATCCGCATTTTATTATCCTTTTCGATTCCATTTCAGTATTTTATTTTTTTTTGTTGACAACCATCTATCAAAAAGGACGAGACTGAAATTGGGGAGACTTCCACACATCCATGCGCTCATTCAAATGGTCGAGAATCATAGAAGTACAGAAAAAAAATATGTGTGCGCAATTTCCGTTATTTCATTCCACTCTTTTCGCTTCGTTTTTCAAAGATACGTTCATTAATAGTTGTTAGAATTACTTTAAAAATGCATCAAATATCAATAGACTTTTAAAATAATTATATAAATTAAAATCATCTAAATTAAAGTTTAGATAATTTTTTTTGTCATTTCGGCTTAATTTCAATGATATTCCTGAGTTTTACTAAATATTATAATCATGATTATCGAATGTACTAATGATCTAATGCCGAAAACACATAAGGCTAAAGGAAAGTTACTGTTGATGTTCTCCCAAGTTCCTGTTGTTAGAGACAAACCACCTGTGAACGAGTAATGTATGTAAAACATATTACTGGTTTGGGTTCCGCAGCCACGTGAAATATCGTTCCTTCGCAAACAAACCGCCCTTCCCGAAAGCAAAACCAAACCCCTTTCCAAAACTTTCTTCGAAATTTAATTACGTAGCATTTAACTTTGACAGAACCCCTGGAGGAATCGATCAGCGTCGACCACCGCAACAATTATTTCATTACCCCAACCATCCTTACTTTTTTTACCACCCCAAAACTTGCCTCGTTTCGGTTATTAAGCTGAGACCAAGTAAGTTGACGAGCATCAAGGGCGGAGGATTATAAACGTGCAAACGTTAATAATAATCCCATATGTTCGGACAAGGGGATCCTCTCTAAGTATCCTTTTGCGTTTGACCGCGCAGAGGGTTCTTCCATTTTTTTTTGGTGATGTGTGCTCACTATATTATGAGCTAATGCTCGTAAGAGGGAATTTACTTGGCGTGTCAGCAGCTTCTGCTTCCTCTCTATATAATTATAGTAGCTTAAAAAAGGGCGCATCCATCGCTCTTCAAAACACACCAACATAAAACTACTAATTATATAATCACATTTTTTTTTTAAATCGGTTATAATATATGTAAATCTATAATTTAGCAATGCCACGTCGACATTGAACAAATTACCAATAGCGATTTTCATCGGGCGCAAAAATAAATTTAAAAAAAAGCTGCAATTGGGGTAAATTCGAATCTATGTAACGGCAATCGAAGGTAATCCGCGGAAAAATTGCTATCAATTAATCGGCGATTTATTAGGAGGGACTGGCGCGGATGGTCCACGAAATTGGACCCAATTTGGTCTACAATTTGTTCATATTGTTCGACGTGGCATTATTATTACGCAGCACTGGCTGCGGTCTATTTCACACAGCATTTCTACCGATTTTCCAGCTACATTTTAGGTTTTCCATGTTTACTTCTTTTTTTATGTTCTTCGTCAAACGTTTTATTAATTTTTTTGTCACGTTCTCTCTGCACAACATTTTTAAACTGTCCACCAATTAAAAGCGATTTATGCGATCCGAAATGCGTGCACCAAATTGATTCATTCGCATGCAAAAAAGAGCTGTTTATGCAACAATTATTCCAATCAGTCATTTTTTTAGTCTAATTTATATTGAAACTATTTTTAAATAGTAAAAATAATCCATGAAAAATCAAATTGATTTCTTTGAAAACTTTTTAAGAATTGTTTCATTTTTAATATAGAAAATGGTAATGCCTCGGACGATGCATTATGATTAAAACAAAACTTTTATCCGGATTAGATGCCTTTTCCCCCGTGGATTTATTGGAATGCATTTTGATCACGCAAATTTTTCTATATGCAAAACACACAGAGGAAAAACACGACGAACAGAACAAAAATAAAACGAAAAGAAAAACTTGGGTAAACGTTTCATCCGGTTTACACCGGCTGTGTGCACTCAGTTTAATAAGAAAACTTGTATTTATTAGTATTAGCGTTGCGGGTAATAATTTAATAAAGTCGGAGCAGTTCCGTGCTCGGGTAATTGCTCTCGACCTTCTACATTCACACAAAAAAATGAGTACTTATTTAATTATTCAATTACTGATCATGAAGCGAGAGTAATAATAATAATTTCTAAATTATATAATAATATATATCATTCTAATTGCCCAAAAGTTATAAGAAACGCAAATTTTTAATGTCACAAAATTTTTTTATTAAAGATATTTTCAGTATATTTCATAGAAAAATTGTAATAAAAAAAATTATTTGAGTTATTAACATAAATAAAATGAGTTAAAATTGATTCTAAACTGGTGATTCATCATACATGTACGTTTTCATGTGAATTTTAAAGTTTTGATGAACCATCCTCAGATGTTTTGGATTGTAAACAGTTTGTAAATTTAACCAAACGCAAATAATAGCTGTGTTTAGTTTGCTCCCTCTGCCGGATGCGAACTCTGCTTTGCTATCTCTATGCAGGTGGAATTATATTTGCTAATTAATTCCCGGGATCGCGAATTTCCTTCACATGAAAGACGCGTAGGAAAATAGGTTAAACATCCAATTTTCATAACAAAAACAATGCTTTATTTTTTAGTTTATTTTTATCTTAAGAAGAAATATTGTTTTAACTTTTTAATTATCACTTGTCATGAAAGAAGCGTTACTATTTAGTTATCATCATTGTTTTAATAAATAGATTATGTAAAATATTTGATAAAATTAACTATTTTTATGATATAAAATGTATTTTAATAATTATATTTATCTTTTATCAAATTTTCAGAATTTATAAATCTGAAATAAATAACTTGTATAAATCTTTGCATATTTCTGGAGAACATTAGCGTTTTATTTACAATGCACTATATATTAGAGTGGTCTAGGTTCTTTAGAATGGCTTAATAACAGCGATTCAAAGCGTAAAATCTTATGGATGTTTCCTCTTTGCTGCGAACCGCATGAATATGCAAATGCGAACAAATAAATTAACGCCGGTGAATTAATGAACGAAACGAAAATTGCGATACACCGTAGTTTTCGGATAGTAGTTGAAATTTCAGGAAGTGAATGAGGATGATTTTGGAGAGGTCAAATATGTAAAAACTGTATTTTATGTAACTTATAAAATTGACTCATAAATAGAAAAATAACTCATTTAAATGTTTTGAGATTCAATATTTATTGATATTAAAGCCAAAAATAAAATGAGAAAAAATGTTGTCAGATTTTTATGTAATTTAACTGTAATGGAATTCGAAGTTTTTACATTTGTGTAAATAATCTGCAATCCAACAGGGATTTTATCAAATATTATTAGTGTATTGTATTCGATATATTAACTTATTAGGTAAGTTATCAAAATATAGTTTTTTCTTGAAATTTCGGTCGGACAAAGATGAAAGGTACCCTAAGGATATTATTGGGATGTACGATTCTGTGTGTGTTAGGTCTGACACAATAATTAGGGAATTCCGGTGACAAACTGCGTATGGTTGGTTGGTATAAGATCCCGGGCAGTAATTAAGGGGCTCCGGGGCGTCTAGGGGAGTGAGTGTAGGACGGAGGTGGCGGAAATCCGTAAGGAAGTGATTAATGCATGCCGAGGTTTCGTTTGTCTGCGCACATGGCCTCCATCCCTGCTCCGTTCTACTCTGCTCCCTTTCTCGCAAATTCTCTCCGTCCTTCATCGCACCGTACGTACACACACACACACAAATCCCTATTATAGTTGTGCGAAACTGGATTTAGTTATGTGCCCTGTGGCAACACACGACGAGCAGCAAGAGCAACAGCCACCGCCTTTTGTCTGTCCAACATGCATGTATAATACGCAGGACTGCAATTTTGTCGCTCTCTCGATAGATAGACACAGAGGAGACCCTCATCCTCCGCATCCAGAATACCACCACCGTCCCCCCAACAATGCCCGGAACTTGTTTGAGGACTCCCGACGGGGAACGGATCCGTGTTCGGTTTGAAATAGTAAACAGTCGGACGGACACGCTCCAGGCCTCCATCTATTTACATTAAGATTGAATTGAGGGGGTTGGAGGTTTTTGGGGCACGGAGGGAGGTTAGTCCGATCCTAGCGCATACCACCTCTTTCCATCAATTCATCTGATCCCAACATTTACAACTTTAATAATAGCCTGAAAATCAATTACCTCAGGTCGGATTAATGGATTATGTAAAATAAGTTTTAAGTATAAAATATTTATAATTATATAGTTTTAATCTAAACTTTTCAGTGAAAAATAAAGGAATCAAATTTCAAAAAGCAACACCTTTCATTTAGTAAATTTCTTGTGATCTATTTGCTATTTAATAATACAATTCCATTGAAAATTATGTCAAAAAGTTTACCTTTTCATAAATACTTTCATATGTTATAAAATATCAAACTTTCTTATTTGTTTGAAGATTCAAGATATTTGCATCTTTGAATTTTCTTCTATAAATGTTACCTGATATATAAGAATATAACAAACGTAGGAGACTGCAAGTAACTATTGATAATGGAGAAAGACATCTTCTATTTCCGTGCATTTGCAGACGGAAGTCCTTCGGGGCGAAGAGCCGACATCGCTCTCTTATTACCTCTTTTTTTTTTGTTTCTTTTTCTTTATATTATTTTGCGCTCGGTGTAAAGGGCTCGTAGCATTTGCATCATTGTACCATTTCGGTGCCATTTTTCCTCCAACGCCCAACCCGAACACATTTATGATCCTGATGCATCCCAAGATATGTATAAAACAACTGTCATCTTCATTCCCGGAGCTCAGAAGTCTCTTCCCCCTCACGACTTTCCATGCTCGCTCACCCCTCTTGCGTCTTCTATCTCTTATATGAAAGCGAGCATGTGTGCGTTGCGGTGGCTGCCTCAAAAGATTTACATATTGTCTGTGTTTTCCGTGACGCCGTTGTCTGGGAAAGCCGGAACGGATTAAGGACAACAAAAGGAAGAGCGTCCGGGGTCAAATTGGATACAATGTGCGTGAATGCTGCTGCGTCCACGAGATGGCGTTGCGGCTTCAGGTGTATTGAGAGTGTGGTAATTAATGGCTCACCCTTGTGTGTGTTTGCAGCCGTTGGGGTCCGCCCGGAATGCGCTTAGTAACTAATTATTACTATTATTACTGCTTAGTAGATAGATACACATACGCTTGTTATTAGTTTCGCGATAGATGCTATAATAGCTGCTGCTGCCGCCGTTTCGCAGGTATTACAGCTTCCGCCTCACCTGTCCTTCCCTCTCGCACCTTCCTTATCCAACGCTCGCTCCCATCTCACTCGAACGCGCACACAAACCCTATACGCGATTATTTCATTAGGTTCGCATTATCGTCTCCACCCCCGCACGCCGCTCCCCTGCCCATTCGCAATCGCATCTGGCAATACCGACTAAATCCTATCACGGCCTTCCCATTGCCAAAGTCATACATTAAATTCTCATCGAATACATTCAATACCATCCTCGTCGTCCTGCCCACCACAATTGCACATTATCCCTCACCCATCCGTGCACTCATTATGCAACATCCTGTTGTACACTTTTCAATAACAAATAATAACCAAATGACATTGCATTTTAATTAAACTTATAGTTCTCTTTATGCACACAGATGGCAGCACTTATAAATCATGAATTTGGTAGTAAAAATAACATAAATTATTTATAGCAATTATTACACATTCAGATGGCAGCACTTAAACATCATGAATTTATAAATAAACCAAAACTCGAATTGAAATATGTTGGATTTTAAATAAAATTGATTAAATTTCAGCGTATCATTTACCGTCGTTATTTAGAGCGTCAATCCAATTTGAATAAAAACGAAATCACTGGAACACAATCAATTACAATGAAACACGGAAAGCCGACCGACACAAAACAAAAATAGAATATAAATAAACGAATATTAAGTGACGCTGCGCTGTCCATTGAAACTCAGGCATTCGAAAGTAATGCCAAACGTGCAAGCATGCAAATGTGGTTGAATAACCTTTTCAAAATGTGTCCATTTCGTTATTGCTGTTGTGTTTATTGCAATTGTTTGTTCACGTATTTTTTATCCCAATATTATTAAAAGCAGTCGAAAATAAATGTAATCCATCCAAATGAAAATAATGCGTTTGCAGCAGGTGCGCCGTATTTATTTTTTTTAGAGTTTCAAATCCGGTGTTGAAATTTGATTGTTTATAAATGTGATTTGCTTTGGCGATCGTTAATTCTGGATGTGGATGGGTTCTGGTGCGGAACGTGAAGCTCAGGAGTGCGGAATTCTTAGCACAATGTGCTTGATGTTTGTTTGGTTTTGTTGTGTTGTGCTGTGTGGTTTTCTTTGCATCGCGCGTTTAATCCGGGAAAGGCAGCATAATTCCTGGCTCTGCTTTGTTCTTTGAGTTATTACCGAATGGATTGCTTATCGCCCCAGTGGCTTTACTGCCCCACGCTAAATAATGCCGGGCTGTATTCACTTAATAACTAAAAATTACCGACAACATTACGCGTTGATTATTACCTCCATCGGACCGATTTAACGTTGTTATCCTCTTAATGTACACGGCTCTAATTCAACTTTACTTCAACAGTCAGGACAACTTCATAGCCTTATCTCCATTCAGATTATCAGAATGTTCATTTCTTAACTAACCTACATTCGTTTCGATCTATAATTTTGCACTTCACAAATGACACAACTTCATTTCATTTTTACATAAAACACATATTACAATTTTTCAATAAAAACCCGGCGCATCCACATATCATTTTATATTATATTTCAACAATTATAGATAATATTCTTAGAAACGTAGTATCAAATATTCATTATTATTAAATAATATATTTATTATTCTTTTAAACCCGGCGCATCCACTTTCTAAAATAAATATGATTTAAAACTTTCGCTTGTACTTTTCATATAATACGATAAACGTAGTAAATTTTCTGGATCATTTGATATACATGGCATTTAAAGCGAAGAAAAGAAAATCAAATTTTTCTTGTATGATTTATGCCTATATTTATTTTTTTTCTTCGACTTCCGTTGACTTCGAGTTGATATACTTAATACAGCGTTTATCCATTTACTTTATACAACTTTAAATTACTTTTATATTATATAAGTCCATTTTTCTGTCTCGGCTTACTTCGTCTTCGAAACTTGAGTGGAAAACTTTTTCGATGAAAAAAAAAAAGTCACATTGTTGTTCGTATAAAATAAAATTATAAACCTGAAAAATAATGTCTATTTTGATAATTTTATTAAAATAAATTATTTAATTTGTATTATTACATTATATGTGAGACCAATTATTGCGTATTTTCAAGTTACAAAAAAATAAACTGGAACAAAGAATTTGGGTCAATTCTTATTGAATTCTTATTGAATGCTTCGAGCTAAGAGTATTCTATTGTGCAATTCCCATTTTAATGTCAGCTATGCTCTATAAGTTCCGTTCGACTAAAGAAGTATATTGGTGGCGGATAGCCTAGGTTCCATTTGTCGATGCTCAAAGTGCATTAAGTGCCGGACAATGGGACGAAACATAGCAGACTCCCTTCTAAAACTTCGCGTATTAGTGTGAGTATACAGATGGAAAAAGAGATTGTTATGTTGTTTACTTTTTTCATCTACATGCACCGCTTTTGAATCAGGACGTACAAAAGTTGGGATACCTCCGAAATTCGGGTCATGAGGATATTTGGACCCTCCCGTGCGGTCTACGGTTCTTTTGAAGCAGGAGATTTCGCATTTTCCGTTGTGCTCGGATGATATGTGTAATACATTTGCTGGCAAGGCGAAATTCTTTTTGCGATAGGAATCTCAAAGGAGGGATAACAGTGTTTGCGTCTGTGTCTGCAAGGGAGAGAAGGATATACGTGTGCAACGATGGGAGTTGATATAATCCTCGGGGATATTAAAGCGAAAACAGTGGGTCATTTGCAGATAGGTTGCTTAATGGATCCGAGCATAAAGATAAGCCGAAACATCCTTCTGGGCCATAAATACCGCTGCAAAATATTTTACTTATTTTATTTACATTGCAAATAAATGTATTTAATTATGTGAATGACGACGGAAGAAATATCCTGCTGAAAGGCTGAAAGCACTCAGATAAGTAAGTAACTCTCATCTCTTTTTCGATGGGACAAATTTAATGCATTTGCTCCGGGTAACACCGAAACTCACTGACATCCTCTAGAGCTCTCTTCAGATATGAAAGAAGGAGTGACTTTCAAAGGGATAAGCCTTGCACGTAATCCACCATGAGGCTGTTTGCAAAACGTTTCGCCCCAACAAAAACTTCTGACAGATTTATATTTTTTGTTGTTGTTACATATTTACTTTGTTCATATAAACTGCAGTTTTGTTAATGTTTCGCATTGTCGTTGAATGCAATTTTATTTTGAAACGTCAGTATATTACGTAAACAAATTTTGATACAAATCCCTCTTTTATTTGCACTGAAAAACAATAACAAAAATTATTGGAGATAAAAGCGTTTATTTACTCAAGCTTATTTGATTGAATCCAATTATTTGGGTAATTTCAAACAACAAATACAGATACAAAAATATATTTTATTTTATTGTATATTATTTTTATAATTATTTGTAGAAGTTAAATAATTAAATATTTTATCTTATGAATTAAAGAAACAACTAAGAGATTTCAAAGGTTGGTAATTCCTAAGTGTCATTTTAATAAGACGGTGGCTCTATCTGGATTGAAACTGATGAAACATTGAGCAAGTCGAGATGCAATCTTGCAGTTAATTCTCTCTTCTTTTTTTAATTGTTGGAGTTAACTGAAACTTAGTTTAGATCTTGTCTGGGTTATGACGAAGATTTACGATGTTTGCGCAAATAGCGGTGGGAGAACATACACGTGCGCGCACACACAAGCAGAAAGAGAAAAGAGGAAATGGAAAACTATTCAACGCGTTTTATCGTTGTTATCTATTGTAATAAATTTCTAAACTGTTTCAATTCGAGTAAATTTTTGCGCCCAAGTTTTGTGCCAAGCCAATCGTGGTACCTTACACACATAAACACAACACACGAAATTATTAATGATGGGGCTCTTGTGTTGTTGCTTTTTTTATTATTATTTTTTGAATTTTCCTCCTGTTTATTTTCAATTTCTTTCGAGGATTTTCCCGGGGCGGTCACAAAGGCGCCGCCGTCAATCTATTAAAATCACGTAATGAAACACCATTAAATATTTAAAGAAAAACCCCAACCGAGTTTCAGCTATCAATCAATATGCGAAACTTTAATCGCGACCGACGAAAACAAAAATAAAAATCAACGAACTTTTTTTATTTTTGAATTAATGAATAAAAAAAAGTGATTTCGGCCGTCAACCGATGTGAGGCTTTGATGGACTCTTGATTGATTGATTGATTGATCGACGTGTGTCCGTATGCAGCTCTGGCCCTGACTCTACCAAATTATTTGTTTACTGAAAGAATATCTGAATTTAAATGTTTCCTTCAAATTGATTCATTCATTTGCAAATAGAAAGAAAAGTTTATTACTTCCAACTAGTAAAATCTATTAATTACTCATTAATAATTGTTTGATAGGAACTTCAGAAATCCGATACGCGTTTAATTATGAAGTTTAAGTGATGAAAAACGCGAGGTTGGATTGCGTTTTGGGTATGAAGCAAGAAGCTTGTTTCCGCAAGTTCTGAATCGATTCGGGAGACCCAAAGGACCGAGGAACAACAAAAAAAAATACGGACGTTATTAATAAGATGCGAGGGACCGCAACCAACTTCGAACTAATTAATTTCGGGACCAAGTTTTAAGGTTTAGTTCCGATTATCAGTCGGATTACATCTGTGTGCTTAACAAACTGTAAACGCATAAACAATCTGCTAATCGATAATGGGACTTCAGTGAATTACTGCATCTTCTTGACTTTAAGTTATTGTTTAACTTGAGCTTAACGGCAACTCGAAGATCTTAACTGTATTACTTTAACGATAGTTTATATACAGAATTATTGATTAAGTTAGTAGTACATAACTTTCTATGAAAATGTGTTTTAATTAAGAAATTAACTTTAAAGAAAATAATTTGAATTTTGAAATTTTTATCCCATTCTTAGTTTCATATAAATCAGTATAAATCTTAACATTAATTTTCAAAACCCTTTATTATATTTCTACTGGAACTCTATTAATATTTTCAAAATATTGAAATAATTATTTTAAAATTTTAATGAAAAAATATTTTCTTTTATATAAATCCGAACTGTTATAAAACTGAAATATTAATTTTCCTTACTTTTTAAAAAGATGAAAAAATAAACAAATCTAAATGATTTTCTGAAACTTTAATTACATTTCTACTAAAACTAAATTAAAATTTTCAAAATTTTGAAATAATAAAATTGTAAAATTTCAATGAACAAATAATATAAAATTTTGTTATAAATCAGAACTATTCTAAAATTTAAATAGAATTGAAATATTAATTTTCATAACTTTTTAAACAACTTATTTTTTGTATTTTGATAGGATTCGTGAACATATTGACTCAGCAACGTATGCAGAATATTTTATTCATCCAGATTTATTTTTTCCCGAAGTGGTGTCGCCTCCATGCGAAAGTAAATAAAACTTTTTCCTTTTCCCTCCTCGTTCGGCGCGTTTGGTAAAAGCCCTTGAGAACATTCCTTTTGTGGCCGAAAGTACGCAAATGACGACTTTCGCTATTCTCTCTATTCTAAACATTTATTATTTGATATTCACAACAAAAAATCATTATTATTAATACATTCAACTTCAGTCATTAATAATTATTTTTTCAGCAATTTAACAGATTTAAAATATTTATGAACAGATTTAAAATATGATAAATTTTATTTATTAAACATCTACAACTAATTGACAGTAAAACTCAGTAACAACAAGGACCAAAATACCAGAATGTACTTAAATTTCCCTAAGGACTAAACCAATATACTCAGACTTGTATGTAACAATTTTATAAGGATAAATTGTGTTTGCGCTTAATTCTTTCAGATGTTAAAAAAAATAGAAGTTTTCTTGTTACCAACTTAAAGCTAATAAAACTATAACAGTTTGGAATATTTCATGTATGTAAATGCTCAAATATGGGGCAGAGTAAAGCACAGGAATATTTTCCTATAATTATATATAACGACTGGGGCATTGTTATTTCGCGATTGCTTAAAACAACAATTATACGTGTATATAACGTTCGGAGTTTAATTTAATTAAATCTGGGAACCTATTTAAACGTTCTACCTGGCCGTGTAATTAAACCGTATGTGTGTATGCGAATTTCTAATAATTTCCAACGAAACGCGGTGCAGCCGGCTTCAATGCACTCCACTACTTCAAATTTACAGCACAACTTGAATACCGGTATTTCTCAGTATTCCACAAATCCATTTAATCATACACCTTCAGTTTATAATTCCAATACTAACCTTAAGAAATAAACTAATCATAATGTTCAATGAATCGCTTTTGCAGAAATCGTAATTAGTTTCATAAATTCCAATTAATAATTTTTGTTGGATCTTTATCTTGAGCATAATTCATAATTTTTATAGTTGGAAACTAAATATTTTATATTGTTGGTAGAAAAAAGACGAAATTGGAAATTTTTATTTATCCTGAAATATTTTTTTGTAGAATGTAATTTTCTTGGTAAAAGTTTCACTTTATATTTTTGTTGCAACAATATATCTGTTTCTCACATGAGCTTCTTTCCATTTTTATTTATTTTTTTGTATTTTGCCCGACGTGCTCTTACGCTTATTTCATGTTTCCTATAGACGTACGAAACTCGGGACTGTTTGTTCTCTGGTTTATTGCTGTTTAAATATTTAGATAGCCCGTTTATATTTGAATTTGTTGCGCATGAAGGGCGAAACTTTCGCGTGTAGAGAAGCAAGAGAAAAAGAGAAAAACAGAGAGAATTTCTGCGATATGTGGAAACGTGGATGTAGAACGAAAGTGGCACAGACGGAGCGAAATAAAGATAGAGATGAAGCGTGGATAAATGCTAATATCTTTTACCTACAGACCTTATCCAAATTCATGCGAAAAATGTATATTGGAATTAGCATATAAAAACTGAATTTGTAAATTATTTTTTTCTTTTATTGCAAGAAAATTGTTATTTTTAGTAAAATTTCGATAATATTATTGTAAACTTGATTTCTTTCAAATTTTATTAACAAAAAAAAATTATAATTTAAATGTTGAATATTTCTGTGTAGAATTTCTGCATTTCGTGTAATAATTTATAGATAATTTCTCCTAATTGAGGACAGCGCCGCATTCAAATATCGTTTAATGTGAATCCTGCTAATCCTAGCTTAATAATCAACTAGTTCCAAGCGATCGATTACTGAATTCCATTCTGTTCTATGAAATGCATCACCTTTTATATTTCCGCTGAATGGAAAGCATTAACAAATATTTTCTATTATAAACATTATAATATAATTATAATTTATATTTGAACAAAACGATAATTAAAGCTGTTTTTTACGTGTTTGTATTAAAGAAATTACTAGTGGAAACAAGAATTGGCCACACGCTGAGCTTTATTTTATTTATTTTTCATTTTGCAAAACTCACGCCATATCTAATCTATGCAAATTTTAAATTAAATAAAATATGAAATTAATTCATATTTATTATACAGGGTTTTAGTAAAAACGTGTTGGAAATTACTGTAGTTTATTTCAGCAAGAACGAAATCTAATCTGAAAATAAACCAATATTTTTTTTACAGATTACATTTTGAAAATTATTATCATCAGATTAAAAGATTATAAAAATTGTAATTTCCATAAAGTATATCAAAATTCAAATTATTTTTATTGATTTATTTATTAGATTTTTAATTACTTTTAGTATCAACTACGTTTGACACTAAACATACATATCTGGTACTTGGTATTGCTACTTTACAAAACACTTTTAGTTACCATGGAAACCGAAAACCACGGTTACTAAAATTTAATATTCAATTTTGACACTAAGTTTGACACTAAATTATAAAAAAATTAACAATAGTTTTTGCAAAAATATTTCGAATTTATTTATTAAAATATTTTGCATATTTTTAAGTTTAATATGAAATTACATTTACATTTATTAATTCTTTTATTTGAAAAATAATTTTATAAGAAAAATACATTTTTTGTTAAATTTTCTTAAAATTTTTCATTTTCTAAAATTTCACATAAAATTACAATAAATCCACAGGTGCATACTATTTGAAATAAAATTTGCTTAATCTCCATAGTTTTATCTTTCATGTCATATTTCAGAAATAAGCAAAAATATAAAATTTTATTTTTTTATCATTTTCTCAATTTCACATAAAATCACACAAAATAAACATAAGCTAAGTCAATTCAAATTATTAATATTAGATTAAAAGATTATAAAAATTGTAATTTTTAATTAATTTTAGTATACATTTTTGGATTTAGTTTGGGAAAAACTAAATAGAACTTTCCGAGCAATTCCGTTTCAACTAAATTTCACACAATATTGCGGAAAAATTCCTTGAATATACGATTTGGGGGAAGGAAGGAAAGGGAATAATTTAGATACGATATTGAATGGAATGGCCGGAGGCCATTCGAAACCCTCCGTTCCACCTACCGCAATGTATAAAATATAACATTGCCGTGTGTTGCAGACAATGTTAGCCGTCTCCGACTTCACCTCAACTTCTCCTACCGAATATTTCGGTTTTCCCCGTTTTACATTTTTAATGCAGCCGCATTGTTTTCAAGCTAATTAATTTTTCGCGAAAGACAAATTTGCATGATCTCAATTTACGCGATAATTAATTAGTATTTCTTCTGTTTATACAATTTAAACCTAAATAGATTTTGTCACTTAATTTTTTAACAAATCATCAAATTTACAACAATCATTAATCATTATTTTTAGCAAACTAAAGATCAACATGATTTTTCTTATTTATTTATGTTTTTAACTTATTTTCACGTATTCCTTGGGTAAATCAATATATATTCATGTGTAAATGAGGATTTATGCCCTAAGGTACATCAATCATAGTGTATGATCTTTACAAGTTCTCATCGATGAACCTTTTCATTCCTATTGAGATTCAATAAAAAAAACGTTTCAAATACTCTTACATCAATTTTATCAGTTAATACTTCTAAAATAAATTTTGTTTAATAAAACTTTAGCTTTTTTGTATTCATGTTCATAATGTAAACTGAAACTCTTTTATAAGTTAAATTTTAGCACCAATTTATTTTCCTAAATTTAAGTGATATCTTTACATTAGTTTGTTTACAATTCAAAAATGAGGATACAGATTTATGGGGTTTTGATACAAAATTGATGAAGTTTTGTTTTAGTTATTACCAAGTAAGAAAGTAAAAAATAAAAGAATGCAATTTATATAAAATTTTGTTGTTAAATTTAAAGATTATAATTTTCATATAAAATTCATTTTATTTAAGTTTATTTATTCTCTTTTTCTCTGGGTTATAAATACATTCATGTGTAAATGCGGAGTTTTCCCCTTTGGGCCATCAATCATAGAGGTCGTTATGGGTTCACATCGATGACCCTTTGAGACCCATCTGATAACGGTGCGGATTTGATGAATGCGTCTTAATGGAGAACCAGTGGATATCGGTTTATTAACCTTTTTCTGATTGCACCCGGAGTATATATAAACATTTTTACATATTTATTTCCTTTTCGCAGAGTGTTTTTCTTCACCCTCTCTCCGCAAAACACCTTCGTGTACCACCTTCCGATTGGATTGTCGCGTGCCGTGATTATGCACAAAAATAGTAATTTATTACGCTTTCCTCCATCACAATTTCATTTTTTTCCCCATTTCCTTCCTTCAGCCGCTGTTCTATCCGCACATTAAGAAAATGTCTTAATGCATCCACTGATTAGTATCGTATCGCTACGAAACAACGAGAATTTAAAGATTAGAAAAATTTGGTGGAATTATTCCAGATTTATTGCATAATATTGTTCCATCTCTTTTATTTTTCCGTAACCATTGTCGCATTGTCGGGTGATAAATTGCGCTAGTTTTTTTCGCTTCGTCTCGTGACCCTTCGGACACATACACTTTTTTTTTTAGTTCAGTCCAGGTCGGGCACAAAGCGTTGAAAAGGATGCGGTGTCAAATCTAATTCCTGACTTAATGACGTTGACTGATAACGTTTTCATTCCGAAAACCGCGCCTTATCGTTTGCATTTATTCAACGAAAATAATTCAACGCTTACAGCAGTTTTATCTTCGCTTGGAAATACCCTAAATAATTTCAACAATCTTATAAATTTTAAGTTGGTACAAATCTACGGTAATCCGGTATGCACGGTTACAATCTGGCGATTCGATACTGCTTGATACTAATTGCTTTAGCGTTAATTCTGGCGTATATTGCGGATCAATTAGTTGCTTACCGAGTATCGAACGTGCTCGAATTAACCACGTGAGAATCGATCATATTTTTTCAGCATATTCCACGCACGTTTCGCAACTAAACCATTTTCTCATCATCGCTCACCGTACATTAAAAAAAGTTTTTCTATAATAAGTTTCATTAACGGTAATTTATAGTTATTTATAATTACAATATAAAACGTAAAATTAACTGATATATTATTAACTACAAGTTAGTTGCAAATATAGTTGCATTAACTAAAATTTAGTCAGAATTACTATTTTTTAATTTTCAGTAAATTGCTATAATTTTATAATTCATTAAAATTCTTAAATATGAGCTTAGACTATATTAAGTAATGGGGCCATGGGATATTATATAAAAAAATGTTACACGATTTTTCATTTGCACGTGCTGTTTAATTTTCTCTCGCCTGAAAATTATGCAAATTGAGACTAGGTCTTATTTAGTGTATTATATATATATATACATAATTTTTTGACAGCAGCAAGACTTTGTGAGTCATTGCCGCATTATATAGTAAAATCGCGTGCGTCCGCTCCCACGCACTTCCACCAACCAAAAAAAAAATACACCCCTTGATTGCAGAAGGGAGAGAGTGGGTGCAGACGACCGATTGCTGCTGCGTTTTTGTTTTTATTTTCATTATTTCATGGAGTTGGCGAAAGTAATAACTCCATCGGCGGCTGATAAATTGGATGAGAGGGTGGATAGAGGGCGCTCGGACACACTTAAATAAAACATCATTATGCCAACATTACTGCGCGAAAGTAAATTGGTGCCAATTTTCATTTATTACCAGGTATACGCGGAGGCTTTTAAAGTATGTTATTACACCCTCCCGGGAGCCACTCGCCTCTTTAACTATTCCAAATTATTGTTATTACGGTCACTATTTTACCAGGCGAGAGAACACTAAATATAAATCGCACAAAAGCCAACCAACCCGGCCAGCAAAACGAAGGAGCATAAAACTTTGTACATGTTTGTACAGCACGCGTTTACACAATGGCGCAAATTCATGCTAGCAATTAAATTTGGAGAATTACTATTAATTCTTCTTTTATATTCAAACAACACCTGCACTACGTTTGACACTAAACATAAATATCAGGTACTTGCTATGGCTATTTTACAAAACACTTTTAGTTACCATGGAAACCGAAAACCCCAATTACTAAAATTTATTAATTTAGTATACAATTTTGACACCAAGTTTGACATTAAATTACAAAAAAAAAATCAACAATAGTTTTCGTTTTAGTAAAAATATTTCGAATTTATACTGCTCTTTGCAATCTTTACAAATAAGCAAAAGTTTAATAAAATATTTAGCATATTTTTAAGTTTAATATGAAATAATATTTACATTTATTAATTCTTTTATTTGAAAAATAATTTTATAAGTAAAATGTACTTTTTTAAATTTTCTTAAATTTTCTCAATTTTGCAAGTTTCACATTAAATTACAATAAATCCACAGGTTTAGTATTCAAATAAAATTTGCTTAATCTCCATAGTTTTATCTTTCATAGTCATATTTCAGAAATAAGCAAAAATATAAAATTTTAGAATTTTTTCAATTTCTCTATTTCACATAAAATCACACAAACTTTAGTAGTTTTCGAGAAATAAGAAAAAATGTATTTTTTACACTTTCTCAAGTTTGACATTAAATATTTAATTTTGACATCAAATAAAAAATACTAGTAAATTCATAAGTACATTTATTAAAATTGTTAATTTAATTTTATATCTAACAAAATAAATGAATTAAATACTAAAACAAATTAAACTATTTTTTCTGAACATGAAACTTTACTTATTTTTAATATAAAACATTTTCACAATGACAAAGATTAATGAAATTATATAAGCGAATTACATTAAACATCTTTCTTTGTCAAAGAATAAACTGAGGACATTTTAAAAGTATCGCGATGCAGTTATTCCGGGACGAGAGCGGCGGCATTTTCGTGATGTAATTCGTTGGAAAATAAAAGTTTGTAGAGCGGAGGGATGAAAGGGCCTCCGAGAGGAGGTTTTCGCAAAGTTGAAATATGCGTACCGCGAAATTGCACAAAACTAACTTTAACGTGAATATTATTGCGGAAATAATAATAATAATAACCAATTGTGTGGTTAATGCGCTGCTCTGTAAACCGTAAACAGATTTTCCTTTAGTTAATAAGTCACAATACACATTGTAAATTTTTTGGATGTTCATTTTTTAAAAGGCTACATAATTCTTTAATTTAATTTAAACAGACAATTAAAACTTTTAGTTAAAATTAAATATTGAAAATTATTACTATTTATATGTATTGTATTTAAAAATTACATTTTTCTAAGTTTATTTTTAATAAAGAATGAAAAAACAGGTTGTTAATTGTAATAAGATTATTACTTGAAATAGAAACGTTTTATTTGTGTAATGAGCATTTGAATAATGTCACGTCAAAACAAAAATATATATAGTATAGTTTCCACTTCAGAAATGAGTTTAGTGCCGTATTTAGGTTGTATTAAGGTCAAGCAACCATGAAAACAAAAGTGTTTGCGTTTATTATACGTTTGCGAGAGCGTTTAGATTAGTCGGCACTGTTTATACACCGAATTTGAAATGACTTTCGTTCCCTGCGCCCGCGTACCTCCCGAAGATTCCCGAGATTAACGCTTTCGTTTACATAATTTTGCGTAATTTACATTACGGATTCGCATCGATTTTTTCACCCCCTCACAAATTTGCTACGTGAAAGATTAATCTTAGCTGTTTTATTCTTAAATGTTTTACTTTCTTTACTTGCATGAAACAAGCGCAGACAATTAAAAGGGAAAAGGTGTCAGTTGTGGGTGGTTTTGGATGGCGTGGCCTTTAGAAGTTAATTCACAATTACATGTTAATCGGGGTATAAATTGCGCCGATAATGAGATCCCCGATAAGCTGACCAACGCCGTTTGGGAAAGGGAGGAAACTCGAAGCGGAGCCCTATTTCAAGCGCTCGTACACACGTACTACATTTTCGGACCGTGATATAATATATAGTTTGTAGGGGGATGATGAAGAAGTGTGGAAACAAAGTGGAATGAAAATAAAGACGCTAATAGCCGGGAATCATCCTCTGCGGCTGCTTAGCCACTTCCTCCACCCTTGTTTTTATGTGCCTCGGCGGTCTCGAATCATGGGATAATAATGCCTGTTCCCGGCTGCTGCTGCTTCTGCCATAGTTTAAGTATTTACCCGGGCAGCAGAAGAATACGACCCGGGGAGGTCATAAAGTAGTAAAATAAAGCACTCCTGGCTGAATATTTTATCAAAAAGATGTATGCAGCCGGGACCCAGAGATGCCGCGCTTTTTCTCCTCCCCTTCATCCCTTTCCTTCTCACACCATCTTCTACACTAACACTTCCACGTGTCATGTGCATACCAAAAACGAAGAAGATCTGTCAAGGTGAGAAATTTCCGGTAAAAGATTCCTCAAACCACTCTTTGCAATTTCTTTAAATATTTCAACTTTCCTTCTTCATAAACTATAAACTATTAAAATACATCAACTACAAATATTATCCTACAACGGTATGAACTTTAAGAATAACAAAATATTAAAAAAACTAGTACTTAAAATTAGGATTCTCATTATTTCGATTTAATATTGATAAATTTGATGAATTAAATAAAGTGTAATTTTAAATATAACGTTAAGTTAATGAAACGTATTTGATTTAATTTATCTTGTTTTGGCTACACGCATTTTTCATCTATTTTTATTGTTGTTCCTGTTTATGTTTGTTTATACGTTTATTTTTTTGTGCAAATTCTGATTTATTCCATCCTCGATTTGTTGTTTTTGTTGTTATTTTCAATACGGCGCGCTGTTTGCCATTTTAAATATTGAAATGTAAATCTGGTTGGAGCATTAGCGGCCGCCTGGTAAAATTGCGTTTTTACAATAAATACAAAAAAAAAATATTGAAACGTACACACAAAGTCCGGCCATACAAAATTGATATGTGTATATGTATATGATGTATGCGTGCGTGTAAGGCAGTAGGGTTTTTGTACTGTGGAAAATTGAATGTGGATTTTTGTTGTTCGCGGGGCCAAAAAATGTGCGGCCGTACGTGTGCATGTTATTCGTTATTTTCAGGTAATTGATTATTTGAGTTTGATAGATGGACGTCGAAATAAATGTCAGAGTAATGGGTGTGCCAGTCCGATGAATTAATAAAATTCTTTCCGGAGAAAAACAACAATACAGAAAAATATATTGCATTTCAATACAATTTCCGATCAATTAACACAATTTATTATAAATGTAAATAATAAATTAAGAACATATTTTGATGTTTTGTATATCAATATAATTACGAAATAGGCATAAAATTAATATCAAATATATTAAATCCTGATATTTTTTAAGAAAATCGAAAAAATAGAGTTATCAAGAAAATTGCGAAAATATTATAAAATGTTTGGATTTGAACATTTAAAAATGGGTAATTTTTAATATTTATTACACGATTTAATTAATTTCTAAAGTATTCAGAAGTAATTATGAAAATTGTAATTAATTGTAAAAGACGAATTTTTGGTTTTATTGGTGGATGCGCCGGGTATTTTTTTTTATTGAAGCAAAATTATATTTTAATGAAAAAAATAAAACTAGAAATTTAGACTATTAGTAAAATTCTGTAAATATATATATTTTTTAAAAGGATTATATAAACAAACTTTAGAAATTCTATTAATTTCAAATATTACCGAAATACTGGAGCACAACTAGAGTATACATTTCATGTAGCATCAACATAAATACATTTAATACAAAGGTGTACGTTTGTCAAATGGAATGGAGAGTAAATAAAAATGTCGATTATATTGAACGCAATGAAAACAGTTTGTTGCAATGCAATTTAGTTTTTTCGCTTATTGCAAAACGTTCAACTAAAATTTTTGGTAATAAAACGACAAAACACCTAAATGATAAAACTAAATTGCGAAGGTGAAAAAAAGTTGGACCTATCGAAAAGTAATTATGCTAACTCAATATTTCAAACCTAATTTTTGTGCGACCAGCGTTTAATTGAAAATTCGATCGCGGACACGATTTTAATTAATACGGTAACGCAATCTGTTCATATTTTATTATTTTGCATACTAACAACTATAAACGGGAGGTTTTCCGATCGCTCCGAATTTTCGGTGGATTTTGCCTTCATTAAAAACTATAAAATAGCAGCGTTGCGTTTGCATTAGTTTATCCCATGCATTTTTGATGAACTTTCAATGCAGCAAAACAGAAATGATCATCAATAACAATATTGCGTAAATAATTTACATATTACATCAATTTGTTGGTAAAATTTCGATTTCTGCGTAGTTATGTTGATATAAATGGTGGTAGGTTATTATAAGGATTTTGAGGAATAACGTGCAGTGGATTTAGGAAGATCCGGAATGGCCTTTATGGAGATCCGATCCGATTTTCCGATAGACGTTCTCGCTTTATTCGCGCTCGCCCTTTTATTTCTCCGGAAGACCGTAAAATTTTCTCCTCCCGCTTTTATAACGCACCGCAAAGGGAGAAAACTGCCTGTCAATTTGTGCGCGCGTAATTCGATGGGTTCCCAATAAACAGACGGAATTTATTCTTATCTTTAGAAACTGTATAAACCGTATTAATTTTATATCATCACTAATCTTGACGTAATTGCATAACAAATTGTAAAAAAAGTGAAAACAGTAATGATTAACTTTAATTTTTTTGTGGACGTGTATGCATTTAATGTTATGACAGATTTATCAGACTAGTAGCGCCTTCTAAGAACTACCGTTGAACTAAAATTCGATGATCGCGCCACCACAATTGTATGAGTTTGTTTTTCTTTATATTTTATTTCATAAATAAATTTATTCAATAAAAAATAATAAATTTGAAATTATGTTAAAAATAAACATGTAATTATTATATTATGCTGTAATATGTGTCATATATAATAACTATTAGATAAATATGATGCAATTACAATTAGTACGCTTGACAGAATTTATGTCTAATTTCATGCATATTATATAAATGTCTGCGTTTCCACCAATAAATTATTACAACATATTAAATTGTTTCATATAAATATGTTATACAATTATAATTCGAAACGTCTTTCATTAAATTTTAATTGGGAAATGACAGCTGTCACCTTATGTAAAAGAGTATATTTACAAGCAAATATTATTTATAGACTACTAAAAAAAGTTGATAAACGTGACATATAGAGTTAACAGTAGAAATATAAATTGGTTTTGTTTAAATAAATGTTTATGGATGTTTTCATAATGAACATGCAGTTTTTTTTTTAATAAATTGATCTGGAATTGGAGGGGCGTAGGGTAGAGACCCCCCGATGAGGGGAGCAAACACGCGACTGGTCACCTGTCAACTATATCTTATTGCGTGCCGAGAAAGGTGGACACTATACTCAAGAAATATGACACGTTTATTATTAGAAATGATCGTCGACCTCGCTACTGACCGAAACTAATCGAATTAATTTCCGCCTAAGGACCCCTTACGATTTGTCCCCCAAAGAAGAAGAAAAAAAGGAAAAAAAAATAATAAGAAATAAAAAAAGGGGTTGGAAAAGCAACATCTGGAAGACCAAACAAAACACGCACAATATTGAGAGAGAGAAAATTTGAAATGAACCAATATTACATATAAATTTCGAGCAATTCCTGCAACCTCCATTTCCTTTCAATGCCTTGGGAAATGCGGAGTTGTTCTGAACGAAGGAAAAAAAAAGAACGTATCTTATACACACCCTTCGCACACATATCCACTCAACCAATCGAATTACGTGAATATGTGTATTTTTCCTCTAGACTTTTTTTTCTTCCTTTGGAGAGATCTCCTCTCCCGATTCTAATTATATTACGTCAGATTGATGCTCCGATAAGTGATCGTAATTTTGGGCTAATGTTTCGATGTGGAGAGGGACCAAAGACTGAAGTATTCGGTTGAGGGGAGAATGTCGGTCTACACTTGTGAATTGGATCGGAGCCGATACACGTTGATGCTGGGGATGGGGGGGTAGATGGATCGCAATAAAAACCAATTTCGAAAATTACGTGGCCCACCTAAGGCGTGTGTAAATCCCGTAAAGTTTCGTTTATAATTTTACTGTCGCAATAAAAAGTTCCACGCAGGGGGCGCCGCGGCTTTACTGCTTCCTAAAGGGTCGTAAATGAGACGTACTTTTGAGGTGTGTATGCAGACGGCCGCAAAGATATGCCTTTCATATTTTTATTTTTACATTACTCCCTTAAAACATTATTTTTATATCTGGAGTCATCTTATTCCATCAAAAAGTTTTATTAAGAAAAATTACAACGAGAAAAATGGTTTCTTTCCATTATCGTAATAGTTTCGAAATCTAATCAAAAAAATATAAATTATTTGATTTATTTCTTAATTTACTGATTATAGAGATGGGTGTAATTTTAAAATTAAAACAAATAAATTTGTGGCAAAATAAATTGGATAGTGGTAATTTTCGTTTGTAGGTTAGTGCTGCGCGCGTAATAAAGAATAGTGATGGCGTGGCGTGGCCCGTTTTCTCGTTCCCTTTCATTGTTTGAAATTGTTTTTGGTCCGAAACAAAATATTATTTACCAAGAGATAGAGAAGGAGAAAAAGGAGGAAGTGGAAGAGGAGCCACTATCATTCTGTTAACTCGGAATAAAGCGGCCGGAACGAAATGGACGTTTATGGGATCCTGTATTATGGACAACAAAAGGAAACTCCTCCGAACGAACAAACCAGCAAAAAAATTGTGCGATTTATAATAAATGAATGTACTACTGCCGCTGCACGCTGTGCGAACGGCGAAAGAGATGAAAAATGGGATGAGTTCCACCGGTTTATTATACTAATGCACTTTGCTCTTCTCTCCCACAAACTCTAACCCAATATTCGACGACTTCACAGTGTTCATATTTAGAAAGCGCAATTACATAATACATCTGTTTTCTTCCATATTACATTTGGCCAATTTTGCTAAAAATTTATTATTAAATAATGTAATTGAGCTCAATTGTCCTTAGCAACCAAAAGGCGTCATTAGCAACGAATTTAGGGTCTTTGTCAATAAATGTAGCGTCCATAGCAACAAAGGTAGCAACAGACTTTTTCATATAATAAATAAATATTGCGATTCGTAATGCTGGCAGGTGTCTGCGAATAATGAGCACCGATTGTGGGATCAATCGATCTGAAATTGAAGGGAGAAATACGGTTCTGCATAATCCTGTTAATGCATACACATGAAAGCCGCACGTTTCGCAATAATTTTTTGAAAGGAAAATTCTGAAAGATTCCTTTTGTGCAGTTAGCGACGGGACCATAATACCCTCTAAGTGCTTTCTGAATTTTCCATGAGAACATAATAATAGTAAACACACTATTCCTGTAGCCAAGCAACAATAAACAACAACAACAACAACAGAAAGCAACAAGAATGGGATGAGGATAATGGTTGGATCCCCTTCATTGTTTGACCTGCATTAGTAACTGAATTTGCAATTGTCCAAAATCCCGTTGAAAACCCGATGCGCAATAACAATTATCCTTTTCCAGTTTATTTTTGTATACAATTTAATACATCTTTAGAAAAGTTTCTTTTATATAAAAATATTGACAATAAATTTATTTAAGCGTTTCTAATGCAATTGAATATGGCGGATATATCCGCCGATATAATAATTAACAACTAAAGTTTAAAACTAACACAATCTTGAGATTTATTGATTGTATGTAAAAAAAAAAGTTGATTTGAAAATAAATTGCTATCATTTATGTTAGTTATCTTTTTCGAATTGATGGAGAAAATCGTTTGGAATGTTATTCACAAGTTGATTTTCGGTTACTGGTCGCATTAGGACGAGATCAAAGCTGATCAACGAAATGGGGTCCATCGAGGTGAAGGTGGACGAGAATCCTCGCTGATCAGAGATCAATGCTTCGTGTTCCGCATCGCAACTCCTTATTGAATTAGTGCTCCCTCCAACCCACAGTTTGTTGTTCACCAACATCAATTACCCAAGTTGCCTCCATACCGCAAATAATCATGATTTGTTGCCGAAGATCCTCGTCCTACAAATTAATAAGAACAACTTAACGGTCCACTCGGAAATACATCCAAGTTACGGTCAATTTAGCGCAAAGTAAAATGTAAAACCGGCACGAAATTGATACAAATTGAATTGAGCGAAGTGCGCACGTAAACTTCAGACTTTAATAGGAAAATGTACATTTGCAGACGAGCAATAATTGATCGCGCTTTAATGATCTGTTTACTTTATAATTTCAATTTTTACGCTTATTTTAAACAGGTTTTTACGAGCGACGTAAATTTTACAACCCTCGAATGAAACCGACAAAAAATAAATAAACTGACCTTTCAAACTGCGAAATAAAAATGATCGACAACAAACTGGAAATGGTTTTAATAATGAGTATTCCATTAGGCATACAAACTAAAAAAAAACAGTGAAATGAAACTTAGTATACTGCATTCATTAATTTTAATTGCAGGAAGAAAATTCTTCGTTTTTTTTTATTTTTCTCTGCTATGAATTATTTAGGTCGCTAATGCGCATTATTCATTCATATTTGAAAATAATATCGATCCGATTTCGAATCGCCGGCCAAGTCTGTTTGATGGTATCGCATATTCATGTCGAGATAATTCGATCATTCCCATATGCGCCGCTAATCCTATCCCAAAACTGGATTATTCGCTATGTACGGGCCTAAACTTGCAATGGATTATTTTATCAATTTGAAAATGCATCTTCCTCCAAAACGAAATAAATAAATTCAATCGAATTGTTGTAACATTTCATTCATTTTTTTTTTCACCCGGCGCTTCCACCAAAATATTTCTAGTACCAAATATATATATATAGACAATATTGATAAAGATAATAACATAAATAAGTTATAATCTATTAAAACAATAAAAAATATAAAGAAAATTATGCATTTTCTTTAAGAAATTCTGAAAATGCATCTTCCTTCAAAACGAAATAAATAAATTCAATCGAATTGTTGTAACATTTTATTCATATATTTCACCCGGCGCTTCCACCAAAATATTTCTAGTACCAAATTTATATGGACAATATTGATATAGATAATAACATATATAAGTTATAATATAAAAAAAAAACAAAAAAATCATGCATTTTCTTTAAGAAATTCTCTCATGTGGCATACATTTCCAACACTTTTCATGCATTCTTTCCTCCGCGTTGCACACATCTAAAGTTTGTTCTGGAATTAGTTTGGGAACGATTCCGGATGTAAATTGAATAAGTTGCGAAACTATTCGTGCAAGTTGCGAAATGGATCCCGCGATATGCGAGTGTGAGTTTACGCGAAAGAGCGATGATCTTCATAATAATATAAAAAAATTTTTTTGGTCTTTTTTATCACTAGGGATGACAACGCGATGATGGATGAATCGATCCGTTGTCCGGCTTATTTACGCGCGACGAAATTGCCGAAGAACACAAACAAGAACTTCTTATCAAATTGAATATTTACGTGAAAATCGAATCCAATATTATTATAACATAAAAGATGGATCATACTCACAGTTCCCTATAGATAATATTTGGTGTGTTTCATTTTTAGGTAAATTTTCTTAATATTAATGAATTTATTCCTCAAAATTTCATAAACTGATTTTTTTTATTTAAAGTTTAATTTTTTGAAAAATCTACTAATGTCTGCAAAAAACTAAATTTATTACAAGTTTAAGAATGTAGATAAATAATATTTTGAAGAGACTAATAATAAGTTTAAAAAATATATACCCGGCGCCTCCACCATTTTTGTTAAATTACGTTTTTTAATTAATTGAATAAAAATGTTGTCGTTATTTATTTTTCTTTCATCTAAGTGCTTAGGTTAAATTCAGGACTTTGAGTACAAGTAAATTTAATTGTTAAAAATTAAAGTGAAAAGGAAAGAGTTGCTTTGGTGAAGAAGCGGAAAACAAGCGGACGAAATTTATTTTCCACAATCCACTCCGGTCGCACTTTTATTGTCGGTTGCCGCCACCGCCGCTGCCGCCAACCTAACATAAATAAGTTTATTAATGCCGGATTCCGCACAAGGGTTGTTAATTAATATTATCGCAGAAATGTTTAGCCGTCGGGAAAATTGCGGGATGCAAAATTCGAAACCCCCGACTCACAACCAACCCCGTGTATATGTCCAAATTGGATTTTATTGCTCTCAAGGTTTCGTTAATAATAAGTTCGGAATGCGACGCGGAGCGCGTAAAATGGGAAATTTCATTCTGCGGATTAACGTTGAATATTTCCATTCGGGTCACAAAAAAACAATTTCTAAAAAATTTAAGAATATAGGATAATTACATTTTTTATGTTTAATTCTATTTGGAGTTAGGAATTGGAGGAATACGTTTTTCTTGGTGAATTTTCAGTGGAATAATGGTCGGAACAATGGGCAATGAAACGATAATTCATGAAGGGCCGGGAATCGCGTAATAATAGGCAGACAAAGTTGAGAAATGTGAGCCGGTGTGTGGTTTGGACGTGAAAAGAGAAAGGGTGTGAGGGTGTGAAACAGGATGGTCTCTGTTGGAAGATATGTTAGCAATTGAATGGAACCTCGAGTAATTTCATTATTACCTTCACACGCAGAGAGAAAGAGAAAAAAAAACATAATTATTTGTAAAAAATTATATTGTTAAACGCAAACTCAATTAAAGCTAATAATTATCAAAAATAACGAAGATTTATTCAGTTTTGTTCTTAATAAATATTTTCATAAAATTCGACTTTTTTTTTTAATATATAAATATTAGTTTGATGAAAGATTGCTGAAACTGAATGAGTAAATTTGCAGGAAATATGACATGCATACAGCTCATTGAGCTTTTGAGTAACTTTGAATGTGATTTGCTGCATGTAGAATCGAGCGAGAGAGGCAAGTAAATAAGTTCAAATGCACACGTGGACGTGTGTAATGGAGGCAAAGGAAGTGCGCTGCCCGGAGTCGGCCCACTCCGCCGAGAGTTTCATCAGCCAGGAAGTTAATTTAGCTGCACAAACCCTCTTAACTATTCCTAAATTATGCATCATAGAAAACCCCCGCATCGGCCAAATTCATCATCGGAATTCCAAGAGATATTCAAAATACCTGCAACCATACAAAACAAAAACCCTTTGTCTTTACTCTAAAACACTTTTTTCTTCTTTTAACGTTTCCTCGTTCCACCATCCGCCCCCTTGTTATTATTAATAAGGAGATGAGGCTTTTGTACTAGCAGGCAAATATTTTCTCGCAATAGTGGAATTAATTAAAGGACTGTTTTAATTAAAGCAAGTTTTCGTCTTCATTAAAACGGACGGAAATAAGATCGTGGCGTTCTTAATTCGACGCGTTTCTTCTGCGGCTCCGACGAGGATGCTGCTGCACACGGTTCAATCCTTTGGAAGGGATGCGAATTTATGTGATCCGGGAAACGTTGGACGCGATCCAAAATTATTTCCGGTTTCAGCAGATATTTCACGGCGGAAACTATTGTTGTTTCCTTTTTTTATTCACTGTAAATATATTGTGGTGTAACTCTTTACATCTTGCTCTTTCTTCTATACGCATCCTGCTTTTGTCGCATTGCATTGTATTCGTTATGAATGCAGTGATGCAGCTGTTATTACAGATAAATTGAGATACTTGAAAGCATTAAATCACAAAACTTTTCAAGTAACTTGTCATTTATTTATAATCAATGCTCATTTAGTACTTAGTAGCTTACAATTAATAATTTTATATATAAACTAACATATTCACCATAGGTCTTTCTGCTTTATTAAAAAATAAATAATAGTTAAAACAAATGAATTTATTCCTCAAAATTTCTTAAACTGATTTTTTTTATTTAAAGTTTGGAAAATCTATTGTCTGCAAAAGATTAAATTTATTACAAGTTTAAGAATGTATTTAAATAACATTTTGAAGAGAGTAATAATAAATTATTATTTAAAAATAAAAAACAGATGTTTCCGTTTAATAAAAAAAAATAATTTAATAAAACAAATATAAATTTTTATGTACAAAATTCGATAAAAATATATTTTGTAAAATAATGTAATATTTTTTAATTATTCAAAAAATAAACAATTTTTAATTAATTAATTAAAATTTGAAATACAATAAAATCAAGTGATGTGAATATAAACAAATGCCTATGACACAATAGAAACGTCAAATTGTTATGACAGTTAATAAAGTTGAATCACATACTTGAGAAGTAATTTACAAATTAGCGCGTGTTACTTGCAACTCGGTAAATTACTTTTAATTACGTAAGTTAAAATATGTAATTATTGAACTTATAACCGAGGATTTTTTTTAGTTAATTAGTTTTAGGTGTTTAATTTTTTATAAAATAGTGTAAGTTTGTTGTTATCATCGGATTTATGCAAGTATTTGAAGAAGTTGTGAAATATGAGATGCAGTGGTATCTGAATTGAAATTTTAAGTGATGGTGAGTATTAATTTTGGGTTGTTGAAAGCAGTTAAACTGGTGAATAAGCTCAGTTACGTATATGGAAATAACTGAGTAGCAATCAGCGTACATGGATGGTTTTACGATTTGTTAATTGCGTAATTACGGGGCGGCGGTAATTTTAATTCGAGTGGTGTTACCTCGAAGTGAAATGTTCAAGCAGCGTCGGGAGGGATGTGTATGTATGTATGTATAATTGGAAATGCTTGGATACTTGCATGATGATGATGATGGAAACGCGTCTCTGGGATCTGATGATGATAATATTTGGTTAATGCGTTGCGAGATGCGGATGTGCGCGGCCCGGGATAATTAGGTGTTGTTTGTAAGTTATCCGAAGGTATAATCAAGTAAATGTAGTTGCAGGAAGTTGTAGGTGGAAATGCTAATCTACACTTAAAGATTCCGCTTGTCTACGGGGGATGGTGAGGGAGGACGGGCGCTGCAAATAGCATTACCAACTAGTTAACCAACTTTACGGATAATGCCTTATTATGTGCCCTCGGAATTACATGCATTTGTAAACCGAGCGAAGAAGCTGCAGAAATAATAACCGAGCAAAGAACAAAACAAAAATTACAAGCTCGAAGATGTTTTGGTCGATATTTCACGCGTTTCCAAACCGTACATTTCTTAGAAGCAACAATGAACATCTCGATGTTATTATTATATTTGTCGTTTGCGCGAGAGAACAATAAAAGCAAAGATATCCGCCCTGGGAAAAAGTTAAATGAGACATTTAACGTTGCGCGAATAACTGTCAAGAGTTCTGCGGCCCGTGTATTTCTCTCGCAGACGTCGGCCGTCGAGACGCCCTTTTTCCCTATTTTTATCTCATTTCTTCTCACTTTTCGTTGTTGCTTCGCTTTTTATTTTATCGTCTTATAAATATCTTTGCCGCGACAACTTTGAAACCTGTTATATAAACGTCGCGCAGCATTTTAAATCGGCCATCAAACGCCACCCCACCTTTTTTTTTCACTACTACCCTCAACTGTGCACTCTCCCTCTTCTATTTTTCATTGTCTCGACCCGGCGCATCCACTCAGAAAACTGATACCGTGTGTTTATGGCTCTGTGTCTGTGCGTGTTCCATATACTCATATTTATATACATACACGTATTTTCTCTAAATATATGTGTATTTGTGTGAGTGAAGCATTTAAAGATGAGCCCTCTCTTCGGTCCCTCTTCCTCCCGGCGATCATATAAAATTTATTGTTCAATTTATTGTCAAGCGTATTTGTCAAATCGCATAATCATAAATTTATTATACGAAATCCCGTATGAATTTCCTAAGGGTAGTAGAAATACGATAGGAGTAGAAAAAGAAAATGAAAAAAAGTAATTTTCTCTTAATACTCAAACTTTCGCTTTCGTTTCTCGTCAACATAATTTGTATTCAATTCATAATTTAGAAGATTTATTAATTTCTACCAATCTCTTAATTAATTAATATTTGTACACTTCCACTTGAAATTTATTTTTTTTATCATTTTCAAATTTTAAAAATTCAATACATAATTTGTAATATTTATTATCTAAATTTTAATGTTTTCTTGTAATCATTGCTGAATAATTGTGTAATCGTTTATTATTTGATAAGAAATATTTAAATATTTTATGTAAACAGACAATGTAAATTATTGTGTTTGTAGTTGAAATGATAAAAGCAAGGGATGTTATTATTTTTATATTTTATGTTATATTGAATGTGCAATATGGACATTGCGAGTATCCAATTTAAAGGAAAAATGTAACATTCGCGTGGAGGAGGAGGACAAAAGGAACGCGATTCTGCGGATAGAAAGACAGCGTATAAATTGGTATCTATGTATCTATATGAGCCGTCGCGGAAGGAAAACCTGCTGCAATTTGCGTTGAGCCGCGAGCGAATGATCCTGATGCCATTATGTGATCCTGAGAATACGGGAGAAGAGAGTACTCCGCTCCTTAAGACCTCCACCCGCATCATCCACATACTCATTCTCCTATGTACAATATCAACGTCGGCCGTAAACGAATTTGTTTGTAAAATGAAATTGCCAATTTCCCACTGAATGCAACACGCGGCTGCTGCGGTCTTTACCCTACCACATACAACCCACTCACTCACTCACTCCAAATCTCAACGCAAAACTTTAATTATGTTTTTACTGCAACAAACTTTTGCGCAGATTTTTCTTTTCTTGTTAAGAGTGTTATCTTTTTTTTTTTGAAAGTTAGATTTGGGGTTGGGTTCAATACTACCCTCGAAAACCGCTGGACCTATCTGGATGAGATAACCGGCTGAAACCCGTGCGACCGTTGTTATCGCCTCCGACACTAAGAGAAAACTGTCCTCCACCCAATTATACCCCTAGATTAAACTTAAATTGATTCAGATAATGCACTGATTTATTTGGGTAAAAATTAATCAATCACTGTTTCCTGAAACTTTACCAATATCCAAACAATCTTAAAGTAGAAATTATCGTAATTTTCTTTAAGAATATTATAATTATTATTTAAATTTCGTATAAACTAAGATAAATTTATAATTTAACTAACATTTCTTTTGTTAATAATAAAATTTAGTTAAATAAGATTATTTCAGTCAATTTCCAAAAATGATGTATAATTATGAAATTTAAAAAGTGACAAGTAAAATTGTTATTTTATACTTTCGATAAAAAAGAATAATTTTGCTTTCTATAAGAATTCACATAATCAACCGAACCTTTTGTATTTTTATCAATATTTCAAATTGAATACATCAAAGCAAATCAATATTCGGAAAATTGTGAAAATTCTTATTCCATTATCCGTACCTCAACAAAAGGGACTCCTCTTTCCACATTATCCCTATCTCTATATTATACGCAGAATATACACACAAATATACATTTTTTCTTGCACTTTCAATGCGGTTGGTGAATTTGAATTCTTATCATTTGTGAACGGTCCTTTTCGGAAGTCCCTTTCTTCTTCTCCTTACCTATCGCTCCCGTTTATTTTCCTTTTTTTATCATCCTCAAAAAGAGAGCAGTCCCCTATCCGTATCCTTTTTTTTTGGATATACATACAGCGAAATAAGAGACCCAAAATAAATAGATTCAGAGGAGCACTCACAGTTTCAACTTTATTTTACGTCGAACGGGATTATTCCTTCTCACCCGATAATCGGATTCCCGGAGAATTATTGTTTCTCCAGCGCGCAGGGAAAGAATATAAAAGAAAAACTACAAGCATCTGTATAAACGTACACAAAGTGCGATCGATTTGCGGAATTAATTGAAACGCTTCTCTCTCTTCTTTGCATTTCGCGTAGCCGGAATTTACAGACAATGGTTTATTTGGGGCTCGAACGTGCTCGAAATCGCTTCGACATGTGCATCGCAAATTGATAAATAAATGTTCGATTGGAAACAATAAGACATTTTCTAATAACAATGCTAATTAATGGAATCCCTACGTACGTTCCTCCAACAATAACGGAACGCACACACAATGCGCCTTTGTGTTGTGTAGCAACAAGTGTGCAAATATATGGAGCTTTTCACAGATAGTCACATACGTGTATACATGCATGAACGCAATCATTGCACTAAGTGCACAATGCTTGTATGATGCATAGATGCGTGGCGCAACGAGCTTTGTTATGCAACAATTTCTGGCAACCGAAAAACTATATTAATTAACATATAATTTACTTTTACCAAATTCATTTTAGTCTACATTTTTCTTAAATAACTGAAATATGTATGTAACTATTATAATTTATTTAATAAAGCGTTGAAAATAATTTTTCTTATATTTTATTTCTCTATTCAGTCTAATAATTAATTAGTATGAACAAATTTATATTAACTTAAATAATTTTGAAATTAAAAATCTTTTAAAAGATTAACATATATAAAAATAAGTTTTTATTGCTAACTAAATTATTGTAATTAAAATATTATTATTATTTTGTAATTATTTTAACAAAATTCTTCCTATATTTAAAATATATCTAAATTGGAACAAACTGTAAAATAATTCAAGAAATATATAATTTTTGTAAAAATTGAACATTTTTTATTTAAATAAAATGTAAAAAAATAATGTTTTTAAAGAAATCGTCCAATTTTATTTGATATCATACTTTTATCGCTTTTCTAATATACATTTGTGCGCTCCCCATTCATCGATTTTATTTCTCTGCTGTTAAAAGAATGTAGCATTTCATCATCCATAAATTAAAAGCGTAATTTGAATGAAGAATTTTGATTCAGGTCAGAATAATAATAAAGGGGAATGAAAATAAAAAACGGTTCAAAAGCTTGAATACCCTGTAAAAGTCTAAAAGAAATTCAAAGCCTGCTCGTCAATCGAAATATTGATTTTTTTTAATGTTTTTTTTTTGTAGAAATATTAGAAATTTATTAATTATTATAATTCATGTTTTTGGTGGACGCGCCGGGTAGAAAAGTTTCGTTGAAATAATTTTGTTTAGAAATTTTATTGCTTTTGTAATTATTTATTGGTATTTACGTAATCTCATATAGGAGGAAACCTATCATAAAATAATAACTGTACGTTCCTTTACATTCATTCAATAACGATTTTCCTTCGTACTTACATCCGTTTTTCATGTTTCTTTTTCCCATTTTCTAGTTTCACTAGCTTTCGTGTATGTGTGTATATGAACGTAATGGAAAATCAATCTGAATGCATTTTATTTCGCACGTTCACAATTCCCGTGTTTTCTCCCACTTAACGTGTTTTCCTTTTTCGCCCCTCAACCCTACGTTTTCATGTTTGGACAAATACAAATGCACGTTGTAGCATTTATTGCAAACTCATTTTCCTGAAGGGGGAGCGAAAAAGAAGGGTGGTGGAGAGTTTGGATATATATGTATATATATATATGAACGGGGGTGGCAAAGGAGCGAGAGCGATGCATGGCTCGAGATTAATTCGCAGCCGACGCGAAAAGATTAATGCTTTTTTCGCGAGCCGACTTCGCTCCACACAATTTCTCCATTCCAAACATACACACTTATTCATACATACACGCACACACACACACACATATTCATGCATATAAAGAAACGTACACATTGCGATCTCGTGTAGAAAGTCTCAACAAGTTGCAAGTTTCAATGATTTCGCGTGCTTGAACCTACACATAAATTCACACACCGAAACTCTCCAAGACAAAAAAAATACGAGGGGGCAAAGGTTAAGAAAATAAATGAAAAATAGAGAAAAAAGCATTTAAAATATGTTATCTTTAAGATTTAAGTTTTCTTTCATTTATATTGTACATTAAAATAGGCAACTTAGTATTAATAAAACTTTACAAAATTTTAATTCACGATTTATTTTGTTTTATAAGGATTCTCTTAATATTTGTAGCATCAGCTGATTAATAATAACGCACGACGTTTTTTCGTAACCATAACAATAAGGATTAATTTAGCGTTTGCAGCTGTTTTGCCGTAACGTAGTTACGAATATGTAAAACTTACTCATTTTTATGCCTAAATAAAGATAGTTTTAAAGTTCGTAACAGCTGTGTTTCATCGTATCGTAGATCGGGCGTTTCCGTAACCATATAAAAATTGTTTAAGTGTTTGCAGCTGTTTTTCCGTAACGTAGTTACGAATATGTAAAATACACTACTTTTTGTGCCCAAATGATTTTTATGATTTTTTTTAACAAATGTCACTTTTAATTTGTATTAAAAAATATCTAATATTGAAAACAGAAAAGATATTGAAGATGTATAGAAATATAAATTTTAGTCTAAAATTTTTCACATTTATCTTTTAATGATAGTAAAATTTAATCAATTAATACATTTTAACTAATTATTTAACATTTAGATTAATAAAATTATTAAAATATAATAAATTTCATGAAATTATAAAATAATTTTATAGTTTCTGAAATAACTTTCATAAAAAGTAAAATAATTGCATTTTTTTACTCAAAAATTGCATCTTTGTTAAATTGACTAAATTTAGTTTAATTCTAATTATTGATTAGATTTAATTTGAAGTTTTAAATAATGTGTGAATAAATTTAAATTTATTCCATATTAGCCAAATTACGTAATTATTTTTTTTTTGTACAAATACTCATAGTTACTTAACTTAATTAAACACATAACAATGTTAAAGAATGACTATGTTTTTTTTTTTTGCACAAAACTGAGTTGTTGAGTTCGTCGATCATCCAAGGAATTCGTTATCAGACGAAAAGCGTTTCCGTGTAGCGGGCATTATTTATAAATATAATTAACTCAGTCGTCAATTCGTGACCCCACGCATCATCCCCCTCTTCCAAGGTTCATATATTTCATACACACACACGAAACACGACCAAACGCTCATTGTTTCCAGGAAGCTTTACGCACGGACCCAACCCGTCCATATAAATTAATTAGATTCCATTCTGCTGCCCTTGGATTCCAATCACTTTCACCGTAACAAGGAAATATAATATATCCTTTGTTGTTGCTCACCTCATCCAGAATCAAAGGGCCCTTCGCACAGGAAGACAAATAACACGCACACATTCCGATTGGTTTTGCAGTCTTGTAAATGGATTACATAACTCTCCAACAGATTTTTACCTTAATAACGTTTTTACTATATATAAACCTTTCATTTGTAATTGAAATATCTTTTAATTTTTGGAATAAATGAAGATAAGTGAAAGATTTGAGTGTCGCGTTTTCTATTAAATTGGAAATATTTAAAGATGCCAGCTTGTGGGATGAAGATGGTAAAAATAAATAAATAAGATATGTAGTTTCCGGATCCCCTTTGATATATGCACCGTCGGCATCACGTAGGGAGTCCTGTATAAACAGGAATTGGACGTTGATGAATGCTTCCGGACTTCCGATATCGTATTTTACCGCTGCATGCCATGCGGTGTTCGAAGAGAGCAAAAAAAAGAGTGCTACTCTTGAGTGAGGGAAAGAGGAAAAACGTCAAAAAGGAATGAGGGTAGAGAATTTTTTTTTCTTTCAAAGGGTCCGAAATTGATGCTAATATTTGCGTATATTTATTTACAATTCAGAAAAAGCGCAAACTCATCCATATCAACACGAAGTCCTTGATTTTTTAATTCATTTTAATAATTTCTTTAGTAACTCCATTTATTCAAAATCTTGTTTGTTTTTTTTTAGCGAAAATTTTAATTAAATCAATTGTAATACGTTTATGAAAATTAATAAGTGAATGGAATGTTTGTAAAATAAGTTCTGAAAAAAATTGAATTACATAATAAAAATGTTATTGTTACAATTGTACTAAGGATAAATAAGTTTATTGTTGCAAAATATTTTTTTAAATATACTGAAATTGAAATGAAATTATTGCAAAATTATTTCTGGAGAAAACAAAATTTTAAATAAAAATATCTTAGAAAGAGGATGAAGGAAAAGCAGGGAAAAAAATGTTGTTCGTCAAATTGTAATAAGGATTACGCGATGCACGTAAATTTAATTTAAATTATGGCGACTGCATATTAAATTTTTAACGTCCTTTGATCCAGGTCCCAGTTTTAGCATTAAAGAGCTCAAACTCTTAAAATTAAATACCGACACGATGGAGAGTAACCAGGCGATCGAGTGCAAAGGAGAGGCGCCGAAGGAGGAAGCGAAAAAGAAGGAAAAATAAAGACACGGATCGAAAAGCACACACGTACACAAAGAGATGAAGACCGGAGGGAAGAAGTGTGAGAAAGAGAGAAAAAAAAAGGAAAAGGAGCGATTCAATTTCGGGTCTCCTTTAAATTGAAAACTTGTCTGTATATGTGTGTGTGTTTCTGTGGTTTGGATGAGGGCGTTCTGTGCGTTTTAGGGGTGATGGTGGTGGAAACACCGCAGCTTCAGTTTCATTAGGGATCACGCGAGACCGCAATCAAAGGGTAAACAACCGCAAAGCAGCGTTTTTCTCGCGCCACCCCATTGAAAAATCTCTCCTAATTCAAGGGATTATAACCTCTCTGATTCTATATTATATTAAGCGAGGGTGAAGAGCGAATACAGAATGAACAAAAAAAAGGTACTGGGGAAAGGGGGATGAGAAAAAAAGGCCGGTAGTCTCATCTTGTTCCGACCATCCCCCCAGTTGAAGGGGTGGCAAGAGAAAGAGGGTAAGTCCGGAAGGCTTAATGGATATCGCACTCTCCCCGAGGATTCGCAAGCTAATGGGTAACTGTTACGCTCGATTAACGAAATGTAACTCGTGCATATTCCTTCCTCTTGCTTTGCTTCGACGCCGCCTCCTCCGCCACCCTTCAAAACCGCCCCAAAATATAAACATTTTTACCCTGCTCCACTCCGCCGCACTTAATTACTACCACCATTCGCCTTCTTTTCCTCTCTCTCTCTCTCTCCATTCCTTCACATTTCATCCCTCTTTCTCTAATGTCTTTTGTGCGGCCGCATTTAAAACCACTAATTACACATCGGTTGCCCCCACGTTAGATTCCATTATCCCGAACCGACGTTTCGCAATAACCCGGAGGACCGAGGGTTGCGGAAAAATAAGAAAATAAGTAGGGACATAATGATAATAATAAAATCGCGCCCCTACTAAATCCCTTGGCCGCATAATTAAATTCCATCCGCCGCATTTAATCCGCAGCCTTCTTAATAAATCTCATTTTCATATTTCCAGAAACGTGATTGGCTCCTACAGAAAATAAACATCTCCCTTCATTCCCCGACATTATTTAAACGCAATTCAACAGAAATATCTCACATACAATTACGTAACTTTAAAACAAACCGAAATATTATTAATTTAATTAAAAGACAACTTTCTAAATAATTTATAATTAAACTACATTAATGACTCATAAAACCTATTGTTCATTAACGTTTCAAGCATGTTTAATAAGGAAATATCGTTTTTTTTTTTTAAATATTTTCTTATTCATATTTTCAATCTGCATAAATCAAATCCCTTGCATATTCATGGGATCAGAGGAGCGGACCGATGAATGGGCATCCCTTTGGGAATTTATCGGGTTGGTGGTTGTGGGAGTGGATGGGCTGACTCTACCCGCGGGTGATATTTAACATTTAATGCTTCTGCACGGGGTCGAATCTTTAATTTTAATCCGGTTTTTGATAAATTGCGGCCGGGCGCCTGCGACGTTTTCATTTCCGGTTAACGACGGTCTCCTCCTTCTTCCGCCACCTTCAAATCATCCACCTCATACATCCACCCATTCCTTCATGCAGGATTTACATTTTTCATTTGGCACGCTTCAGGAAGAGGTGCAGCCCAAACCACTAAAAAAAAGAGTAAAAAAACTATTAAGTCTCCTAAAAAATTATTTTGTATCACGTTATATTTAATTTTATTTACTAATTTGATTACTGTAAGTTAGTAGACCTAAAGTCAAATTAATTCAATTAAACTTTTACATATTCATTAAGAGAGTAATGTTAATATATAAATAATAATTAGTGTTTTAAATTTTGAGAAATAATGTAAAACATATTTTTTTTAAATTGATTTTTCCGAGAAAGTGAATTTAAAAGGAAAATAATACAATGAAACTTTTATACAAAAAAAAAATAGGCGAGACTGCAGTTTTTCTATTATTCCGTACCAATGTAAACTTATTTAAATGAATTGTAAAATAAAATAAACAGTTATTTCTTTAATTAAAAATGTGAGAGGAAAATTGATTTTTAAAACTAGAATAAGATTAATTATCAAGCAATTCCAGTTTCTATAATATTTTCGTTTCGAATATGCATATGCAAATGAGTCATCCAAAGGAGACAGCGACGGAAATAATTGACACGATGCAATTTTCAGCTAATTTTCTCTCTGTGGAAGCGGACTATTCCGACACGATCGGATTTACATTTTCGTCTCCCACTGTTTTATTTCCTATTTTCATGCTAAATACAGTCAAATCTGCTTACTGATTAATTCAGATATTTGTTCCGGACTAAATCTTTATGTAAATTTTATTTTTCACTCTATACAACTTTTCATTCATTAACTTATACCGCTTCTTAGTCCAAACTTTTCTATTTAGAACGAATTCCACCGTATCACCTTTTGCCCTGCACTTTTACTATTATTAGTTTTACTTGATTACTTCAATTTACAAAAATAAAAACAGGAAACCCGCTTTACAAAGAGATGATTTTTAATTGGGTTTCAGCTGTTTCCTGCTTTGATTCCGTTCTTTTTTTTTGTAATTGATGATTAATTACAAACTGAATCAACGGATGTGTGATGGGAATTTGATTCTCGTTAATGCAAGCGATTTTTTTTTCAACTCGCTCCGGTTCCCTTTTTCATACTGTGTTTGCTCAATTTATATTATGTATATATTTTTAGTCCTCTCTTTATATTTATACATATTTTTTATCCGCTGTAGCGGAATTTCAAAGAGGATTTCCTCGTTCGATCATTAACAGGCATCAATCGTTTTCGGGGGGAGACCAAAGCGGCCGCAATCACAATCGCCCCCGGCTTGTACACAGTCCTCAAACCATCCTCATTTCCGTCCCCCCTTTTCCCCATCCCTTTTTCAAACAATTGGGGGATTTAGAGGGAGGCGCAGTTCTTTCAAGGGGGATTCCCCCGAACCATTACGACGTGTGCAAGTGTTTGTGCGTCTTCCCCAGCAAAACACATTCAATTACTCCCCCGAGCCACTGTCAATACCAAGAACACTACATCCATTTTTAAAACCTCTTCAGATGCTCGGGTAAACACACGTCTTCTGTCTAACGACCAAGCGATGTTTTCATTGCAATTCACATCGATAAATCTACACTCCTTTTACGCAATCTTCATTAATTTAGTTTACAAATTAATTAATTACCGTGAATAAGCAAAACAATAAGAAATACTGAAGCATGAAATTAAATAAGAAATTTATTAATTTTTAAACTCATTAAAATAAAAAGTTATAGTCCTAACTAAATTTTAATTTATTATTGAAAATATTGCTAAAATTATAACAAATTGAGTTTTGTATAAAGTTTTGATTTGTTCATATTGTTGTTAATCTTTGCAGGCGAAGATAATGGGGGAGCTGATCTTACGTGCGAGTTTTTTTGTGTGTGTTATGTTGGATTATTATGGATTACATAATGTATGCTTTTAGGTGGGGAAGGGTGAACAGTTAATCCGTACAAAACGTGAAACCGTGAAGGTGCAAGAAGGAGGCGGATGGGCGTCCTTCTTGCATTTCAAACCACCAAGATAGATACGCGAGGATTACGCGAAAGATTACCAGACTGCTCCTTCCCAACATCCTGATCCTGGCAGGTTGTACCTGCACCGCTTCCATCAAGGACACCGCGCACCTAATTACTTAATTGCGCGATTAGTTTAATCTGTGGACGATTAATGTCTACATCAGTTCGATCATGCATTATCTATATTCGCTGCATCTTAACGTATCTCTTAACATCATTGAAGTATTTTTTTCATTAATTTTTTTTGTACGAGTTTATGATTTTTTTCTTATTGGAATTAACTCTATTTAATTAAAATTATTTTTAGAACCTTCCGTTTTCTATTTAATAGTCGAATATGCGGAACGTCTATCGATTTTCACGGGGTAATCCATTAATCTTTGCGGTTTTACGGAATACAAATTACGTAATTATTTAAAACGAAGCATTATCTATATTTAGAGGTCCGAGCGAGAAGGAAACTGATGAATATTGGATGAAAAATGTTTGGTATAAATATAATATTTAATTTAAATATTTTTACCCGCATTATTATTCTTCAATTATTTGCAACTTGCAGCGACGGAATACATAATTCATCTGGTAAATAACATTATTTTCAGCTCTCCACTATTATTTTTTTTTTTTCATAAAAATAAATTTTGCTGTCGGCTATTTTCGTGTAATTAAAACTTTATTGATTAATACAATCAATGCTTCATTTTATTATTTTATTTTTAATTATTAAAAAATTCTAATTTAAAATTAATTTTTTGTGTGTTTATTAACAAAATTGTTAAAGTTGTTTGATGTTTGAAAATAGTGTAAGATCTAATGTGGTCTAATTGCGATTAGATTTGTGTGAGCCGTGAATGGGAAATTTATGTTTTATCGAAAACGTTGCACATAGTTTCCGTGTTCGAGTTGGTAATATATTATGTAAATCGATATTCGACGTGGATTCCTCCTGTTAGCGGTGATAAAAAGAAGGATTTGGTGCACGTAAATATGTCTTCGGCATTGAAGGCTAAGACCGTAATCCGTGAATGCTCATCAATGGAACTAATTGAAATCAGTTGTCGGATAGTTTGCCAAGCCGCAGTTTTCCGGTAGGAAAACTCCGGAGCGATGGGCACGCTTCGTGGAGCGCTAACGATCGACGCGTTAGCCTGCATTTAGAGCGGACGCCAAACTGCACACAAGAATTAAATCGAAAGCCCTTTCGTCCACTTTGCACACCCAAACTCCAACCTTTTATGTGCTCCCATTATTTCTATTTTTTTCTATCTAACCCCATTAATAAATGGTAAAAAGCAATGAAATTTTACACATATTCATAATACAATATTATTTCATTCAAAAGTACAAATTTTCAAAATTTCAATTAGATCATTGATTTTTTTGGTAACATTGTTAAAAAATTTGTATAAATTAATTTTGTCAAAATGGATTTTGTAAATAGCTATAAATATAAGTGTAAGTGCCAATAGACGTGTCTTAACTAATTATAATAAAAATCTAAAATTTAATTATGATTTGATAATTTTATGTTCGCAATAACGTACGCAATGTTTATAGAAACGTACACTTTTTTTTATTATAATTTTCTTTTTTAAATTGTTGCAAATATCTCAGATAACTAAACTAGAAAAATTTTAATTGTAAAGATTTATTGACATTTAGAATTGTGTTTAGAGTAATTAGATTACGATTTTTATTGCACGATAATTAATTCATATTTCTAGAAAAGGATAAATTTTTCAATGTAATATTTTTATTATGATTTAGAATTATTTGATAATCATATGTTTGCACTAACGTACGCAATGTTTATACAAACGTACACTTTTTTTCTTATAATTTTCTTGCATCAAATTTCTAAAATAATTACAATTGAAAAATTCGAATTATATAAATTTATTGAAATTAAGAATTGTAATTAGTACAATTTGATTTTTATGTACGATAATTATAATTATAAATTAGGATAAGTTTTTCAATGAAATAGATTTCTAAATAGATTAAACATAAATGTAGGTTAATAATATCCAAAAATAAAAGTATTACATAAAAGTGTATCTTTAACGTTGAAGCTATTACATCCAATTTTCGGAAAATCACCAGTGAGACCACCTAGTGGACGAGAGCAATTGCACCCGAAGGTCGAAGCAGACACAACTCGGCTAGTTCCAGGTAAAGAGAAAATGTAAACTAATTTGTCGATCGATCACTTGACGCGTTTTCTTGTTCGCTTTTCCATCTTCTATTTTTTTTTTATTTATATATCCAGAAGTGTTCAGGGACTTTTCCGTAATTGTTATTAAACATCATTATTCAAATGAAATTCCGCTCACTCGGCGATAATTTCCCATTTTTGTATTCCTCATTCTATTTTCTTCTTGCTTTTATATCTTTGCCACCTAATAATTCCGCCTCCCTTTCAGCGAGAAAACAAATAAATAAAACTTTCAACGAAACACGGAATTGAATGAGTCATATTTGCTTAACGTCATTACGGATCGTTTGTTAAAGAAGAAAAAAAACTGGATTAACGACGATGAGTAAATGATATTGCCTGAATTAGTTCAAGCATCGTCATCTATCTGCACCACACATTTTCTTCAGAAAATTGTACCTTTGACGTACGGAAAATTGTTCCCCTAATAATACATCTGCTCGCTTTAATGTTTTTTTTTTGCACTCCTGCTTTTCGTTTACGGCTTTTAACCCCACTCCACCCCATTCGGTATTGCTTATTACGGATTTGCAAAATGTTTACCTGCCATCAAGAGAAAGCCTTAGAAAAAGGGAAAATGGAAGATCTTTATTTCCCCTTCGCTGCATTCAAAATTCAAATTTTCATGATGCATAAAACAACATGAAATACAAGTTTTATTTTGCTATAAATTGTTAATTACATTAGCTTTATTCGCTCAACTTTACGTCCGTTGTTTACATGTTGCATTTTCAAGTAAAATAATATTTTTATTCCATATTTTAATATTTAATAAATTAATTATTTATATGTACTAAACAAAGCATCATTACCTAAAACTAAAAATATTAAAAATAAAATTAAATATAAAATATTTCCATCACTTTCAATATTAAATTTCTACAAATATTTTTGAATACTAAACATAAAATTTATGTAATTATATCTAAATTTCTCTCAACTTATTAATTTAATTACATATTGTCAATTATAATCAAATATTATTAATTAACCCGGCGCTTCCACCATTTTCGCACCAACTTTATCGATACTAATATACACTTTTTACTAATATGTAAATTCAAAACACTATACAAATTTGGAATTATAATATTTGGCATTGCCGATGTTCATATTAACGTACATTTTTTTTTATAAATTGCAAGAAACGTAAAGAAATTAGCTATCAACATTAATCGAAGTAGTAATTGATGTTTTACACAATTTTGTGTAATTTTTTTTTTCGTAACTTTTTATCAATTTGCAATTTAAAACAAAACAAAAATCTGAAATTATATTTGTTGATAATGTTTATACTAAAGTACATTTTTTTTCTATGAGACTAATTAAAAAAAACTTTTATAAATTACAAGAAACGTAAAAAAATTAGCTATCAACATTAATCAAAATAGTAATTCACGTATTTTTTATATTCATATTAACGGAAAAGATGTTCATACAAACGTACATATTTTGTATGTAAAATTATTTTTTTTTATCAATTTGTAAAGTTAAAACATAACACAAATATGCAATTATATTTTGTTGACACTGCCGTTGTTCATACTAACGTACGTTTTGTTTTCTATGAGACTAATTAATAAAACTTTTATAGATTGCAAGAAACGTATAGAAATTAGCTATCAACATTAATCTATGTAGTAATTGAGTTTTTTTTTATTCATATTAACGTACAAGATGTTCATACAAACGTACACATCTCTTGTGTAAATTTTTTTTTTTTGGTAACTTTTTGTCAAAAAAAAGGCAAATCTACAATTATATTTTGTTGGCACTGTCGATGTTCGTACTAACGTACATTTTTTTCTGTAAGAGTAATTAAAAATAAAACTTTTATAAATTGCAGGAAACGTGCGATTTTAATTATCTAAAGATGAAAGGATGACTAACAATTGGAGAGAAGTGTCCATCGGATCGTGACCGTTTTCGCCATTATTTTCGTGTATATCACACACATCCTATCGCATATTTTTTCACGATTTTCACGTACATACCTACATAAATGCATTGTGAATGTGTGCAGTGTATGCAGGCAGCTTTGTTCCGAGACTGCAAAATTCCTCTTCCTGTTCCTCGTCCATCCATTCAACGAAACCGCACATCTGCATGTCCCCCTATCCCATTTTTGTTCCGTTAGTTATACCGGCGGATGCAGTCGCTTCGAGCTTTATTTTTGTTTATGCATGACCTGGTTATTGCTTTTGATTATAGCACGGCCAGGTAAAAGCGTAACAATAAATATGAAATTGTGATGAGGATGAGGGGCGCACATTTCTCTCTCTCTCTCATCATCATTTCTCTTCACTTCGTCTCTGGCACACATCTATGAGTCCGATAGAGATAGAATTGTATGTGAGTGTGTGTTGTATGCAAAGGGCGATTTTTAGTCCTGTGCCACCGAGATTTCCATTTAATGAAGGCTCTATCTATTAATGAAGGACGAGAGCACAAATCTCCCATCGGCACCGCTCCAACCAAACCCCCGGGCACAAACCAACAACATAATTAAAATTATGTGTACGCCTCTGGTTTTACTATGCACACGTATGAATCCCAAAATCACCGCTGCAGTAATAAATAAATAAATAAAGAACAAAATATACAATTTATGAAAAAAAAACAGTCTGAAGCGAGATATTTTCAGCTTCATTTCACATCGTGATTACCCTTTTACAGCTAATATGAATACAAATTTTAATTACAGAAAGCTTTCAAAATTAGTTTATTCTAACACCAAAATACGTAATAAACAATTACAAAATATAATTAAAACTATATTTAATATTGTTAAAATATTAATAATTATCATAGTTAGAAACTTTGTAAACTAGTACCCAGTATAGGTCAGAGCGTTGGCCTGTGCAAACACAAATTCTCAATATATCCTAATATGTACCAAACAGGTACAAATGGGGCTCGCTCTCCCGGTACATCAGTTTCAATATCACCTGATTATAATCCAGTGCGCATTAGTCAACGTTGCCGTCCGTCAGGTCGCATCGGAAATCAGACTGAATACATTAATAATCTGTTTTGTGTTTGCCATCAGTATGCCAAACCAACTTCCCGTTCTCTGTCCTCAAACCAACAAAAAAAATCCCCATACACAATCCAAATGTAATTTGTTAATTATACAAGCAATAATATAATTATTAGATTATATAATTATTAAACTTAAAACGCAATTGCTACTTACAGATATAATTTTCAAGTTCAAGATTTTAATTAAATATTACATACGTAATATGCAGAGTAAATTATAATTTTATAAATTTCAATTAAAAAAAATTTACACAAATTTCAATAACAATACTATATAATTAATATTCCTGCAAGAAATACAAAAAAAAATGCTTGTAAGAGTTGTTTAACCTTTTATAAATTATTGCAGTCGATTTAATTTATATTTTTTTTTGATGATCCATTAATAAATCAGTAAAGAAAAGTAATACTTTGTGAGGGCGTGTATAAATTTTACGATCCGGATCAATGGGCAATTTTATCTGTGTGTTTGGCCGCCGATATCGGAAACCCCCCGAAAAAAAAAACACACAATAAATGTTGCCGCACTAAACCGGGCGTGTTAACACTTTTTACTGGCTACGTTTTTACCGGAATATAAAATTGCTTAATTGAAAATGTACAAATAAAAAAAAGTTAATAAACAAAACGACACTCGTATTGCGTTTTTACAATCAAACAGTTTCCTATAAAGCTGCGAAAAAAATGATGTTTATTTATCGGTAATCGAAAAAAAAAACTAAATATAGTTGCAATTTCAATAGTGGAAAATCGCAATAGAAAAAAGTTGCTTTTTGGTGTTAATGAATTTTGAATTTGATGAGCTTTTATAATCAATTTCAATTCTTTTTGATAAAATTGTTAAAATTTTCAAATTTAATTCCATTAATTTTTTTTTTAAGAAATATGCTTTAATTTTAATTAAATTCTATAATATAATAATAACAATATTTATTGATCACACATTAAATGTAACCAAAGGGCTATCGATTAAATTCTAATTATTGTTATATTTTTAGTTATTTCAAAAATGAAATTAATTTCAAAGAAAAATTATGTAATGCTCTACTTATTGAAAAATTGAAAACAAATATTTTGTTTTGAGTTTTAATGCATCTTGTGCATATTAGTTTTGAAGCGGAAATTTTGAGGACGAGCGCAATATATATGGGTCGTAATTAACTTCCGTTTCCGGCGTTTCCATATGGGATCAACTAATACAATATTCTAGTTTTATTTATTGTTCTTTCAATGCTTAATCATATTTTTTTTTTCCTATATAATATTTTTTTGTGGGGAGAATAGAGATGAGATGAATGAGGCGGCGACATTGCAAAGCCTGGCAGGTGCTTTAATTAATGATTTTGTATGAGCTTCCAGCAGCATCCTAATTAGTGTGCAGGATGTACGCACGGCTGCTAATTAGTATACTAATACGCATATTCTGAACCGCCCTTCTGGACGTCCCCATTCAGAATGAGTTTAAGTGGGAGAGAGAAAAACGCCCTTTCGTTGCGTGCTAAGTAATACGGATTAAAATCAAATCCGAAGGTTTTACGAGCTCTTCCTACCTCTACTTCCACCCCACGACGGTCAATCCTTTTAAACATTTTAATAGTATTATTTTGGACATTTCCTTTCCCAAAATTAGAACTTTAAATCTCTGTCTACGACTATAATAAACACGATCATCCAATTAATTTTTTAAAAAGAATTAATTAAAAATTAAAAAAGTACAAAATCCTAAATATTATAAATAACAAGTATTACTACTTCCATTTAATATCATTTCTCTCATTTACATTTTTAGACTAGATCAAATAATTTTATTATGTACTAATTAATTTATTATCAAATTATTTTTTCAATTCATAAACTATTAATGTTAATTTATTTATTTTTCTTAACTTTGTTTATGATCTGCAATTTTGTTGTATTTTTTATTTATTTTGTAACTTTTGGTTTTGGAATATCTTAATGAAAGTAATTAATTTATTGGGAAAAACTATAAACTTGAATTTGTATTTTAATGTAAAATACGTCGATCCATCGCGTTCAGTGCGAATTTCGTACAGGATTAAGGAATGAATTACGCTTTCGGTAATAAATCTGCGACACCGTTAAAAAGGATGTAGAGTATAAAAAAAATAACTGAAGTGAGAGAGCGAAAACTGAAAGAGATCTTTTTCCGACAAAAACGCGTTTTTAAATGGGTTTTCTTGTATTGGCCAAAGTTGAAACACATTGCCTATAACTGCCTTAAGTTAATTTATGTTCGACGATAAAAGTTCGCGCAGTTCGTGGAATTTCCAAAAGGCTGCCGATATTTTGTTGCATTGATAATGGTAATAAATTGCGAACGCATTCTTTCTTCCCTTTATTTCTCTTCTCTTCAGTGGGTGTGTATGAAATGTCGACCATAAAATGCATTAAGCAATGAATAAAGAGAAAGTCGACAGTTATGGCACGATAAAGAAATTGACACGGCTTTGGTGCTGCGGAAGAGGCTGCTGCGAACGAAAATACGGAGGAGGAAAGCTTTCTGAAGGTGCCCTGAACGGGAAAAGGATAGAAGAATGAATGTGTAACAAAAGGTGCCTTCGAGATTACGTGACTGAAATCCCTTTAAATCCTTTTATATTAAAGTTATGCATGCATTTCACTGTCATTTATTTGCAATATTCGAGCTGTTTTATATAAGATTATCGCAGTTTTAATAAAAAAAAATAATATATAAATTGGTATTTACAAAAACAAGTGTGTTTTACTAAATTATAGCTTAAAATAAGTTACAAAAAAAAACATGAATAAGTTGAAAATAAAATTGATGTAAATGAATTTTAAACTAATGTAATAACTGAAACTTTGTAATGAAAGAGAAGTTGTAATAGGATATGGAAATAATGGATGGAGGTATTAAATGTTAGTGTGAAGAAGAAGTTTGGCTTCGAAGGACGTACGTGTTGAATATTTAGGAATTAAAATTGTGTAATGTATGGAGGAGTTGGGATGGGATGGTGGAGAATGTTAATGCAGCGTGCAGAGGGAGGAATTGTGTATCGGTTGATTGATGGTTCTGACACAGAGCCAAAATAGAAATTTCATTCTCTCGCCGTTCTACCCACCTCCTTAATGAACTTTGCCCTGCATCTACTCGCCCTTCGCTCCTCATTCCCTTTCGAACAGGGCCACGGGGTCGTATTTATGATTTTCTGCGAGAAAAGGGGTGAGTCCGCGTGTCTCAGTCTCATAAACTCGCACCCCGTAAATTACTGCAGTAATAACCGTCCGACCTGAGGATTGATTCGGTCTGGGGGCAGTTCTCGCCGTCTCCTCCTCCTCCTCGTCTTTCTCTCCACCAACACAAAACACCTCTCAGATTGCAGATATGAACCCCTCCCCCCTCCCATCCCTTCATCCACACTCACACATGCAAAAGAATAATACAATCCGGCGAAATCATTGCATGAGTATAAATCACACTGACAAATAACAACGACCTCTTCTTCTTTTTTTCTTTTTGATTCCTTATTTTTCCTGCGTTTCATTTTCATCCCTCCAATCTCTCTTTCATTACTTTTTTCTTCTTATTTTTTATTTGGGTTTTCCTAAAACGAGAAAACGGCAAACACGACGGCCGTGTCGGACGGCGAGATGTCATCCCTCCTATCATCGGGAGCTTCAAGACGGGATTATTAATTGCCATCGGTGAGCTTCTACATCCTTCCGACTCCTCAGGATGAGGCTTAATTCCTCATCAGGCGATGGCCAAAAAGACAAGTAAATCCTTGCTAATTGAGCTCCGACAAGTCCACTTCATGCTCTTCACCACCCATTTTACGAAACCTTTACAGAAAAAAAAATTGTAAGATTTCTTAGTTAAAATACCAGTTTTTATTCCCAATAAATTAATTTCAATTGAAATTTTGTTTTTTTTTTATAGATATTAAAGAAAACTAACAATATTTCACTAATATTTTTCTAATAAATTCTGTAAATTATTATGAATTTTAGCATTTTTATAAGTTCTACCGTATTTGCATATCTAATTATTTTTTGGAAACATAATAAGTCACCGAAAATATTAATAGTTTTTATAATTATAATGCAGATGATCTCAATCTAAATTATACTTCAACTTCAAAATATTTGTTTCCTGATATACCAAGAAGTGTATTTCGTTTCAACATAAATTAATTATGTAACGTGTAACTAAAATGTTTCACTAGCAACACGAAAAGAATGATTACTTTTATTTTTCTGAAAACTCGTTCAACACATTTTCTCCATCAAGTGTGTATGTACGTATATGCGTGGTTGCGTGAGCTGCGTCCCTTTTTTCATCTCTCTCTCGCTCACACACTCACAATGTTTCCCTTTCAATTTTGATTTCCATTGTGCGTCAACGAGAATTTATAATATGGCATGTCTCCATGGCACATGTGTTTCAGCGGGCGTAGATTTATTAATTTGTTGCTTTCCCAACATTAGGGAACCTCGCAGATTTCACCCTATATATATATTTTTTTGTCTCTTCCCTTCTTTTCCTTCATCCCCTTTATTTATTGTATGGATGTGTGTGTTTATATATATTTATATATTTCTTTTTTTTCTCCTCTCTATCCTTTTGCAAAATTTCCCAGCAGAAAAACCGCCCCTCAAACCTTTTCATTTATTCACACAATGTTCGGGTTCTTGAGTTTCCATGCACGTAATTTTTCCTTTCCACTCTGACGTGTATTAATGCGCGCCTAAATTTCGTGCTCTTTACACCAAAACGTGTACACATGCCGACACGAGTTTTTCAGCCCTGAAAGAAAACGAACGCCGTTATTGTTATGCAATAGAAATTCCTTGCCGATTTTCGCAACACAAGAAAAAATAATAAATAAAACTCGTAATACTCAGATTGCTTACTAATTTAATGTTTTTCAATATGTCAAAAGTTTAAAACTCCAATTTATTTAAAAGGAAATATTTTTGATTCAGAATTTTTGATTTTTGCAATTAGAAAACTTTTATTGGAAAATTTATTTAACAGGACATATTTTTGATTGAGATTCTTTAGTATTTTTTACAATAATCCAGTGTTTTTCAAAATGCAGAAAGTTTGTTTTCCTAAGATATAAACATAAATTGGAAATTGGAAAATGTAGCATCTACCAATAATTTAATGTAAACTTTGTTCCTAAGTCAAGTTTCAGAAACAACGATGCAATATGCCAACAATAAAAAAAAACTTTTGAAGAAGCGTTCAAGCTGATGAAAATGAAAGAAAAAATGTAAACGCAAAGACAGAAGATCGAAGAACGGATTCTGTGCTCGGCGTTTATTCTAATCTCGTCGCATCTCCGCTCTGTAACTTATTTCGCAGCAGTCTTAATATCACCAAGACAACGGCAATATTTTTTGTGTGTATATATATATAGATATATAGATATACATAGAGAGAGATATATAGATATAAAGATGAGGTTTTCGTCGAGCTTCATTTGAACTGGGTGAGAGGAAGAGGAGAGGATTGTGGAAAGGAAGAGACAGAGAGAGTGAGGAACGTTCCTTTCCTCTTCTTGTTCTCGTTCCAAGGCCTTATCTATTGATAAGAAATTTATTCGGAAACGTGCCCGCAATACGCGAATACTGAAGGGGATGATCGGGAACATCAGGTTGTACACCCCGACGAGCGGATTAAATTAGAATAATAACTTTGCCTGCTCCCACTTTGTTGTTTCTTTAAAAAAAAAAAGAAGCCCTCCCCATCCTCAACCATCCTTCCTAATACTACCCTCCGCCACTTGACGACCACCCACCTTATACACCCAGTTTACATTACGCAATCGATAAATACATCTTCCATCCTCGGAGCAGCATCTTGCCTTCGCGGTATTCTCGAAGGGATTTGCGCTCCCCAACGTGTCGCACTATAAACTGTCTTTAATTACTTCACAAAAATAAACGTCAACTCCTTTTAGCTTGCATTTCTTATTATTTTATAAAAAAAACGGATTTTAAAAAAAAACTTAGTTTAATTACTTAAGATAAATTATGAAAATTGAAATTAGCAAATACAATTGTTACTAAATTTTTCAGTAATTTTACTAAATGGAATGTGTTGAATGCTCATTAATATATGTATATTAATTTAATTGATTAAATCAAAATTCTCACATTTAATAATAATAATACATAATATAACCCTACTCACGCTTCAGTAATATCATGTTAAAATCCCGGAGTCCACTTGAAATTATTTAAAGATGAAAGCTCAGAGTCCAGTAATCTTTTATTCATATCACCACGAATCTCCACTTTCGATAACACTTTTCTTTTTCTAATGTTGCATCCACATCAAGTCAGACGTGAGAAATAAATATCGATAAGGCGTACCAACTCCATTCACTATAAAAGTGACATTAAATTTGCATCTGTTAAATTTTAACACTGGGAATTAAATTTCTATTACATAATAAATAATAAGATGTGGCTTATAAATTTATTATATTTTTCGATATTTATTTTACTGCCATCTGATGAATTAATCTAGTATTAAATATTATTGTATTGTGTCTCAAAATTGATGTTTTTCAGCATTTGTTGTTTTTATAATATATGAATTTACATTACATGTTTGGCATTAATTATTGAAAACTTTCATCTACAATATATTTCATTTCGTGAATTATAAATGTAAATTTGACAACTTTTTACAACTTCCCAAAAGAGATACCTTTCATCGTGTGTAATTCTAAATGTATTATGTAATAATAATAATAAGGGGCTTATTTTTTTGACGTCGGTATAAATGGGGATAAATTTTTTTTTTCGTTTTCTTCGGGCCTGGATCGTTGTTGTCGTGGGTGGGGTGAGGGTGTAATTTCATCCCCATAATAGATTTCCGATAAACGTTGTAGTGTATTTTCACGGAACGCCGAGGTAATGCGGACTCCTCTGAGAATGTTTTCCTAACTACCTTCATGTTATACATCATCATGATTGGCCGCAATTCCCCTGCGACTTGTCAATCTGCGTTTGGCAGATCGAGGAAAAATGTTCGTTCCCTCCATTCCGACGGCTTCTATATAGATATAGATATATAGAAAAATGTTACCCTCGACCATAACTCATGCGAGGAAGAAGGAAATGGAGGAAAAAGTCTGCTGCAGCTTACAAACACATACACGTTCACCTCCCCTTAATCGTTCCACCTAATCCACTCCAATCCATTCTATACCTGCTTCTCCCGTTTCCCTTGTTTTTTCCGTTTGCTTTTGTTTAATTGCTTTTCCGACAAGGACGTTACGAATATAAGTCATGAAGTTTTTCTTTTCTTATTTCCTTACTGATGCTGGGGGTTTAATAAAAACGTAACATGCGACGCGTATGCAATGTAAGTGTTCAAAGTAATATTAAGTTAGGACTTGGGGAAGAGCGTGGCACTTCGGCCACAAGATTGACTGCATTCCTCCTTCTCCTGCTCATTCTCCTCATCTGACGTCACCCCGAGTTTCCTGCAACTTCAGACTACAAACCCCGCATGTGTGCTCGTATATGTGTGCATCTCTCTCCTGCAAAGTTCAATTTACACTGTAATACTTCCATCCAACGCGTGACACGCTTTTAGAAACTTAAACACCTCATAAATGGGACCTTATTAAGTAGCCCGCAAAGTGATGTGCATACCTCTTAGTAGTCCTCACGTCGTACGGTGTGCGGCTTTCAAGATTAACGGGGATTCCCATATGAACGTGCGGAGAACTTCAATTTCACTGCACCAGACACACCAAAATTTTAAAATTGATTAAAAACGCATACAGTTTTTCATTAATCATTATTATTATTCACAAAGTTACTAATTTCTATTAACAATTGATAAATATAAATTTTTAATGAAAATTTTAGATTATCAATCTAAAACAATCTAATGAAAAATATATCATAATTTTTTTATTGGTGTGTTCCTTTCACGTTTGGATAAATATCTCATAAGGATGAAAAAAAAAAATGGATAGAAACATATTAGATATATATTTTGGAAGCCGTTAAAATCAGTTTTTCTTTTGGAGCGGCGGCAATAAAAGGAGAAAAGTTCTTAAGAGTTTTCAATCGGGCGATGGAAAGGGATTTCTATGGGCTGTAAGTGGGCGTCTCGGAGTGTGTGTAATTGTGGGTGAATTGTGATTTATAAGAGCACCCCCAACCCCCGAACCAAAAAAAAATACATTCTCTTTCACCCTCCGAAATCCCGGCGTGTGGCAGAGAGGATGAATTGCGTTCAGCAAGAAAAGAACTTCGCTGACACTGCATTACACAACTTCCTCCCTCACACCTAATTGTTCGTATTAATTCTCACTTTTATAACACACAATGTATGGCGCAGCCGAATCCGATTTGTACGTTGAAAACCGATGAGGATTTATCGTATTTATTGCATAATGCATTCTGATTTTTAACCGGAAAGTTTTCGGATTTGGACTCCAAACTAATGATTTTCGCTATTTGATTTGGTGTACACGTACACACAATTGCGTCGTCGACATTTCAATACAAATACCGCATTAATTATGCATTTGCTGTGCGACCCGGGCTCATAAATATTTAACGTTTAATGAAGCGAAATAAAATTTATAACATTATTCCATTTATTAACATTTTTGGCGGTCTAGGCTTTTCGATTGATTATTCAATTCGATTCGCCAATCCGCAACGAATTTGCTGATTGAATTAATGCGTATTATTTCTTCGTTTTTTAATCCGAAGCTGCGGCATGCTTAATCAGAGCCTCGGAAATTCGTAAATCGCAAATTCTTTTTTTTACTTCTTCGGATCTGTACTTTCGTCCTCGTTCCTTTCTGACTGGATGATATTAGGAAATCCACGGGGGACGTAGACGACGGTTTCCTTTAACGCTCATTATTTAAATGAAAGGCGCGGACGTTATTTCCGCATTAATTTTTCACGCGGAAAGGTTTTTATTAACTTTCTTCTTTTCGGAGTGGGAAGAAGAAATGAAATTGAATTTTTATCTCAACGAGAAAACCTCTATGATTAAAATTGACTTCCAACCACCCTTCATTCACACCCACCGCATCGAACGATTTGATTAAACCGATATTATGTAAAAATAATTACGTCTTTAAAAAATTCAATTTTTATACCTTTTTATGTATAATACTAAGAAAACTACATTAAAGATTGAAAAACAACATTTTATAATAAAATACTAATTAATAATTAGCTAAATTTACTAAAATCCAAGAATTTTGTAGTATTAACATTTACTATCTTTTGATGATCGTTTTGTAACTTTTGAGAAAATTTCTAAATTGGAATAGTTTAAGTAAAACTTAGTAGTTTTATAATGTACTAAGTCTTTAAGTCAAGAATAATTTATTAATTATGTAACGAAATTTATGCTTTTCTTATCATCATTAAGTTAGACAACTTTGTATTACGACGTGCATATGAAATAGAATAAACTTGCAAATAACTCGAAACGTCAAAACGTGTATGATTTTCATTCGAGAATTATTTATAAATTATGCAACAAAAGATTAACTTTCCTTTTTAGTTCTGTTATAAATTGGACAAATTTAAATTGTAACGTGTTCTTAAAGTTGAATATACTTGTAGCTTTTTCTAATGATTATAAGCTTTTATAAAATTATCCTTAATTTTATATTATGAAAATTTTATTTTTATGTGTTTTTATGAGAAATATTATGAATTTTTTGATGTTTCATTTTCGTTGCTAGGTGCTATTCCTATGAAAAATAAATGTGTTTATACAGAAAAAAATAAAATGCTTTTGTTTTAAAGTCAAAATTCAAGTGCAATGGCGTTTCGTCTTTTAAACCAAATCTCCAGTATAAAACATCTAACAAATGTGAGTATCTAGCGATCACCTCTTCGTGCGCTTCACAGATAGTTAGCCGAGACTGTATTTGGTCTAAACGTAATTTTATAGCTCCATTTGACATATGTCACTTTCTTTCCAATAGGGAACCTTCCGTAGTGTGAGTGCCGACCGTTCGATCTCCAAATTAAACGAAAATGCCATAACAACAATACAGAACGAAAACTGGATCCTGAACCTGAACAAACGGCGCTCGCAATCTCAACCGTGTTCCGCGCGAAGATTTTCAAGCAGATCTAGAGATGAGGATGACCAATCAAAATCACCATATTTGGTGCAAGGTGAGTCGGATCTCATTCGCTCTAAATATGTGAATCCGTTCGCCACTTCGAATGCAACGAAACGGTATAAAATGGTGCTGAAGAATATGACTCAATACGCCGAGCAAGAGTATATGAAAGCCATGAGGAAGTTTTCTAGAATGAGCGCTGCTGGTATCAAGCTCGGGTATACTTTGGAGAGTGCGCAAAGGGGTCATCGTACCGAAAAGAACGTTGAGGATCTTAGAAAGGAACACCTGATGAACTACACGAGGATAAAGTCCAATTTGCAGCCTAACAACTTGGCACAATTTGGAAGTAATCCCGATCATGAGTATCGTCTCGAGTTGACTAAATCATCGAGAACTACGATCGGAGAGCGTACGGCTCCACCTAGGAAAAGGGATTTCTACACGTACGTAACCGAGCCAAAACAAGATGAGATTAAAGTTGAAGATTTGCAAGTAACTGATGTAGATGAAACGCCCATTGAGATGAACACCAAAGAGTTGATGGAATGGCTCAATTCCTCGCCTAATAAAGATACAAAGAAAACTACGAATTCTTCCATCAAGAAAGGCTTCTTGTCCTCAAAACCCGTCAACTCTAATCAAACTCGTCACTCTTCGACTTTCTATGGCGAAATCGATCCTGATTGTCCGCCGCCGCCTAAAAAGAAGTACAAGCAACCTCCGAAAGTTTGTCAGGTGGAATTGGTGGATAACAGACCGAGAATTGATTGTAAACAACCACCACCTAAAGAACCTCCACCTTTAATACCGATACCTCGCATCCCGAAAATACCTGTACGACCACCACCTAGGGTTTGCGTAAAGCCGGATCAGTGTCCAGAACGTGCAGATAAAGACCTTAAAATTCAAATGAAAACCCTACCCTGTTTGCCGGCTGGTAACTGCAAATGCAAGGAACCATTTCCTCTCAACGAAGGTTGTCCATTTCCTCGTTTGAAAAAGAAAATCATTGATCAACCTGCGGAAATCTGCAAGAAACCCGATCCCTGTCCACCGAGGGCAGATGCTAACTATAAGATAAAAATGAAGGAACTGCCGTTATTGATTCCCGGCGACTGCCCTTGCGTTCCGTTTGAAATGAAAGACGTACCACCATTACCGAGACTTATTCCCAAGCCTGTTCCACCGCCACCTGAACGTGTCTGTGAAGTGGATAAATGTCCACCTCGAGCGGACGCCGGTTTAGTTGTGAAAAAGAAACGACTCAGACCTTTGAGACCAAATCCTTGCCCTTGCGTTGAACCACCTCCGCTGAAAGAAGGATGCCCTTTACCCAGATTGAAAGCTAGCAAAGTATGTGAGAGACCTAACGAGGTATGTCCAGGAGTCGTCGAATGTCCGGATAGAGCAGATGACCTTTGCGAATACAAGGTAAAGGAGAAAACGCTTCCAACGATGATCTTATGCAAAAACGAGATCAGCACTTGGGAATATAACTCGCACAAACGTAAATTTAGCACGTTGTCTTCATATAATGTCCTCTTGAATCCTCCTACTCCATTTTTGATGACTCGCTATCACATGTCCACCGTATGTGATGCGAATATACCTCGTGGAACGGAAGAAAAGAAAAAGCCTTGCAAATGCATTGAACCTTTTGTTCCAAGCTTTTCACCTAAATTGAGGAAGCTCGTGAAACGTTACGATACAAACGCAGAGAGAAATTATAATATCGAAGCGAGCTGCAAACCTCCGATATTCTGTCCGCCACGTGCCGATGAGAGTTTAGATCTTTATGTTAGAAAATCATTGCCTTTTATGAAACCAAGCAATTGCCCTAAAATTGTTATAAAACAACCTGCGGGAGACGTATGTCTGAAGAGGCCCAAAAAGCTAATCCAATACACGGATCCCGTGCGCGTTGTAAATGTGCGTGGAAAAAGATCCGATGATGATTATGTTGTGAAGAGAAAAAAACTTCCAAAGTTGAAAGTATCCAGTTGCAAATGCATCGAACCTTATATGCCTACGTATAAACCAAAAATGAGACGTCTGGAAAAGAAGTACGATACCAACGAACCGCGCCGTTGTTTAAATACCCCTGATTGTGGACCACCGATTTGCTATAGAGCTGATGATGCCATTGACTTATATCCAAAGAAAATCTTACCAACTTTAAAGTGTAACAGATGTCCAAAACATGAGCATTCCGCTAAAAGCAGTCATGCTCCAGTAAAGAGGTTAATCAAAAGATTTGAATATCATGATCCTAAACGCATATGCCCAGAAAATCATTGTCCACCAAGAGCTGACGACACATGCAAATACGAAATTAAGAGAAAATCGTTGAGACCTCTCCTACCCTGCTCGAAATACCCATTATTACCAAATTTTATGAATCAAAATCGAAGCTTTCATACTACTTCCATAAATGAGAAAAAGAAAGCAGCAAGCAAGAAACAAAGTTGCAAAGTCTCATCGGAACCAAAAAGCGAATGCAAAAAAGTTAAAGTTGATAATTGTCCGCCCAGAGCAAGGCAACATTGCAGAGAGAAATATCACTACAAAGATTGCACCAAGCAGAATTCCCCCTACAAATCGTTCGCCGAGTGCTCAGATTACGAACTGCCGACGCTTATTACCGAATGCGAAAAATCCAAATATCTACAACCCAGATTTCCTCAAATTCCAGAAATCCTCGCAATACCGCCGCCGCCTCCAAAATACGCCCCGATCGATCCGAAATTCGAAGAGATGTGCGTGTACAAGAAAATGTGCATGGTCAACAAAGGTCACACAAAGAACTGCAGTAATTTCTACGAAGTAAAACCACCTCTGAGGCAAAAGGACGTAGAGGATAGCGAGAGGGTGAGTTGTAACCCGGAGGAGATCAAATGTCCTGTAGTGAGTTACGAAATTTGCGAGCAAAACACTTGTCCACCGAAAGGAGGATCCAACATGGATACGAAGAAACTGGAAGCAGAATTAAAACAGCAGCTAGAGGCTAAAGAATGCGAGTGTCAACGATTGGCTCAAGAAAAGGAACAGTTGGAGTCCGATTATCAAGCTCAATGTCAGAAATTCGCCGAAGAGATGCATATATTGGAATGCGAGAAACAGGCTAAAGAAAAAGAAGAAATGGAATGCCGCTTGAAAAACGAGGAGAAGGAGAGACAACTGTGCGAGTTGTCTGAAGCTAAGAAGAGGGAAGAACTGATGTGCAAGAAATTGGAGGAGGAGAATAAACAATTAGAGACTATGCGGAAAGCCAAAGAGGAGGAACAGAAGAACGCTTTGCTTATGGCTAAGAAAATAGAGTGCGAGAGTGCTCAAAAGCAGCAGGAATGTCAGAAGCGTGTAAGAGAGTTGGAATGTAAGCAGAAGAAGTGCGAACAGAAAACGAAAGACAAAGAACAATGTCAACGTCGGAATCAGGAGCTAGAGTGTCCCAGAAGAATGCCCGATCAATGTAGAAAGAAAAAAGAGGAGAAACTGGTGTGTCCAGAAAAACCCAAATGCCTACCTAAACGAGGGTCTTCTAGTTCCTCCAAAGGTAAACCACCTTGTCCATCTCCTTGTGACACTCTGAAACCACAAAAAGCAGGAAAAGCAACAAATTCAAATAGAGTAAATGATTGCAAAAAAGCTGGACCATCAAAGAGCAGTTGCAAAATTAAATCCAAACCATGCGGACCGGAAAAGAAAGAGTGTCCTCCTGTTGGGGATTTACTTCGATATCCCCCAGTGCATATACCAAACGAAGAATATGAAATTCCTCTTGATCCGGAGATTAAAAGATGTTTGGCAGAGTTAAACAAGAAAATGCAAAACAAAAAGGGTAGTTGCTGCCCGAAGCCAAAAAAATGCGGAATATCATCGGAACGTAAATCTCCTTGCAAAAGTTCATCCAAGACTACGAACGTTGTGAAATTTTCGACTAATAAACGTTCCGGTTCATCTGACAGATGCAGAGAAAAACAGAAGAAAGACCCATGCCATGGTAAAAAGAAGGAATGTCCATCAGTAGCGGAATACCTGAGGCAACCACCGGTTGCCATTCCGGTAATCGATGAGAAAACCTTTTGCGATCCATCCAATAAAGTTCCATCAACCGGTTGTCCGCCAATCGGAGATTTGCTCAGACATCCCCCAGTTAATATTCCGGCCGGAGACGAACGTCCAGAACCCGTGGATTGCGACAGAAAGAAATGTTTGAGCGAATACAACAGGCAAATCAAGAAAAAGGATGATTGCAAGCCCAAAAAGCCTCAGTGCAAGGTTAAATTCAAGTGTCCTTCAACACCAAACATCAAATGTAAACCGGTTAAAATATCCTCATCTTGCAATCCAAAACCAGAGATTTGCCCAAGAGGTGTACCAAAATCATTATGGCAAAGAATAGTGGATTACTTTAAGCCTCGAGCAAACTGCCCTCAACCCGGTGACTGGAAACGCAAGGAACTCAGGCTACAGGCGGAGAAAGCAGCGAAAGCTGCAGGATTGTGTGTTTGCGAACCTAAACCGAAGAAATGTAGCAGCGCACCTACCATTACATGCAAGACAACGCCAAGCGGAAATACGGCTTGCCAACCTCCACCTTCTCGTTGTCCCCCAACTCCTTCGAAGTGTTCGTATGCAACAAAAGCATCAACTTCTGGTGGAGGCAAAAAATGCAAAGTATCCCCAGTAGTATGCAAAGATGCTCCTGATGAAAATGCAAAGATTACGAAGAAACCAAAACAAGATGAAAAGTTTGAAGAAAAACAGCGTTGCGGAAGCATAAAAGCGACGTGCAAAAAGGAAAGCTCCGGTGACTGCAAATTGAATCCAATGCATAATTGTCCACCGGGAAAGGTGAGACCTTGCAAAGGAAAGCCCATTCACAAAGATTGCTGTTACGTTGAAGCACCATATGCTTCCTACACTGATCTGAACACAACCTTCAAGAGACTCAATGTCAGCGAATGCTCAGAGCAGGCTATGCGAGTGTATGTCAATAGAGATAAAAGGGTTAAGCCGCAAGAAAAGAAGAAGAAGAAAGGAAAATGCGATGATGTCAAGAGGAGCTTCAGCACATACATTCAGAGTAGATGCTACAGTTCGCGGCCAAGGAATCTGGATCCTTTCTATATGCTGGATCCAAATTACCAGAACAACACGGAGAAATGCGATTCGCTAAGGCAATTCTTGGATTCGCTGAAACGACGATCCAATGATAATCCCAACGAAGTCTACTACAATTTGTTGAATTTTTTGAGCAACATGGAGGTGAGCGAATGCGATGATTCGACGATATCCTACAAAAACCAATACAGCTTAATACCTGAATATATCAACGAGGAGAACAACTATTTGGAAGCGGTAAAAGCTTTTTGCAAGACGGCATCCAAACCTAAACTGGGAATGTCGTACGAAGAATATGAAGCTATGGGTAAGATTAATTAATTGTTGAAAACTAAAAAATAATATTTAATAATTTGCAGAAATGAAGAAGACCAAGGCGCTGCAACAAGAGCTGGACGAATTCCTGGAGAATAGCAAATAGTTGAGTCGTCGATCTCTCTTTTGTAACTTGTAGCAAATCTTTAATATAATTTTCGGTAACGCTAAATGTGATTAATTCGAGTAAAGTTTTGATGGCGCTGAAGGGTCTAATAGTGTCTAATGGCTCATAATTACGGTCGCATCGGGATAATGATTAAAGCCCTTTTGTGATAACAGCGTTTTGAGTGAGTGTATTAAATTTCTCGGAGGAAATTAATTAAAATTTTCCTCGCACGCGGCTTCCGCCAATTATATGAGCTTAATAAATGCATGAAGGTCGGACTGACGGATGGATGAATGAATGAAGGGTTGTAGTGTAGAGGTTAAATGGGAATAGCATCGCTCGAGATGTATTGGTGGTAGTAGGAGAGAAACGAGCGAAACTGTCACATCAAAAATGCAGGTCTGTTTGGAAGAACACTGGATTCGGAATGAACTTGATGGCTGTGTGACGGACAGCCACGGAACATAAACGGGGGAAGAGCATTCCTTCCTCAATTCCATCTCTGTCCCTCGCACTGCTATCCAACATATCCCCGTCTATACTATACCATCCTTTCCTTTCCATATTATGTACAGCTCGTACACACGTCTCCTATCCGCTTCGCAACTTGTGTGTTTCGATTGGAAAACGTTTAGGTATATTAAATATGAATGGATGTTCGTTGCGTTATTCACAAGCAGAGAATAATGTAGACACAATCTACACTATTAATCACCTCCGGTGGAAAACAAATAGCTCCGGTTTTACGAGCTGTAAAATTTAATGCCGAATAAAACTACAAATTAGTACCACTATTATCGCATTAACTGGGATGGATACAAATGGAAAGGGACTTGAAACATTTTGCACTTCGCATCAGATTAACGTTTTAATATCACTACAAGAGTAAACTACATTTATTATCATAATATACAACATTATGTGATAATCATCAGTATTTCCTACAGCTTTAAAGATAGCTTTATCTATCAAAATAATTTGGAAGTTACATACAACTGAGAAAACATTAAAATGTGTTCCTGCAAAAAGCAAATTGATGGAAACTGGATAATTACAAAAAAGGAATAACATGAAGTCAGCGGTAAAAACAACATACCTGCTAATGCGTTTAGCTTTTGTTCCTATTTTCATCGGTAATTGATTTACATCCAGGAACGTTTGCAAAAAAAACGTTTTTTGTTATTAATGACGTACCTGTATAACCGGGATCGGTAATGAACGTTACGTCAATCGAAACATGGATGTAAATGCCTGCACATATGCAAAACAGTATTAACATTATATTACGTGATCAAAAATGTAACGCTGTAAACTCCTTTACGTAATTATATCAATGTATTTAGTGATCTAATTTAGTTACAGTATAATCGTCTTTTTGTTAAATAATATTGTATAATTAATTAAGTTTTGTGAGCGCTGATCGTAAGGTTCGATCACGTCGATACATCTTTGAAAAGTAATTAACGTAGCGATTAAATTCACTACAGACCAGTAAATTAAACGAATCCCACTTGATTGACAGACGTTTGCACGAATATTCAGACCTACCGTTAAACGATTAAATGCTTGTAATTGAAACCCTTCCAGTTCTTAAATACTGCGCAACATTAATTACTTGTTGTTTTAAAATTTTTCTTAATTTTGTTAAGTTCAAGTTTCTTATAATTTCTAGTATTTGAAATTTTAGAAATTATTTGGTAAATTATATTGTTGATGCAATAGCTAATTGTGCTATGTTATCATGGGTCCACGGTTCGATCTGTAAGTTGTGCGTACAGGGAGGAACACGTTGTATACATGGGATGGATGGTTGTCGGGATGTGTGTGCATTGGGTGCGAGAGCACTAATTGCAAATTTAGTACGGGGGTCGTAGTAGTAAACACGTATCAAAATTTATTTATGGCTTATGCTAAGATAGATTATGCCATCAAAATTAATGCGTTGCATTCGATAGGGCTCCGTGCAGTTTAATGGAAGGTGGCAATTGGATTATTCATAGGAGGGAATTGAAACGGTAAGTGTGACTATGAAGATGATGCGTTCGAAGTGAACCATCACAAATTCCATTCCATTTTCTTTTTCATCCTGATAAATATCAATTAATATTCCAATTAACTTGGTCTGCGACCGTCAGGACAATAACACGGGCCTCCGAAATTAATTGAGAATGTGCCAATAACCGGTGTCGCAATTGCAAAAAATAAACGATGATCTCCCTCCAATATTTCATCATCAATCCTCCCACCGTAACATCGGTAATTAAACGCACAATAAACTCTTTGCACATCAAAGCCTTTTGTATACACGCACAGAAAAAAATCTTTTTATTTAGTATAAAAAAAACAATTGGAAATGATTACAAAAAAGCATACAATTTGTTATTAATGAAGATACAATAATAAACGTAAATATCTGTCAAATACATTCATAGTATAAAATATACTTTTAATTAATAATAGATTTTCGATTATTGTATTAAATACATTTTTTTGTATTCAAATATTTATTATACTTTCAGTATATTTATTTGTTTAATAAAATTAAAACATAATTATGACTACGAATTTATAAAAAATATATGAAATAAAAAAACAATCTTTCTATATAACATTATATGGAAACTGCGTCTTTTCATATAAAAATTACGTAAAAAATATATTATTTATTTAATTGTGTTTTTATTTTGTTTCTACATTATTTCTGTATTACACTTTTTTTTTGTGTACACGCACACAAAAGGGGATGAGAATTTGCGAATGGTTAAGTGAATTAATTAAAATTACTGCGGTTGTAAGGGTGGAACGAAACGAACGAACAAAGTAAGCGTATGGAAGAATGTCGTGTTTCTGTCATTTGCAGAACAAAAAAAAAGAAGAAATAAGAGGGTCTGTCATTCATTTCTTTCAGTTTTTTCATTAGTCGTTTTTTTTTTGTATTTTCATTCGTGTTTTGTTTCAATCCCTTCAACGTTGTATCAAAATGAAAGAAACGTTTTACAATTATAATTTAATTTACAGAACAAAAGTTTAATAAACGTCAATTAAAATTAAACCCATTTATAATGTAATTGAAATTAGTTTAATTAATTATCAATGAAATTAAATAAATTAAATTAGAAAAAAAATCAATTTGAAATTATATTTGAATTAAATAGAAATTGTTATTTTATCATAAAAACTGATTTTCTATAATTAACTAACAATTTTCTTGAAAATATCATTGATTGGAATAGTTCTAAAATTCAAAATTCTTTATTTTTAGAAAATTTATATTTAAACTTTTTTACTTAAAAATATGAAATTAGGAAATTCTATTTTATTTTTCTAAAGGTAAATAAAAGAGAATTTTGCAGAAATTTTTGCAATTTAATTGATAAAATTAAACTCATTAATAAAAGATGACGAAAAATATTTAGAAATTTTGTATATTATTGTTTTTAAATTAATTTTTATTGAGAGAACTGAATATATTTTCGTGTAAGCTTATTATTATGATCGCTGCGAAATTTGAACAATGAAATAATTAGTGGAACAATGGAGTCGCAGGAACGAGCACTATAATTTGAAGGCGAGAAGCGATGTGGAAGAACAATCAAATGTTTTGTGAAGAAAAGAGAGAGAGGAGTATAAGATAGAAGTGGTGAGAGAAAGAGTGAGACGGTGGTGAAAATAGGAAAAGGAATGTCCGCAGAGTATAAAGAAACGCGACGCCGGCGTCGAAATATTTTCATTCCATGGGAATTCCGTTGCTCGCAAAAAAAGGGTGAGACTTCTTATGACCATCGAGAAGTGCAGGGTGGAAGAGCGGAGGAATTGCGAGGGTTTGGGGAGAAATATGTAAATGATACTTTTATGAATTCCTGGCTTCGCGATCGGATGTCGTAAAACGGAAAGCGAAAGAACTATAAAAGTAAACCAGCCCAGAACGATCGAAACAGGAAGATCTGAAGAAGTACAACAAGTCAGGCGATCGCTGACTTGCATAACACATTGTAATATAAAATTGTTAATTATAATCATTTTTACTGGAAAATTTATTTTGGAATTGAGAGAAAAAAAAATCATAATAGAAATTTTAATAAATTAACAAAATAAAATTATTTTTTTCTAAAGACTAAGTTACAAACATAAAGAATATCCTACATGTTAAAGGTGTAGTGATGAAAAACGTGAACGAACTTCAAAGTGAAAGAACTCTCGACGGGAAATTTATTTCGTAACTGTCGTGTTTTTTTTTTGTGCGCTTTTCAGTTGTATTTTTCAGTCGTCCTTGTATAGTGTACATCTTCGAGGCGGCTTTAAAACGATTAGGAAATTACTTTCGATGGAGACGAACCTTTTTCGCCCATTCAAATGCCGCCCTGTCTCGCAATTAGTTTCTCCTTCAGCCACCAATTTCTCGCTCCAACTTTGCCCTTTTTTTTGTTCATTTCAAGAAAAAAAACGTATATATATATCGAAATTACATCCATGGTTCACCGTCTTTTGTGTGAAACCTTTTATTTCTACATTCTTCTTCCACTGATTGCATCATTTTAGTCCCAGATTAAAAGAAATAAATAATTTAAATCAGTAAAAAAAATCTTTTTAAACATTACTTTTTCCCAATTTATTTAAGATTTAATTTGTAATAATAAAAAAATAAAATAATTCGGTGATGTTATGAAATTTTTGTAAAAAAAAGAATTCAATGAAATAATAATAAATTATGCAGTTTGTATTCTTCCTCGATTTTATTTATCTTATAGTCTAGACTGGAGACAGGAATTTTCTACACATCTTTTTTACAAATTTTTACTACATTTCATTCAACTCGCTTATTGATAGTGTGTTTTTTTTCAAGAATCGTCTGCGGTTTTTGCTCGTTCATCGAATATAGTATTTTTTATCAAATTTATTTTATACCAATGAATTCATTCAAAATAATGAAATTATCTTGCATACTAATTTTATATAATACTTTTTTTGTTAAATAATCTTAATTAGAAATTATCAATTATTTCTCTAATTAAAAATATTAATTTTATTAATAACTACTAAAAGAATGGTATACAAAATATAAATTTTCCCATTAAAGTCATTATAAGGTGGATAATCCAAATCCGAAAAAAAACTTAATGATAGTGTTTTTAAATCCTCAAATGTATTTCGAAATAAAAATAGTATTTAAAACTATTGAAATTCATAGTTAGTAAAGGAAAAGCAAATTGGGTTTTTGTTGTATAATAGTGATAAATCTGCGTATTTAAAAACTGCAATCTGTTTTCATTTTCGAACGTGGGGGGCAGTAGGAGGTTGAAAGTAGGATGTGGTTTCCTTTAGGTCAATTAGTCTAATCACGAAGCAACGTTTTCATTAAATAAATTGACCGGCTTCGCGTGGGGGCGGCGTGAGCGCGGTGGGGGGCGTCTGCGACAGAGGGTCGGGTGGAAAAAGCCGCCCCCGGGGATGGGGAGGACGCGTGTATGGCCGGAAAGTAGCGGGTCGTGCGTGATGCACGTTTAAAATTGATTTTCCCCAGAGTGTGTCCGTCCACTCGTGCAATTATCGAATACAACATAAACACCGACAACAACAACAACAGCAAGATGAAATCCACCTCGTCGACCACCTAAACACATAAACCCTGATTGGATTTACAAAACCTTAGCAAACAACAAAACTTCCCTTCCTCCAGACCCGGAAAAGCAAGCAAAACGCGGGGGTGGATGCGAAGGATGTCGGTCTTTCCCTTTACCTCGACAGGAAACGGAATACAATCATATTTCTGCTCCCTAATTGAACTTTAATACACTTTACTCTAAAGAAGGAAATATAATCTGCACACATATATACATGCACACAGGAGAGGCTTTTCTCCGAGGAGTTGAAGCGATTCAATTTTCTTTACGGATAAAAATAAAGAAAGTTGCTGAATCAATTACGTTTGTTTCTTTTTTTGTTGTTGTTGCTGCTGCTGCTGCTACTACTACTGCTGCCGTTCCTCGTCCTCCTCTGTTGCTTTTGGGAATATACTTACGTACGTGTGCTCTTGAGGTATTACCGAGGAGACACGTGTCCTCCGGCAGGATATTATACAAACTTGGCTAATTCGGATGGCCAAATCTGCACACAACACAATTCCCCGACGCTCCGACCTACGTGCCGCGACTTGCAACCGCATTTCCCCCATTTTCCTTTTCATATTTTTTCCTCCGTTTCGCTCACTCACAACCGCCTGACAACCTACCTCGTCCTTACGCGCAGCAATGTCTAAGAATTACTAAGTGGAACGGAATTGCCTACGACCGAGAATATCGAGAAACACAAAACTTCTTACTATTTTCTTCCGAAGGATACAAACTCGCAAAAGACAAAGAATTTTTCAGTTGCGATATGCGTCCTGAATACTAACAACTAGAAAAACTAATCTTGCGACATTCTAATAATAACAATACTTCAAAAAAAAAATATGATTTTAAAACTAGTTACAATATACAATTGAATTATTTGATATAATAACGTAATAACAATGAATCGAGTTATAATATAAAATTAGGATTATGTTTGATTCTATGTAAAGTTTCCGTTTTTTATTGATTAGCTGCCATCGATGCTGCACGGCGTTCGCTCCACTTCAAACACATGATGTAATCTAAAATGTTGTAAATAATTCAGGACTTAGTCGATTTGTTTGCACAAAACAAAGTGGATCAAGCTGCGCGCGGACTACACTCGATGCACACACTAAACTAATTTCCCATTCGGCCGTTACGTACCAGTATATATATTTATATACACAAATTAAAACAAAATCAATATTTCTCCACATACGAATCCACATTCCACGTAAGCCTTTCTTTATTCGTTTGCGCAAATCAAGTTTTTGATCTATTATAAATTGGAAAAAAATCTATATTTTTTACAATATAAATAATTGTAAAATCTGCTTTCAAATGTTTCACTACAAACTATTCATTTATTATAAGATGAGTTACAATAAATAGTGAAAGTTTGTTATTAAAAAGATTCAAAGTTATTTCATAAAATAAACTTATAAATAAGATATATACGTTAATGAGAAATTATGAAACTTTTTGATAATTGCGTTTTCTTTTACAAAATTAGAATTGTACTTGTTAACTGAAATTCTAGGATTATACGTTTCTTTTACGTGAGGCTGTAGATTCAAAATTAGGAAAGTTTCAACAAATACTAATCAGCTCGTTGACGCGTGAGGTGCTGCAATTAGAAAAGGGAGGATTGAAAATGTCTATGGCAATCCATATCCGTCGAGGGTTTTCACTTCCTCGAGGCAGAACGCAATTGAAGATGAATGCCTGAACGCAGAAGGATTGCGTTTCCCCTCCGAAATAATAAATATATTTGAAATAATTTTTCGGACGGATGGAATTCGGTTTAATTTCTTTGAATAAATCGTAACTGTCTGCCTGTTAAAAGTAAACTGAAATCGGTAAAAAGTTTGAGTTTTCGGCGTAACAAAAATCGGTTTCACTTAACATCGTCCGGACGTTATCCGGTCGAGCGGTTTTTATCTGCAAATTTTCCGGCCGAGCGGTCCTTCGGGCCAATAAATTCCAGAGATTTGTCTGTTTCCTAGTGTTTCCTGTCGCGACGCCGCGCCTCGCCGAAGAACGAGATAGAAATAAAGGAGAGCATTTCGCATGAAAAGGATTGCAGCAGGATTCGTCGAGCGCATGCAGGATATTACCGGAAACGCATGAACGTAAAGCAAAAGCAAAACAGAAATGCATGGAACTAACAAAAATAAAGAAATAAATAAATAAAAGTGGAGAGAATGTTGGGAGCGGATGTCTGCATTTTTTAACAAAAGGCGAAATCATCCGGGAGCCTCCGCAACTTTTTGAATTATGAAAGAACGCCCCATCACTTATTTACACTTGTTGCGATGTTTGTCTAGCGGGCGGAGGTCCTTCACGCAAACACATGGAAGGAAGGAAGGCTGCTCAAACAATGCGTTATAATTAATGGGCTTTGCGGGAACTTCGCGGATTTCGACGTTCTCTAATTTACTTGCACTTCAGCTTTCCATCTTCCTCTTTTCACTATTGTTTTTTTGTATTATTTTCCCCCACAGCACGAGATTAATTATTACCAAAGTTAGGTGCACTAATCAACTAACAATAAATTTTCACCAGTCTAAAACACCAATGCCAATTTTTTATTTCTGAAAAAAAATATATTGTTTGTTATTGTATTAATAATGAACTTTGATGAAAATCTTTGGAAACAGTAAAATCATGCTGGATTTGTACAAATTTTTTGTTTGTGTAAAAGGAAAAGCGGAGTTTATTTGCTATGGGAATCAATTCGTTGTGGAGTGATTCGATTGTTGTGGGATTTTTGTTTGGTTCGGTTGTTTCGGCATGGCCGGCGTTCGGTTTGGAGGAGTTTTCTTTTCGGAATTTCGCCGCGAGCGAAAATGTATGCTGATGGTGAATAGTTTGTAATTGGCTTAATGCTCTCAGCGATTTAATAAAGTTGAAATGCGGGCTTCGTATGTGTGTTGATGCTGATATGTGTACAGCAACTGCAAAGTTATTCCCGAATCGCGAATTCCTCGGACATTTCTTGCTCCAACAAACGAAATCGATTCCTCGATAGACCCCATATATTTTGTGTACTAATGGAATGTTTGATTGGCGAATGCTGGAGGCAAATTAAAAGAAATTGAAGATAGACATGTTGTAGAACTATTGAGCCAAATGCAACAGATTGATTGATACACAGTATAAAAAATAAAATGTTGCAAGATTAAAAAGTAAATTAGGAAAGATGAAGAAATTGGGAATAAATAAACAAGTATGAAAAGTTTTAAATAATTTGTTAGCTAGATTGATAGATGATATAATGTTCGAATGGATAGATTGACGAATAGATGGATGGGTGAGTTATAACAAAAAATCGATGGATTAATGGATAGATGGTTGGGTGAATTGATGGAACGAAAAAGAGAAAATTCTACATGAAAATGCAAGAGGTGGAAGATAATATATGGACTGGTGGTTGGATGGTTTAATAATGGTTGGTTTCATAGTTTAGTACAGGGTTCTTTAACCTTCCAGACTTTAGAATCTACGTAACTTCCATATGAACATGCTTTTATATTTCACAAAAAAGTAATGGTAAATTTAGATTATCACCCATAGTTGTGCCCGGCTATTGGTAGCGGTTTTATTGAACCACTTTGTCGATGGATTTAAAGATAAGTTTTTCAAGGAATACATAATGTTATATAATAAAAGTGTTGCAACTGACTGGTAGGAAATTACACTGTATTAGAGGAGGTAAATCAAGGATGAAGGAGACTAAAAGTATAACTGTATGTTGAAATAAATTGATGTAAACAAGAAATCTTTTGTAAATTACAGGAAGTAAATGCAAGAGGATGGATGCATGGAAAGGAAGGAAGGAAGGAAGGAAGTATGGTTTTCGGAACGGCAGCCGCCGGACTAATTGACAAGGCAAACAAGAATCCTCCGTCGCGATGGAGTGCTCCGCAAACAACCTGCGACAACATATCACTTCCACTGTTTAGTCTGCCATTACTAATAATTAAACTTGGACGAAAGTGGCTCAAACCCTGCATAATTCATGTACCGCTCCGGCGCACACCCTCATCGTCTCCGTTCATCTCTCCTCCGACTTGCACCTTGTTTCAACAAAGCAAATCGAAACGTTTTCATTACAAATCTCTAACTACTTCACCAACTTCCAACGCTGCATCCACATTTTCTTATACATCATCCACCTACAAATAATATGTTTAATTACAATCATTCATCTACTTGAAATAATAATAATAATAAAATTACATTAAGATAACTTTATATCCCCTACAAAACTCGAAGCTAAACCAAAAAATATAAAGAGAAAAAGCTAACGAAACCATTATGTCGACTACGTATTCTGCATTGCAAATAACGCAGTTTCCATACGAATACAATTTAAATGTCTCAATTTAAAGGAATGCGCTTTGCCCCATTTTTCGTCCTCGCCGCTTTCCTCCATTATTATTACGGAGCGCATCGTCTCCTATTTGCTCCATTGTGTAGAATTCCGTTAAGCCATTGAATAATTGACTCATTTTCTTCGAAGAACACAATTATTATAGCAGCTTTTTCATCGAAAGCTACAAGCAAATAGAAAAAAAAAGAAGAAATACTCTTGAACAAATGGAAAAATATAAAATCGATTTAATTGCATTTTTATCTAAATTTTGTTATAATTTTTGGAACAAAAAATAATTAAAATTGAATGAATGAATTGTACGTATTTGTATGAATTTCAAATAGTTCAACATTTAGAAAGTTTAAATTATTTTAAATAAATAAATAGAAAAAAAAAAAGATGATGATGGTGGTGGTGGAAAGCGGTTTTCCGCGAGAAACTTTCCGGATGCGGATCGCATTAAGCGGAAACTTTTTGCGGACGCTGCATGCAGGAAAAATGAACAGGAACTAACGCAAACAAAGAAGAAATAAAAAATAAAATAAATGTAGCTGAAATAAAAGCGCTCACATTGACTGCCTTGCAAACGTTGGTTTTAAATAAGAAATAGAAAAATAATGCCGGAGTTTGGTTTTTGCACGGACACTTCATTTGCGGCGGCGGTTTGATGTACGTAATAGAGCTGCAATAGTAACTTTGTTTTGTTTGACATGTATTTAAAATGAAATTGTTGACAGTTCGTAAAAGCTGAAACTGTTACAAAGGAAATGCTGTATTATGGTTATAAGGGAGTGAATTATTAGCTCTTTGAAACGATGTAAAACGTCAATCATGTTTACTTTTACCTAATGGTAATTAGCAATTAGTTACCATATATATAATAGTTTGAAAAAACACAAGAATTTAACTGAAAACTAACTTTTACAAACTCAAAATCAGTTTAATTAAAAAAAAAATAGCAAATTCAAAATATAAATATTTTTTATTAAATTCATCGTTAATTAAATTAAGAATAAAAGAATATAAATGGATTTATGATAATTTTTACTAATCTTATGATAAACTATGTGTATTATAATGCAGTTTGTTTGAAGCGAAAAGTGGATAAATGGATCGATCTGACATTGATACCATATAGTTAGCGTATACATGTTTTCGTTGGCAATTAGGTATTCCGATTGTATGTCCAATGAAACTTATAATGAGGCAGGAGTCGTGATGGGATGAAACGTAATCGCGTTTATATCAATTAACATATCGGATACAGGTTGGAATCGGATGCTGGGCTGGCACGGATCGATATTTTGAAAACTACCCGTCCAGCTTTACTCAAAATTAAACTTATACTGTTAATAATCTATAATATACAATAGATTATATGCCTATAACTTAAGTGAAATAATTGAAAATAATTCAACCTAATGAAATCTAACCTAGTATCTGATAGGTCTAACCTAACTATTTTTTATATAAATAAATATGTCCTAACCTAATATTCTAATATGAACTAACCTAGCATAACCTAACCAAAAATGACATAAGCTAAATTAAAATAAGATATATTAACTTTTTTTAGTTACAGTATACATTATTTATATGTAAATAATTTAAACATCATCAAATCTAAGCACCTAACTTTTAAAGTTATCCTATAACATTAATTAAAAAAATATGTAAAATTGTGCTACTTGAGCTAATGTTATTTTTCAGTTAAGTTGAAATTAATGTTGATGGATCATCGCTTATCCAAGATGGATTTATTGACCGCGGTTAGTGGTAGTTGCAGCTTTTCCACGAAAGTCTAATGGGTTACGCTGAAGAGAGTTGGTGTAGAGGCGTAGAACAATGTATGGAGTGAGATGCAAGTTGGCCCGATTATGTGTTAGCGTTTACCCTGTCCAAAGCCCGTATCAGTCCCTCCACTAATTTCATTATTGCTATTAATTTTGCATTAATAAATATCCCACGATAGCCAAGTTCAGTGTGTCTGCAGAAACCATTTACCCGGCGCATCCACCGCTGAAAGCCAAATTTATACAGTAAATGGAAGTTGTTCGCCAAACAATTAATCACCAAACTCACTTATAAACTTATACAAACACTAATTTCTCTTCATAAACGCCCCATACCAGCATTATGTTCATTTTTTCTTTTTTGTTCTTGTGCCGGACAAATTGCTAACTAATTTTGATTAAACAGTTTAATTATTTATAAAATTAATTAATAGAAAAATTAATCAAGTTCAAATAATTCATTGTTAGAAGCCATAGTCTGCTAGTGTAAATGATAGGGCGGATATATTCGCAACTCTTTTTCAAAAGCTTAAATTGTTAAAGAATATGATGAGAATACTATGATTTATAATTTGTATTTATTAGAAAGGAGGAATGTAACATATAAATAATAATTTGCTCTAGGTCAAGAATTTGGTGTGTAAATCCTGAAATTTGTGAATACGGTCGTCGCAATCAACTTTATAATTCGTATTTATCGGGACAGGATGTGAGGGCACCTGTTCGGTGCCGGTAATTGCGAGGAGGCACGAGGAGTCGAAGGAGATTGAGGATAATAACGTCTTCATTTGTAGAGTCGTGCGCCCTCCGGGGTCCGTGGGTTTTAGTGCCGTTCGGTTTTAGTTGGAATCAATAGTCATTACAGTAAAACGTAATGTTTGCTGGAACGGGACGCTTTTTCTAAATAAATTCCGAAGTAATTGAAATACATTTAAGTGTCTCGAGCGCTTTCTGTCTTCCCTCAGACTTCGCTCCTCGCTCACCGTTATATAACCGTTCCGGTAATGGCGATATGCCCGATTGAAAATCGCCCTGTTCGATCCGGGTGTGTGTGTGTGTGTGTAAAGGGGGATGAACATCGGGGAGGGTTGCCGTTACGATTTTCTCGGGTCATTACATTGATTGAAACGCGACCATTCAATGGTAGATACTTACTCGCATGTATCACTCTGTGTTTGTGTGCGGAATCAGAAAATGTCCATTGGTATGAGAGAGATGAGATTAGATTGTTGCTCGTGGCCATCATCTGTCCATTATCGACGTGTATCGTGCTGAGCTAGTGGCCCACTTATATTAAATATATGTCGAGGGGTTCGGATTCTGGGAGCCGCCGCCGCCGCCGTCCCCCCTTTCGCAGTCAATTTAGCATGCGAATTGCCGCTGCAAGGCCCGGACCATCCGCAAAACGCCCCCTTTAACATTACCCATCTGCCATTATCACGCCACCCCCAAAAACATTACAGTTCAACACCTGCTTTCGCAGTATACCTGTTGAAATTTTTATGTTCTTAACCAAACTTTAAACAACAGCAATAAAACATTCGTAATTCTACATCTTCTTAAACACATTTATTTTTTCAGTAAAACATAATAGTTTATATTATAATAATAGTATAATATAATTTATGTTGGAATCATGCTCCAATTATTTTTAATATATTTAATTTCTAGTATGCGGCGGATATATCCGCCATGTATTTTTTAATTATTCTTATATTATAATAATGATTTTCTGATATAATTCATTGGATGGAAAATAAATGTAATTTAATTGAAGTTAAATGTCTTTTTCTTTTGTGACGTGTCTCAAGTTTGGTGATGATATACGAGACTACGATTATTCTGCAGTTTGTCACTATTACCGCAATGCTGGCTGGGATACGGTAGATCCTCATTACGATATTACATAAAGTGCGGCTGTATCGAAAGGGGTTGAATTGGAGGATGAAATGGATGGTGTGAGGAAGTTGGCGGCTTCGTCGGTGGTAACAACAGTTTGGCGTGATGCATAATGTCTTAGTGTCCTCGTTATGTCAGAAGTGTGAGAGCGGGTTGGGTAGGAAGGAAACCTGAAAGGATGAATTATTCTCGCCGCATTACTGCATTCTCTCGCAACTACTGCCAACCCGAAGATCGCTGATCTCCGCTTGTCAGTGGATCCCGATGAAAAAAATATTATATTTATTATATATGGATATTTCTGCGGAGTCTGCACGAAATCCAGAGATGGATGCGCAGTCAGCAGAACACGACCCACTTACCATATTGGCATAACAATGGGTCGCAAATTTGCCGCAATCCCTGAGAACACATATACACATGCATGCCTCACACAATCGCAGTCATCGTCAATGTAATAATGCGATAAAAAGAAATTTTCTTCTTGCATTGTTCCTGAAATCTCATATAAATATTCAAAGTTCCACTACTTCTTACTCTTTCAATTGAATTTTTCACAATAAAAAAAAATCTTTTTTTTTCAGAATTCATGAAATCTTAATAGAATTTACATAAACTTTTTAATTTAAACTTTCTATTATGAAATTCTTTATAAACCAAAACAAAAATAACTATTTGCATATAACTAAATGAAATCAATTTATATTCAAAATTTACAAAAAATCTTTACTCATTTTATATTTATATTTCTCGATATATTCAAAACTTACAAAAATAAAGATTTTTTCTTTTCCATCGAATTTTTCACAATTATGAATTTCCTACAAAAATAGAGAAATCTTATAATCAATGTTTCACAAACTGCTTTTTCTTTTAAACTTTTTAAGATTCTTATTAAAAAAATAAATTATATAAATTATAATTATATAAAAAATTCATTTACATTCTTTCTTTCAGAATCATCTTAAAATCTATAGTCAATTCAATTGATATTTTTGAGAATTATGAATTTTCTACAAAATTCATGAAATCTCATGTAACTTTTCAGGATTATAAAATTCTTCGTTAAAAAGAAAACAAATTAAAATTCTTTAATAAATTAATAATGTAATTTCAATAAGCTTATGTTTAGATTTTCATGTATATTTCCTATAAATGTTTCATAAACAACATAATATTTTTATTTTAAACTTTAAAAAAAAAAATTAAAAAGGAAATGTTTATCAAATTAATTAATAATTTAATTAAATATTAGTAGTAATTTCCAAAATTTACCATAAATGTTTATTTTTCAAAAATCATGAACATCCTAGAAAATTCCAGAAATTTCATATAAACTTTTCAGGTGAATAAAGTGTAGTAAAATTGTGTTAATTAGTTGATATCATCTGTAGACGTATTATTAATTGATTATAAGCATATGGAGATGACTAAGATCCGGATGACAGCAACACAAAGATTTTGAATTACAATGGAAGCAGGATGTATTGAGGACACCGTGCTAAATATCCAGAATGTTTGCGTCGGGGATTACGGGATGCGACAATAAACTGAACATGTTTCCGGATCGAACAAGGCGAAGTAACTATATAGTAGATATACATTTATACATCCGGCAGTTCGGGATTACCGTAATTGAATAAAACGGTTATGCAAGTGCGAGGATCCCAAATGCGACCCCGGGTATGGTTATTGTTGTTCCGTTTTGTTTGATGATAAGTGGATCCTGCGTCGGAGGAGTCGGCAGATGGTGTGCATTTTGGTGCAGCGATAAATTCGGCACACCCGGTTTACTACTCCTACTACTACTACTACTAATACAAGCAGAACGAGAACAGAAGGCGCGTAATCCGTCGCGCTTCGTTATACGTCGCGACGGATGAAGGAAAGCTTTGGAGGAATGCAACGGAGGAGGGTGATTGTAAGATGAGAAGAGAGTACGGGTAATTAGGTTTAATGGTCAAAGCAGCTGAATGGTAATAGGCCCATTACACAGTTGTAACTGAAAACGTCTCGTGCATTTATTGCCGCGACTTAAAGGATTCCGAATACGCCGAATGGTCCTTATTGCCCGTCTCCGACTTACAACCCTTCTAGATGCACTGCTCCCCCTTAAATAAAAGGGCGAAACGCCCACCCTTGCAGACTAATTAAAAGCAACAATAATACACACCACGCTTGCATTCCAGAAGAAAAATATTTCCCTATTTTTATCACCTTCTAAAAAAAAAGTTTACCATCTTCTCATAATCAGTACATAAACAAATATTATATAATAATTATATTATTTACTAATTTAATTTAAAAAATGAAATGAATTAAAAACTCTTAATAGAATCTCTTCATTAAAGTTCTTAATGATTCTCCGAAAATCGTTATATTACAAACAAATTTACTTATTTTTGAGATACTCTAATGCAATGATGTAAATTCTCAATTCCTTCAAAATATTATTTGGACACATATATAATACAACTTGAATAAATACAGTATATTTGCTTCCTATGTTAGGCTTAATTTGTATAAATGGAATTAATCGATGTATTTGTTTATTGTTTTCAGCAGCAAATACATCTTCTACTCTAAACACAACTAGAGTAGTAGTTTGCATGCATTGTAGCAAGAACGCATCGACGTACAAGAGGGAGAGAGAGAAGGAGAAGTAGCGTGTTTATTTATGTGTGAGTGCGAGTGGGAGAGCCTGAACATATCCTGGTGGAATATTTGCACTGTCAACAAATCACGGTATGCGCTATAATTAACGATAGCAATTAAATCGTTACGTAACTCACGTCGCATCGATCGACACACTTAATACGGAATGAATGCGTAATTTGGCTCAAGCCCTGTGTGTATGTGCTCACGCGATCTCGCACGAGCCCTAATCCATCCATCCATCCATCCAACCAACCAAACATCCCCCATGGATGGGACGCATCCATCCATTTCTGAAACGGTTTCGATCGACCGTTTCCAAAGTATGCAGTTCTAAATTGCGAATTGAACCAATCGAGACATGAGAGAATTAGTAATTTTAATTACTTCACTTTTCACCAAAAAAAAAAAACATCAACCATTAACTATTTTTTCCATTGTAATTGTAAATAAGCGGATTTAGTAGTAAGATTTATAGTTACAGAAGCAGTAAAAATATTAGTAAAAATTGAATATTAGTTAAATTGAATTTTGTATAAAAATTTAATTATTATTTAAAAATTTAATTACAAATGTTATTATTCTTAAAAGTATATTTATATTAGATATATTAGAAATAAAATAATGGATAATCAATACTAATATTAAATATATATTTTTTTAGGTTTATTAAAGAAATTTGAAATTGCTATGTATAAATTCAAGTGCAAATTTCATAAAAATGCTTGCCAACAGTTTGCAAATGCAGTTCGAAAATATTTGATTGTTTGCTAATCGCAAATTGTCAATTAATTTGCTGTTTCATGTATGCATGCAACCAATTAAAATTCTATCAATTCCATTGGTTCCATACGTCGATCAAAGTACAAAATATATACTAAAATAAATAACTAATACAACAACATACATTAATACCAAATGATTTTTTCATTTGAAGATATCTAATTTCTTAATATATATTTTTTTTTTCAATGTGAAATAACTTAATATTGAAAATATTTTTAGATATTACAAATAATAACTATTTTATTGCAAATTTTACATTAAAAACGAAGGAAATAGTAATAATTTAGTAAAAAAAATAATAATTAAAGATGTAATTAATATTAAGAGTATCTGGTAAATGACATAATTTTCTGAAAATTTGAAAGGTTATCATTTGCGAAGCACAAATAGTTTGGTCAGTGCGTTGGACGTGAGCGCGTACGCGATGCGGTCGCGGCGGGGTGTGCGCCGCACACGTTCAATGCGGTTCCCATTGCATTGACAATTTAACAAATTGCCACCGCGAAGCAAGGAAAACCATATTTCCGGCAGCGCTCTTCCATCCCTTCACAAAAAAAAAACATAAAGGAAGAGATGAATAAAGAAAAGGGAAAAAACCCGTTACCGAACAGAGAGAATGGGGATCTAAATCTAACAGGTAGGATACATAAACATCCTTTGACAGGGATAGTGGATCCCCTCGAGTGTAATACATTCTTCATTCGCATGGATTTATAGATAAAAGTTTGCTTGCCCTCGGCCAAACTCAATTTATAAACTAAAGAAAGCCGAAGGCATGAAACTCGATGATGAGGAAAAGGAAGGAAACGGGCCTCTCTCTGTACATATCGAATATCCTTTTTATTTTTGGAACGACGACCATACATTTAAACATCGTATGAATTATCGAAACCATCGTAAATATTGATTCAAACAAGTGGCCAATGCCGTCGCCCATACTCAGACCATCATCATCATCATCGATACGAAAATGCACATAAACATACGGAGGAAAGTAGTGGAGGTATCAGAAAATAATACAGAGAGCGTGCGACCAAAATGGTAAATAATGCCCGGTTTCTCGTTTATTTATTTTTTTTTCCGGTCGTGATTAATGCCGTTAATGATCATTTTTTACGGCCCTGTTTTCCAAAAAATCCCACTACGTGTTCTGTGTGTGTATTTTTTTTTATTTTGACAAATATTTATTTATTATCTGCCTCTGTCACGAGCAGACACACACTCAATTAATCCACGGCAATTACCATCGATCGGATAAATCACGTCGACGCTTCGGTCATATTTTTGCTCATCCACATTCTCCCCCACAAAATATGCATCCACTCCATCCATCTTAGTTTTCCGTTCTCTTTAGCAAACATTAATCATACTAAATATCATACAAAAAAAAACTATAATTTATAAATTATTTAGAAAAATATTTATTATATTTGAATATATTTCACTATAATTAAATTGAAGAAAAATCTGAAATTAAACTTTGATAAAAAATAATAAATAATCTAATATTAATTTAATGTAGATGATTAAAATAAAAGTGAAATTATTTTTAAATTAAGAAAATACTAAATTGAATTAGAAAACTCATTATGTAAATGTTACATGAAAATAGTGCGGTTTATAAGCGATTGTGGTTTGGCTGGATGAAAGATGTCAGAGTGGACAAACAGCAGACAACGTGGATACATAGCCGGTTGACAACATAATAAAGTCGCCAAAGGATTACGTAATTCCGCGATGCGGTCGACGTCAAGTCAAATGCGATTAAAGTATTATTACGTAATTTTACCCAAATTAATTTGGTTGTAATAATCTAATATATTATAACTTATTCCTAATTTAATTGAACCATATAATTATATATAATATTTAATAATAAAATTTTAAGTTTTAATTAATATAACTAAAAGTGTGATAATTTCAAGATGATGTGTAGATTTTGTTTTTATTTTTGACATTGAAATACAAAAGTCGTACCAACTACTAAATAGAAATGACAACAACAATTAATGACAACAAATATAAAATAAATGACAGATGTCATTCATAATATGGATTAAAAATTAATTTGGATAAAGCTATCAGTTTGAGGTATGATTTAATTGTTTATCTTATAATCGTAATTAATCCAGCCGCGAATTATATACAAAGCGTCGGATAAGCGTTAATATAGTACGCATGAATCCGTGATAGCATTACTTTCCTATACATAAACTGTTAATCTGTGATCGTTTGAAATGAAAATAAATTTATTTAAATGACACTTAATTAATATATAGTCTATAGGTGTAATCCATTGCAGAAATGATCTGGCAAAGTAATTAATAGATCCGCAGATTAAAGCGAGTAGTTTATGTGTCTTTTGTCTTTCTTTTGACATCGCCGAATTAATAGCCGGAGTGTAATAGGGAAGGCTTTGTATTATATTCATAGGCCAATTAGCCTTTAATCTTGCGTATCGCGCTCGGGGCTGCCGCTGCCGTCGCCGTCGCCGCCAAAGCCAGCCGCCCCCAAAAACACACACCCACGCTTCATGATCTCAGCGGTAACAGCAGCGGGGGTGTCCCCTAGAACCGGAGGAAGAACATTTGTCGCAGCAGTAGGAACAAATGAATGTGCAATAATTATTCGTCGCGGTCTGCAGTAGGCTGCGGCTGACAACTTTCTCTTATTTTTTTGTACTCTGCCCTTCGTTTTTGCCTCACCCCGCGTTTAGAGGTTTCCATCCCTTTCTCTTCTCGGGGGTGTTGCTGGGTGGATGGGTCGTGTGCGGCGCTTTGTATTTACCAGAGGACACATAAATTAACAGGGCAGTTAGCGCAGCCATATATTATCTAGTTGCGAAACTTGTGGAACTGGGATTCTCCGCTAAACAGCTAAATTAACATTGATTTCCACAATGCATGTGGCATTTACGACTGGAAAACACACTCACCCTCTGCAACTGAGGGTCGTAAAACTTCTTGCATCCCTCCTACCACCTTTCACAAAACATTAAATATGTAGAAACGCAACAACTAACCGCAGACATGAAAAAATGCTTCAAATGCCCGAACGCTTCAAATTAGTTAACTATAATTTATCGTCGAAGGTTTTATTTATTTCTCTTCTTTATCTCTTTCCGCGCTTATGGATTATCCTGTTTCCGTGGAATGCAGATGTTAACATTGTTTATTAAACGAGTGGATTCCAAGCTGCGGAATTCCTGACCCTCAGCACTTCAAAATCGATATTATTACATAAATCATTCTACGTCTTCTTTAATATTAGATTTACGTAACTCGTTGGTATAATAATTAAGTTTATATATAACAAAATGAAATGAGAAATTTTATAATTAAATATACAGTGAATATTTTGTCAATTGTAAAAATATATTTCCGGATTTATAAAATTAAATTTAAATTTTTAATAGAAATAATAGTGAAATTTACAACTTACATTCGTAATTAGTACACAGATAATTATTTAAAAATTATTTTAATCATGAAATTTTTAGAAAGTCAACTATCTACATGAATAAATTTGATTCTGATTAGTTACCTTGAAAAGTGTTATAAATTCATGTTCAGATTAGGAATTTAGATTAGCGGTGATTTTCATGTTTCTTTGTGCGCTTTTCGAAGCTTACAGCGTTTGATGTGTTGTACATATCACGTCAATTAGACGGTCCAGGTGCCAATTTGGCGGTATTATGCATATTATGTAGGCATTAGTGTGCGATTAGGGTAATTAATTACGCTAATACCGTGTTATTATGTAACGCCGCGTGAAAGCATTGGTGGTGTCCGTGGTGCTGCGACCCCACGATGTTCGACCGAGGAGATGAATGGATGGATCGGTATGCTCTTCGGTTTTACGCAAGTGCAGCCATAAATCGTGGCATTTCGAAAAGTAGTAAAGACAGAAAGAGATGAAACGAAAGGTAAGAGACGTAGGCAGAAGGAAGGAATAGAGAAAAGGCACATATGTAAATGGAAATGCAAATAATGGGGAGGAGAGCAAGTTGGAAGTGTCGTAAATATCACTGAAGCCGTTGTTCATTTATATCAATATCTTGTGGTGGCGGCGTCGTAGGCGACGGTGGAGGAGGATGCCCTCCGGAGGCATTATATTCATATGTGTGTAGGTACAAGGGTGAAGGAGTGAGCATCCCCTAGGGACACCCCCATACCTCCAGCGACGTCAACAGAGGTGGTGCCACCCCAAAACGCGATGCATAAATTATAATCTTTATGCGATATTCTCCAACGTTGTAACTAGTTTAACGAACCCCTATTTGCACATCGGCTAGTCTACATAAAACGACGAAGCCGTCGCGTCGCCGACGAAAACAAACCAATTTCAATGAAAAAAATAGATTTTCCACCACATCGCAATCATTGAAGTTTTATTCATTTTTAAACATCAAAATAAATAAAATAACAATATTATTCTGATATTTTATGATATAACAAAGGGTTAAAACATAACAATTTCCCCCTTTCCTCGGAAACGGCCGTACATCCCTCGGATTCCCCTAATAGTCTGACGTAATTAATCCTAAAATAATTGAAATTAAATTGTCCCGTCAAGGAGAGAGAGAAGTGAGCTCGATCCAAATCTAATCGAATATGAAAGAGCTTCCCCGGTTGCATGACTGTCGGCAATTATCATCATTAAAATCTCTTCATATGAAGCTGTCACTTGAGCTCTATAAACCAGTTATTATTTACCAATTAGATCCTATCATTCGAACGTTTACAACATAAGCCCTATACTAATACAATAATAAATAGATTATGTTTTGATATAATTAATTATCTTTATTTATTACTGCCACATATGTTACAGGAAAAATCATGTAGAGATTACAGAAGCGTCATAAAATTTATTAAAATTTTCTAATAAAAAAAAATGTTTATTTATATGTTAGATTAATAAAATTAAATAAAATATACAATTATGCAAATGTTACGGAAATAATAATATTAATAATTTTTCGTTTTTCCTGGTTTTGAAATAAGGAAACAAGGTTGTCTCTCTGTCATACAGTTCCTTTTTTAATTATACTAATGAATCCACTCGTCCGTTTTCGTATGCCGTGTGGATTTTAATGTCGTGCGAATGTACGTTTTCGGGCAGGTCGACTGAGGTCAACTCGGTTTTGGGTTTAGCATTTTGGGGTTCATTCGGAAATCCGGTTAAAACTGTTGACACAGGCAAATCTCCATCCGTGGATTAAAATATATATGCCTCCTTTTCCCTTCACCCACGTAATTTGAGTACGGATTACTGCAAATGCGTGTGGGAACAGATCTTTGCCAAACACTATTTACAGTGCAAAAGGAAAATTATCATAATTGCATTTCAATCAATATAATCGATATATAATTTTCATTAAAATTAATACATGCAGATTAATAAACGTAATCCAAAGTCTTAATAATATTTTTGTCTATTATAAGTGAAAATATTTTTAGAAAGTAAATTTAAGAAAAATTATCATCACATTATTTCAATCAATATAATCGATATTTAAATTTCATGAAAATTTATACATGCAGATTAATAAACGTAATCCAAACTCTCAATAATATTTTTGTCAATTTTTTAATTTTGTTTGTACCAAAATTATAAATGAAAATATTTTCTGAAAGTAAATTTAAGTTATGAATATATTCGATGTTATATTGTAATTTTTTCTCATTTTTCTTTTTGCTGTAATAAAAATACAAGGTGGAAAGTAGCAGAAGAGGAATGCACCTCTGCGGAAGTACAGATAAGAAATCCGAGCATGGAATTGGTCGGACGGGCTCCGTTTATCTACGAAGGGCCCGTTAAAGCATCGCACACGAATGGCCTTAATATTTAATTTTTACTTTTCCAAGGGGCTTTCAGTTTTTCCAAACACCGACACCCAAGTTACGAATTTCCCGCCTCCTCCATTTTATGTGATTCGCACCCCCTAAAAGCCGAACCTCCTCCCTCAACCGACAGCTCCATTATTTAGACAATCAACCATTGCAGCAGCCGCAATCACCCCCCCTGCATCCCACACACACACTGGGGACTTTTGCAATACGGATATATATATATATATATAATTCCGGTTGAATTTATTGTTTGTAGCAGAACTGCACTACCTCCGTTCTCGATTGCACGTGAAACTACTACAACCGACTTTCATACATGCTGCGCCAAGTCATAGATCTCACCCATTCACCCACCCTACATACTCGCGCACATTTGTTGTGCGAAATTCCAATTTGTTTCGGAGTTTCCATATTTCCTTTTCTCAAATACTCTCTACATTGAAATGAATAAAACAAAAAAAAAGTGAATAATTATACTTTAAAAGAGCGTTTCTCAACCTTTATGTCGTGCAACCCAACTTGCTTGTAGTTGATCTGCAACCCAATTATGTATAACCTACAATTTTGACACTTTGACAGCTGTCATTTAACGGTAACTAAAATGTTTAAGCTCTAGAATATTATATTAAAGTATTATATAAAAAAGGAACAGATTTTGTTGTAGGGTTTATGTGTATTATAATAAATGGAAAATATTTTGTTGGGGCTGGATGGAATGCAAATATCTCGTTGGGCGAAGAAAACACATAATCCATTCGTACGAGACAAACAATCGTTTAAAGAAGCTGCCAAAGCGTAGTCGAAGAGTAAACAGAAGAAGTGGTAAAATGTACGGAGCAAATATTTGCGTGGCAAAGTTTATATATATATTGGATGAGCGAAGTAAGAGAAGGATACGTTTTTGCGGCGTGTGCTGCTGCCTCTCATCCGTTTGCTTTTTGTGTTCGGTGGGAAAACAAGACGAAGGAATGAGTTGTTGGAGAGATGCTGTAGTAGTAGGAAGAGGAGTTAGAGGATGAGGGGCTGCAAACAATGGGAATATATGTTTGTGCTAATTAATATTGCAGCGCAACCTGAAGGCATTGTTAGGAGCGCCGCAGTATCGAATTGACGTTGCTAGTTTGGCATCGGCTTTAATGCGTTCGCAATATCAGTTATTCCGTCCATGAATAGCAGCATGTGCGTTATGCGATTCCAATAGCTGTTGGGGAGGCGTGGAGGAGGGTGCTACGCCGCCACACATATATGCACGTAAATCTTGGCACGTGAAGCCCCCTTTACGGAGCGTCACCCTTTGTTACGGCATAGGATATCTCTGGGATTGATGGGTTTCGCAGACAGCCAGAAAGAGCAGGAGGAGCACGTTAATGGGTACCACTAATTGACCGTTCCAATCGGATTTCATTGAATAACAGGCCTTCCTCAATGCAAACAACATTAATTGGAACACCGGATTTCCTAATTTGCATATTAACATGTCAAATTTCTTAACAATTAATAAAATCAACAGAATTGTCATCAAATCAATACGGAAATACCTAATATAAATTTACATCAATCGTACCAACTACTATTGATTATCATTTCATAGATAACTGAAATCTACTGAAATTGTTGGTATACCTGACAAATATATTTATATTATCAACCAAATATACCAACTGTTATATTAATATGACACTTGTACCAAAATTATATTTTAATTCAAAATTAATAAATTTAGGTTAATTACAAATCCTATCAGTTTTTTTAATTGAAAACTTTAATATAACAGATAATATAATTACAATATTTTATTTATATTCTAGTTTAATCCAGTTTTATTAAGTTTATGATATTTGACTTGAATCAGTAATAAATACTGACATTTATTTGATTTTTGTTATTGATGGTGGCTATTGTTTCAGTATAATAATGGGGTGGATTTGGAAAAATGATTTTCTCATGTATGTGTCTACATATGAGTGGAAAGTGTGGAAATGGCCGCGAAAAGCGGACTAGGATCCTTGGGGAAATTTAAATTTGCAGTTTTAGGATGTGCTTGCCGCCGCCGCCGCCACCGTCAGAATAAATAGCCTCTGTCAGTGCTCGATTCACCTGGACACCCACACATCCTCCACCAGTGAACACACTTTAAATATGCATGTAGAGAAACGTTCAGAAAGGAATGGACCCGGCGCATCCACCATTTTTTCCATTTTTGATTCACTAGTATATATATATAAAAATTATTTTCCGCCCCTAAACTGCTTTTCATTCCCGTGGAAAATTTAATAACGTCCCTCACCCGCAGCGTTAATAACGCCACGCGTTAATTAAAATTTAACAACCTGCAGGTGATAACGGCGCGATAAAAGCCACACACACTACAACCAATAAGTTCCGTTATTGCGGACCCAATAAATGCGCGTCCCATCCGAGGTAGCACATCACATCACGCACATTTCATTCTCCTAACATTTATCGTTATTTATTAATAGAAATTGTTTCCGCTCTGACATTTTTTTTTATTATTATTTCCTTATTATATTTCTTTCATTTTCGGTGGTAATTAAGGTAACCAAGTGTTCGTGCGCGCCCGATTAACTCCAGCCTTTCCACCAAATCGAAAATCGAAATATCATTAATTTTCGTGGATGCCGAAGATACCGCACTATAGGCGCAATTAAATATCACTTAGTCCTCCTATTTCGGCGCTTCAACCTAATTAATTCGTTACGTGATAAAAAAAAATCATATTCACATTATTAAGACACTTAATATTTCACAAATAAATCCTACAGAATATTATACATATTTTTTTTAAATAAATTTTATAGATTTAAAATCAAAATTGAATAATTTACAACTTTATTTTTTTAAATTTTTGATCAAATGAGAAATCTTATTCTTAAATACAAATTACATTCAGAATTAATAAACAGTACCTTTTTGAACTTGCAAATAATTTTTCTAATTCTGTACATAAAATATTATTATATTTATTTAAGAAATACAGAGAAAATTGTTCTGAACATTAAAACACATTATTAAAGTTATTGGAAAGTTTTGGAAACAAAGTGATATAAGTATAGCGGTTCTTGTATGAAGAAAATTATGAAAAAAATTGCCTGAAAACAAGATAATTGCATTGATTTTAAAGGCTTAGAAAGCCCGGAGCTGAAGTTTTCCAAAATCCTTTGGGGTCTTTAACTCTTTGAGAAGCGCGAGATTAGATTATATCATTTATTGAGAAATAATGAAGTTGGGGATGTTTCAAACCCCTCAAAGGAACAACAAGTTAATCTCTTGTTTAAATTAAGTTGCTATTATATAATCTGATAATAACTGCTTGCATTTTGTCTGAATAATATTTTATAAATATTTTTATCAATTAAAGTTACATTTTGTAATGAAAATAACAAAAATTGCGGAAAAACTATTGCATTAGTTTATTATTCTTTGAAAGAATCTAGTGAGTAAAACAATAGTTTTGCACGTATCAAAAATAAATGAAGTTAGGGCTTTCCTTGTTGCTTCGTCTTTTCTAATTTTTCCGGAGAACTCCCATCGGCATTAGACCGAAGTTGGTCGTGTAAAATGGGGGGAAAGTGTTTTATCGTGTTTTTCCTGTTGTTTCGTCTCTTTGCTTTTTTCGCTTCTTTTTCTTCAGGAATAAAAGGGACCGAGTGTGTGCTCGCGTATATTTCGAGACCTGACACTCTCCTCTCCTCTGCGGTGTATAAATTTTAAATCAAGGGCGCCGTTTTACACGTGGAAGAAAAAATGGAAAGGGGATGAGGGATTATTTTTATTTTTTTTGTTGAGCTTTCTGTACGAATTTTTCGAGCATAACTGAAAGTTCAATTGAGTCTGTGCAAAACTTAGATTCTCCTCATGCCAACTGTCAAGAGTAGTAAGTCCCAGGAGGATGAAGTGCCCACCCACCTCAACCACCACCCTCCTGCACATGCGATGGAAAGAGAGCAGCGAACTTCTGCGAAGAGTCGAGGAGAAACGGCGTTTGTTTAAACTTTGAGATAATCCAATAACTCTAAATTTCCACATTAACTTTTCTTCTTATGCGAACTTCTAATTAAATAACGTCGCGCGCGCGATACACTTCCACACTCGCGCTACGTTCAAGTTTCGACCGACGATTAAACAATACCATTTCGAAAGTTTCGGTTTACTTTTCGCAAACAACAACCGCAAACTTCAATCGACCTCCTTTTCAACGAACAAAACCCAATCGTGCTACAATTATATCTTAATTGTCATCTTGCTGCATCCACAGCGTGTAGCGTCAATTTGTATTAAAATATGCACTTTATATCTCGTATAATCAATAGTTATTACCTAAGTTTATAAAATTTACCAACAGATGGCGTTTCAAAATATTACCATAATACATGTTGAATGACGATTACAAAACAAATAATTGAAGTCAAAATATTAGTACTGCATAAATCTATTTATTAAGTTGACTATGCGAGTTATCTCTGTACATATATTTCAATATTTTAATCTTTGTTATTGAAGGTATAATAAATCGATTGCGAAAAGGGGAGAAACTCTATTAAGGAATGAAGTATCAACACGAGGGATGACAGCGAATAAATTCGTGTTTGAGGGTGGATGTTGGCTACGGATTTACGGGCATCCTTGAATTACCTACGCCATTTTTCGACCGGCATCAATTATTATGATCCGCTCGCACGCGGGGCGAGGGAGAGAAAGAACTGGGAAGGAAATCGGGTCTTTATCAGCGCACCGTTCTCATCCCTCCATCGTCTCTTTGATGTTAAATATTGATGATCCCGCTTTTTCTAAATTCCTTTGTCGGAATTTATAACGTCTTCAATTTTATTCCGTCCCTCTCCTGCGCTACGCGCGCATCCGTCTCTCGTTTAATTCACCCAAGCAACGAAGGGAGAAAAAGAAGAAAAGGGTAGCAAAGGAATAAAATTGAAAGAGATGTATGTATACCGAATCCCACCTGGCTATATTGCGGCAAACCCCTGCAATCCACTAAATTACTTCGACTTCACTCTAGCAATTCTGTATGTATGTTTATTATCCATTTTCACCTCACAAACTAACGCAATTAATCATCCATCTATTGGAGAACATTAATTTACTTATTCTTAAAGTTTTCCAACTTAGATTACCTCCAAAAAGTAATATAATAACTTTATTGATTCATAAAACCCAAAGAAATATTATACAAGTTTTATTACATAATTTACTTTAAAATTAGACAAAAATTGATATAATATTTATTTATAAAAAATAAATAAAACTGCTATTATTTCTAAGTTATAAATCATAATTTTTTATTTACATTTATTACATTGAAGTATTACAAGCTAAGTTGTAATTGAAAATTATATAATATTTATTTATAACAAAAAGAATAATAAAACTGCGATTATTTCTAAGTTATAAATCAAAATTTTCTATTTACATTTATTGCATTCGTAAAAATGCGTTCAAAACAAATGGACCATCTATAATAATTTTTTTGCCGTTTTCGACAGTTTCTATTTATTATAATATAATAAATGTTATTAAATAAATAAAAGTCCGCAAATTATTTTGTTGCACAACGCGGATTTAAACATATTGCATCGTTATTGTATTTTTTTCGTATTGTTACATAATGAAACGTCATGCGTTATCGGCATGAATTATTTCCACATTAAAATATCCTCAGGGGAAAATCATTCATTTAATTTCTATTTATTATTTACACAAAACATACAAAAAAAAAATGGAATTTAATCGTATAATATTTTATTATTTCTTGCAATTTCGTGGTGAGACTTTTAATATATAATTATTTTACGTAAAATAATAAATAATTTTATCAATTCCATTACCATATTATTTATTTTAATATTTATGGATTTTTTTTAATTTATTATTTTTTTAAATTTAAATGTTTTCTTTTATTCTGAGTGATTGAAATTTAGTATCAATTAATTTTAACAATTTTTTCTGTAAAAAAAATATTTAATTGACTTTGAGTGCTAAAATTTAGATTCTCAATCTTAACTTCAATTGGAATAATGAGTAGTAGTATTTACAATATTCATGAGGTTCTTTCGTGATTCTTGGAATGATGTCGAAGGATTTAACAAATTTGCTGAAGGTAGTCAGGAAGCTAGATGGCGAAGTGTAAAGGGTTTTTAGCTTCGAGTGTCGGAGGGGAGTCGATTGGTGGTAGCAGCAGGAGGTGTGGGGATGAGGATGAGAAGGATGAGGAAGAGGCTACGTCTGATATTTCCATTCGATCCGCGAGATATGAAGTGGGCATAAATATGCAACGAGACGCTTGTTAGATATCAAGTGGCCTATGGAAATGACAGGCGACGTCTCTGAAAGGCGTCTCTCTTCCTGCTGGCATCGAGAAACGGGAAGAGGAGAAGAGATACACTTAGAGTCTAACAACTTTTAAACACTTAGGTGAAACCGGTCAAAGTGCACACACACACACATCCAACCCAAGGACACTCTCTATCTATTCGTAGGGAAAGGATAATAACGGTGCTTGCTTTATCCGCTCGACGTCTTCTGTCTCTTCTTCCTTTTCCCATCCTCGGGATCTTTTCCCCACCGAACACAAAGAGCGCCCAATTTTCTACCAAATTTAACTAACTCACATACACGCTCACATCCTTGCACAGATAAAGCCCTTTCTTTTCCACATCCTCCGTGGAAAGTAATTTCTATTATTTCGTTATTAGACTCTTGCCCACGAGATTTAAGGTCACCCCACCATAAAAAAAAATAGAGTCCAGACTTCCGCAAATTCCGACAGATCTTCATTTCATTTTATTACTCGATTTAATATTATTCGCCTTCTCCACCCAAATAATTCGAAAACTTTAGACCTAAAGTTTTTACAATAAAATCACAAAAATAAGATTACTTCTTCAATTATAAGACACAAACTGTGGAAAACATTAAACCTAAAGTGTTTTTTCAGTGTGGTATGTGCAGAATGTGTTTTGCGAGCGTGTCATGTTTCAGGAATATAAATTTACGGGGGGGCCGCAAAGAATCCGTAAATTAAAACCTTATCTCCGGTGGATTTTTTAATTAAACTAAAATGCATGAGTAATGCACCGTCGGGGACTTCAATTTTAAATAATAGGAGAAGTGGAGAACAAAAAAAAAATATAAATACAAACACAAATAAACCGTTTTCATTATTTTTATATTCATCGTTACATCATGCATTGTCAATTTTATTTATTCAGAAAAAAAATATTGATAAATAAAATACAAGATGAAAGTTAGTTAAAAAAAATATTTTAATTGAAATTCGTTGCTGTTTATTTTCAATATAATTTGGAAAGTTTTCTAATTGTAAATTATGTCAGAAGGACCAAATGTGCTAAGAATATCGATGGATTAAGGAATGATAATCTTTAATATTGTTAACAAGATTACAAAGTAGATGGATATAATTTTGGATGTGCGTGGAGTTGGAAACTATCTGAACCGGATTTTCCATTAGGATGTAAATGCGTATTAGAATGGGTAGTCTTGCGCCCTGTTTTGATCAATGCATTGTTATTATTATGATTATTGTTATCATCCGGGTGAGAGGATGAGAGGAAGCTCGTGGAGGCCATTAGTATTCAGGGTGATCCAAGTATTTGTTATTTTAGAAGCAGTTTCAATTTCGCGATATTAAATTAATAAAGTTCGGTGTGAGAGGGTCAGGATGGATGGGTGTGCTATTGGATTCGTGTATATATTTGTATGCGTGTATGTATGGGAGAATGTGCCGCCGCCGCTGCTGGAGGATGATAATCCCGGAGATCTGGACTTGCTCTTCGGGCGCTAATAGGGAACCAGATTTCCAAGTCACGATTTCGTCGGGATATAAGGGATCATCGGATCGCACTACTCTCACCCACTCCGTATTGTCACACACCCAAAACCCCATTTCCCTTTTTTTTTAAATGCAAATTATTCAAATAATTACTTAAGTGCCTATCTCTATCACATTTTACACGACATCAGCAGATCCGAAAACTTTATATACGAGCTAAAATATTCACGCACTCAAACTTATACATTTTATTGTTTATTTAACATCCTGTTTTATTTACAATCTTAGCAAACATTCGTTAAATTATCTCACAATAGTTTACAAAGTTTTCATTACATCACATAATAAATTATTAATTGTTGAAAGTAGATTAAGATGTTTCAGTTTGAATTTCATTTAAAATTAAGTCATTTAAATTACTTAAAACATCTTTATCTTGTATTATAAACTAAGTTTCTTTTTTTTTCAAGATTTCCATTTGCTTACCAAAAAATGATTGCTGATGGATCATTCATAAGTATTTAAAGAAATTTAATAAATAATAATTATTGTGATTATCTTGTCTTATTATCGAATTTAGTAAAAACTAGGAATATTTTGAATTGAAGATGATAAATTACTAAAACCTGCAGAGAGTTACACAAGCTGTTTGAGGAAGGGCGGAGAAAAATCTCGGTGTCCAGCAGGAAGATTTTCTCAGGTGGTCGTTTTCCAACCTCTAGACCAACCCCTGCTTTTCTCCCCATGAGATCCAATGGATGTTCAAAGCTTTTGTCTCACGGACACGAGCAGACGTAGGAGACGGCGGTAATTGATCATGTCCTGCAGTATTGTGGTGACAGCAGCAATCCTATTGTCCAGAAGGTGTAAATATGACTGGGGACCTGAGCACCTGGTGATTCACGGGCCTTCGCACTCTTGCGTTGTTGCTGAAGAGGAGGAGGTGGTGTAAGGGTCGGAGGTGGTCGCGGGGGCGGCGGTCAGCACATAAATCCCCCTCGCTCGTCGTGGCCCGAGGGAAATGCCCGACGGCTCCCATCCACAAGTGAACACGCAACGCAACGGACGAAATTCCCAAAACCACATCCGGAACAAACTAACAACATAAAGGACGCAACCGAATGAAATCCGCAAGCTGCGGGATCGATCCCCACGAATTGCTGCTGTTAGCCTTCGAGGTCTTCATCGAAGCAATTAAATACTTGTCTTTATATACGATTCCCAAGCGAAACAAGCGACAATTAACGCGCTCAAATTGGATTAACGGATTTAAGAAATAAACGAAATACACTAGTTTTTTAATTATATAATTTTTTTAAAAACTAATTCATATTTATACTTGCTTATTCAGTAATATGTTAAAATTTGAGGACCCACCGGAAAGACCAATTAACATTTTTGGTTGACTTAACTTTACTCAATTTTATATATGATATAATTATAAAATTCTTTCAACTCACATATTTTTCAATTCATACATTTCGATACTTAATGAAATTCAATGAAATACAGTAATTGCGTCGATACGTGCATACATTATTCATTCGTTCCGCTTTCTGCGTAAATAATTAAATCGAATTCGTTTCCGCCTCTCCAATTCAATCGGTCACGACTGAAAAGATGAAACGAACGAAGAAAAAATAAACACAAAATGCGTTAAATAAAAGAAAAAATGTAAATGCGCTGCGATTTGAAAGAAAACCTCGTTTCCATTTGGATTTCATTAGGCTTCATTACTGATTTCATTAGGTTCTATTTTCCTTGCATGGATCCTGCGCTACATTGAATGGCGTGGCGTGCATAATCCTGAGCGGCTAAAAATAACGGCAAGCGAATAAATCAAAGCCTTTCGGGTCTTTCTCCACCGAAATAATAATAATAATTATTATTATTATCAGTAGACGGGCTTTCGCGGAGATGTATGGGCTTTTAATAAACGACCATTTATTAACTATAAATTATCCTTCCGACGGCGAAATAATTCAGCGCAGATTCATAATTTATTTATTAAGTAATTATCCGAGCATTATTTATGCTGCCGATTTTGTGCTATTGTTTTGGATTATAATGTACTGCAGACCATCAACGTTTCACTCTATTTTCAGCATTATTTTAATTAATGTAAGATAAAATAAATTTTACAATTTAAAAAATATATTAAAATTATTCTTTAATTATAAAGTAATTGATGCAGTTTAGGTAGTGATTAAATGGAAAAGTGCAATATTGATTGATGTTTGAAAGTATGAAAAAGTTATAATAGTTTAATTTGAATCGCAGTGGAAGAAGCACTTCAACTTCGAAACATGAAACTAAGTATTGGAATAAGATGTAAATAAAAGCAGGGATGGGAAAAGGAAGATCGATCAATTACCGAGAGCTGTGGGAGAGGCGAGGACCAACGGAGAGAAAGAAATGCAAATTCGAGTGGATCGAACTAAAGACAAACAGACACGAGCGAAACTTTTTAATGTACGACGAACTTTATTATTTGGGACTCGTGTTTTTCTTTTCGGATTCCTTCTTTTCCTTGCTCATTACTGCTGTTTATTGAGTGATCCGAATAATAATGTACGCACACGCTCATCCTGCAGAAACCCCGAACGTTTTTGCGACTTGTTTGTACTTTTTATAGACCGTAAATCCGAATTACTGCGAGAATGAATAAATAAGACGAAGGATGTGCAGCGGCGAGGAACAAACCGATGCTGAATTATCCAGAAGGAGGAAATCCTGAGGAAAAAAGGGAAGATCGTTATTCGTGATTTCTATTCCGCCAGGGTTCAGGACAATCGAAACACTTTGTTACCCCAATTTAATTATTTACTTTTTGTAGTATCATTATTATAGGAATTCACTTTTTATATTTTCTTAAATATAATTTTGTTGAATGTGTTGAGTTGCAAGGACGAGACGTGATCTTTATAATAAGAAAAAAAATCCGTACATATATCGCTTTGCCTCCTCGGGCCGTTTTAATATTTTCATGTACGAAATCCGCTCAACTTCGACGCTCGCATAATAATAATATTATCGCATGCAAATCCGAGCCACGCACGCAACGTATTGTTGCGTAAACACACACGATTTGCGTTACAATTACATCATAAAATCCACCGCGTGTTCACATGTGTTTTTCGGTTTGGGACGGGAAAGGTGGTCTAGGTGTTGGTGTAGGAAATATTCGGCTGAAGAACAGGGCGAATGTTGGCGAATTCCCATTACACATCCATTACGCATTCCCGGCAGGCTCTAATGAATGCTAATAACAGGCCGTGAAGAGACGCCTAGACGACATTATCACATGTTCCACGGAGCGCGACGACGCCGTTCCCGACGCCACCCGCCGCGCACGGCTGAGTGATAATAATAATAAGCTGGAGATTACGTGAAGATTTTAACGAATGATCCTATTAAAACTGAAGATCATAATTGCACCTCAGGACTCGGATCCTGCCAACTCTGTCTCGTCTCCAGATCTGCAACTCTTTAATTCTTCCTCATTACAAACCATTTTTGTCTACATAAATCTTTTCAAAACAGAACTAATTTATTGTGTTTCACTATTTACAAAATACAACATAAATTTATCTAAAAATGTTCAAAATTTGACTAGAAATAATAAAAGTTTTAAAAATTCTATTTTAGAATTTATAATTTTTGTTGCTTTTGTATTATTTTTTTGTATGCCGATTTTTATTTGAATTTTTGTATGAATATTTGCTATTTATTGTATCTATTTTGTTGCTGTTGTTGTTTATTGGGATGGTGGTTGATGTTTGATTCGATTTAACTTTCGTTTCGGTCGAACAACGAGAATAATTAGATTTTAAATTTTTAAATCGCACTTTTTCGACGTTTATCGCTGTCCATTGTGTTTTGTGCGGTGTATATGAATGTACGTACGTATGCATGCATGTACGCGGGGGTTGGGGGTTTGGTTTGTGGTGTTCGTTTGGGGGCGGCTCGTGAAAAATGGATCGGCCGAAAATTGAACGTGCATTTCATTTAAAAGGGCATTCAGTTTAATAAATGGCGTACATATCCCAGATATACACACACACGCGAGAGCGGCGGAGGTTTCACGGGAAATATGTTTTAATTAAAATCATATTTATCTGTTGTGCATTTAAATCCAGCCTGCATGCGCTGCAGCCGCCGCCTCCGCTTCCTCCGCCGCCCCGTGTCACGCCCTCTGGCGCGAAATGGAAAAGTCTTTGTGCCTCGTTTCGAGCGCGAACAAAAGCGGAACCGGAAAAAAAAATGAGCAGGTACCGAGATGCTGTTGGGTCGAAATAAACGTACCGGTTGTCTGGTGAATAACGTTGGTAATTATATATGGGATGGTTGTCGGGAATCGCGGACGGTGGTCGTCGTGAAGTGGGAGGCGACGGCGGCGGCTGCTTTCACCGGAATTTGTTTTTCCTCGCGTTCGCCGTCGCCCCTGTTGAATGGGGCCGCAACTAAATGGGTAATCACGGCAGCCACTCCAGGTGAATGCGATCATTTCAAGATACGTTTTACACACCCTCTTTTCACACACTCGTATTCACACACACGAAAATAAATAGAGAGAAAAAAAAACGTAGGGGAAGAACTGTGTGTGTGTGTAATGTGTTCCAAAACCCCCCGAGTGACGTGACACACCGGAACAGATAAATAATATAGGATCTTTTCAAAGATGATATCTTTCTCCCCCATCCTCGTTTCGCTTCAACATGCAGCCGTGCAGCTTTGCATTTTAATCGACGCACTAATTACAAACACACTTTTTTTCCATATATGAAATACTGAATACAGACTAAGCTTCAACCACAATCGCTGCACATCTCAGCCGTAACCACTACCTAAATTATTTTCTTTCCAAAGAAACATTCTTTCAAACAAGAAAACACATGCATAGAAAATGAAAAGAAAAATCCAATACATAATATTATTTTATATATATTTTTTCTTTGCATATAATTTATTTTAAATTAATAATATATAATGTCATAAAAGAAGCGTTACTATTTTGATCAACTGTCATTTTATCGGTGTTGAGGTTATGTTCATTTTGAATAAAAAATTATGTAATGTAAACTAAAAAAATAATTTTAATTTCAAAAGAAATAAATTACCATATTACCATATTTATTAGCTGTCATTTTGTCTGTATTCAAGTTATGTTAATTTTGAATGAAAAATCATGATTAGATATATTGCACTTGATATTTTGACAACTTTAGAATAAATAAATTAATTATTTTAAAAAAATTGTTATTCTATTATAATTTTATTGTTAATGAATGAAAGGAAACCGTGTTTTTAAACTGAGAAATATTGGTCGCTGCAAAATTGAAAATGATGTAACCTTAGGTTCCTGATTGTGTAAAAGTGGGGTGTTTGTTAGAAGAGTTTGCGGTTTCTGTTTGCGCTTGTATCCGCTTGAATCCCTTTAAGGACGAGAACGGGGGGAAGTTAATAATAAATTTCTCAACGGCGAGAAACCTTTTGCGCTCTTCGTTTTTCGGTGTACGTTTCATTAAGGACCCCGGGACCATAATAATGACTGGCCGTATATCTTCGGGCGTTAACGAATATTTCAGTTATTGTATTTAAATATTATTTATGGGGCACGGGGGTTGCAGAACCGCGATTTTAATTAGAAATGGCCCCGTGTTCCGGAACGGCCAACGCCGCAGCTCTCCCTCGACCCTTACACACATACATCCTTCTATTCCTCGCATATATACACACATACACACACATACACATATCCTCGTTAACAGGAAACTGTAGACTATAAACTTTATGCGACATCTTCCACAGCGCAAAACTTTTCAGCTTTTAGCACAACATTTTTCACTGCTAATGAAAGTTAATCAGACTCGTGTTATTCCATATGCGTATGAATGTTACCAACTTTTCAAATAAGTACTCTAGTTTATATATAAACATAATTATTATAATTTTTATCAAGAACTTCTTAAACTAATTCTCATTATCAACATGTAACTTTACAGTTTTCTTTCTTTAATACTAAATTATTTTCTTGAATTTATGAAGAGCTATATTATTATGTAAGTATTGCGTAAATCGGATCTGTTTCAAAGGGAAATACTGAAGCAAACAGAGAAATGAAGTAAAAGAGAGGAAGGAATGAGTTTGTTATAATTTCAAAGTGAATGCAATTCGTTGGAGGCTGCGAGGGAGGACGTGGGGGCGGCGGCGGCTCGACGTGCTCGCATTACTCGCGCGACGCTCTCCGAATCGGTTAGTAATTTGATTAATTCCGTCCGTGCACAAAAGTGTTAAACCGGTAACTCACTTTGGCCGCCGCCGCCGCTGCCACGTCGATAATTACTTTAATTGCACCGCAGCCACTGGATATATGCATTCGATGGAAACACCTAAATATTCTGCACACATTCAACAACATTTTCCTAAAGTTTTCCAACACGTCCTCTCTTCAATCAAGAATAAAAAAACAACAAAAAAATAAAATATATTTTTGTTACATCAAAATAATTATTTAACTTTTCAATATAAATTAAATAAATATTAATAAAATAATGCAGTATACAAAAAAAATACAAGTATATGAGATTAATGAACGGAAATATTTGCTGAGAAATTCGACGTGGCAAAAACCGAATCGTCTCACGCGAAAACTCCATCTTTCCAATGTATTTTTATTACACTTTTTTATTATTTACTCTCAGTTTTTCAGTTATTTCTTTTCAGTCTTTCAGTTTATTCGCTCCGACTGTTGTGAATGGAAAGAGAATAAAAAGTTTTCAGCGTAAAACCAGAGGATTATATACTAAAACCTACTGAAATGAATCAAATTAATATTACAATTTTTAGTGCACTTTATATAATAATTAAGCTACAAATTACTTTTAAAACCACTAAAAATAATTATTTTAGCATTATTATTTTCAGTATAATTCATACTTAATTGAGGACGAGTTTTGTGTCATTATTATATTTTGTAAATACACTTTTTTCGTTATTTAATTTCAGAATTTCAGTTTAATTATCTCATACAAAAGAGAACAAAAAATGAAAAGTATTTTCAGAATTAAAAAGTCGATTACCCGGCGCATCCACCAAAAACTATTAGAGGATTAAACACAAATAATTTCTAAAATCAAATAAAATTAATTAGTATTATAATTATCAATATTCTTAATTAAAAATGAGTTTTATAAAGTTTGTTTAATAACTCCAAATTATTATATTAGCATTATATTTTTCAGTATAATTTACACACTTAATTGAGGATTGTGTAATGTTTATATTTTTTATACTTTTTTTTCTTCTAATTGTCTGTTATTTAATCAGTTTATTTATCTCATACAAAAGAGGATGGAATTTCAGAATGAACAAGTTGAATACCCGGCGCATCCACCAAAAATAAACATATAAGGATTTCAGAATTTCAGTTTATTTGCTTATCGGTTTCAGAATTAACAAGTGGATTTACCAGACGCATCCATTTGAAATTGTTACTAAAATTAATTAAATTTAAAGTATTGTATTTTTCAGTGAAATTCATCTGATGGATTTTGAATTGCGGGTGAGCTTTTACATGATGTATAAAGCTCGGACGAATTCATTTGTATAGTGAAGACTTTTCGCAGCGGGATCTTATTTGATTACATTCCCGGCATTCTTATCTATGATGAATCGCGCTCCAATATTAGTTTTAGCCGAGGGTTGTGAAAACGGAGAACGTATTTCATCAGCGGCGACGTTTCGTGCCAGAACATTCCGGATAAAAACCTCAACTCGCACACGTCCGTCCAACCGCCACCCCTTTACCAATCCATCCCAACCGGACGCGCCGCGTTCAAGAATTGATTCACTTGAACTTTCACTTAATCTTAACATTTTCATCGTTAATTAAATCTCCTTAATTCAATTATTACAATTGCAATTAAGACATAAAAAAAAGTGGATTATTTCATCTAAATCGGTTGTGTAAATTAGTGATTGCCTCGATGCGAAGTTAGAATAAATGTTGATATTTGGTTTGATTAAATTCGTAATTTGTTATTTTACTTTGGCTTCAATTAACGGACGGGGCGAGAAAATTTCCACCGGTTTTCGCGGTGTTTGTTTCATATAAATACGAGAAGTTTCAATTAAAACTTGAACTGCCTCCACCAACACCGTCTCCGTTTCACAGGTAGAAATGAAGGATGTGTCGTTCGGAAAAGGGAAGCAAGCAGAGTTTTATTTTTTCTAGAGGGATAAGGACTTTTTCAGCGGAGAGGCCAGAAATGTGGAACAATTTAAAAACTTTTATGATTGTTTGAGTTTGAAGTGTTCGAGACGTGCTCTCTCAAGTTTGGCGCCGCCGCCGCCACCCCCGTATTTTTCTTCGGCCTCCCTTCACTTCTTCTTTTTTTTCTTCTGTTTGGCCTCCCATTTCTTACGAGTTGTTAGTATAACTTTGCGTTTCCCATCCTTACGAATTCGAAGATTATGTTTATTTCCCTGCCATTACACCCGGCCCTAATTAAGGGTGAAAAAGGGAGTGAGAAAATGAAAAGGAAAAATGGAAAAAAAAAAACAATTTCTCGCAGCCCCGCCGAACGATTGAAACAACTTTTATTTTTCTTCGCATCTCGTATTTATTTAATTTTTTCTTGTTCAACCCTTTCAGAAAATGAAACGACTCCAATTCGAATTTTTGTTAACAAGTAAACAAGAATTATTCAACTCATAACTTTATTAAAACTTTTCAGTCAATTTCATAAATCAATATTTTAAATAATTAATAAAAAATTTAGAATTAGTATTTCTCACAAAGATTTATACATTTATAAATATTTTTCTCAAAATTTTTAAGTAATAAATTTTATAATTATAACAAAATTAATTTCAAAATTTAAATTCTGAATTTTCTAAATTCATCAAAAGAAATAATAGAAAAATTTTATACAATTTATTCATGTGTTGAAAAATATTAAACATTTTGAAACTGATTCAGAATTTTCTTCTTTTCTTATAGAATCAATCTATAAATATAAACAAATAATAAAGTAAGAAAGTATTACAGAAAATAGACTAAAAAAAAATAAATAAGAAAATCACAAAATTGTTATTATTGGTGTCCTTGAAATTCTGTAATATAACATTGTTTGTTGGTGGTATTTGAGGGTCGGTTGGGTTTCCTTCCACAGTGATGCATTTTCGGGGGATGTAATTTGACCGTCGAGTCCATAAATCTCGCCTGTACCCATGTAAATTTATATCACATGCACTTTAAGTGCGCCTATATCATAATAATTTTGCGCGCGCGGAGGGTACCGCTGTTCCCAAACCCCTCCTCGGCATCCATAAATTATCCAAATATTGTTACTTTGTTAGCAGTAATGGATTCCATAAATACGCCGTTCGGTAAAAGCTGCGAGCTTATTAGGTTCACTTTCACATTACGCCCAATTTCGCTCGCTTGCCGCCCCTCGTAAATCAACACAACAATTGTCCCAAACATACAAAACGTTACCAACGCCAATGGAATAATTCTATGGTTAATTTGTAAAAGATATGATGCATTAAAACATTACCCATCCAAAACACTACTAATTTATTTTCTACCTTTCCTATTACTAAATACTAACATCACAGTTCGATAATAATACACTAAAATTAATAACTAAAACTTTACTCACATTAACACATTATAATAATTAAATTTTATTTTCGTTAATCAAAATAACAATATTTTGAAATATTCCTATTTTTTACAAATTACTGAAATATTCTTATAATTGTTACGATTTTTTGCATCTATCATGATGCAATAAATTTAATTGCAAAGATCAACAAGATTAATTTTCAATTCAAAATTTACTCCTCCTGCATACCATTTTATCTTTCCAGACTATTTTGTGCATCGTTTTTGCGCATTGGAACAGGAACGAATCTACCTGGATTCAATAAATTTACGATTTCGGTGCTAAACGTGGCGGGGGCGGCGCAGCAGCAGCGGCAGAGGTAGGTGGCGCGCTATCGGCGATAAAGAGTGGAATCAGGGAATTTGCATACAACGAGGAATATTAAAAAGGATAAATCCCGAGACGGGCCCGCTGCAGCCTCCGGGCTGCACCGGACGTGAATTATTTACGTGCGGCCGCCGCTCTACCCCTATATACACCCAACGCGGCCGCCGCCCCCTGCAACACGGATGCACAATAAAATGTTAAAAATTCCAGAAGCAACGCAAAAAGACAAGAAATATTAAAAACAAAATATGCATTCTGCACCGGCGAATAATTTACGGAATTCAATTAGCAAACATGCAACGCAAAAATTTTATTTACGAAATTTAAATAAAATTATAATAACGGTTATTAAAGAATTATTTTCATCTTAATTATTTGTATACCAATTAGTAATATTTATAGTTTGTTAATTATTCATATTTTTAAAGAATACTTATTTTTTTTTATACTTTCCATTTTATTATTTAATATATTTCATAATTCCATAACAGTTTTTCGTAAAAAAAAGCAAAATTTAAACAAATTTTAGTCAAACTGAAATTTCAACTCATAATTTTGATTATCGGCACATAAAACACAATCCATATTTCTATAGAAATTATACAAGATTCAATAAATAATTTAATTTATATAATTCCTATGATTACAGAGAGGGATGTGGATATATATCAAAAAAAAAATCTTTTCTGGCTGAAAACTTTGACCAGGAAAATGGAGAAACTTTTTTAAAGCGAATAAATTTTATTCACGACAATCTTCAATCAGATACGAAATGCATCTCGGAAAAACGAGAAAGTATAAAGAAAGGAGCCATGTATCACTTTGGCTAAAAAAATTCAAGCATTTTGCACACTTAATAAAAGTTTATATTATTCAATGTTGTTAGTGAATTAATAGAATTATATAATATTTGCATTAAGTATTTCTCTATTTATATATTTATTATTTAATTAAAATTTTCATATTTATTTGAAACTTTTTCCATTACTGAGAAATTAAATAAATAAGTTTTTCATAATATCAATTCTAAAAATTAAACAACAAAAATACATGATATTCTAGTACTTATAAAACAATTAAATAATCTATTATAATGCTGATAATTACGATTAACATATGAAAATGCAGAATTTAGAGAATGGAGAAAATGTTTTTGTTCGTTCTGTGACAAATTGGAATTTAATTATCCTCTCGGATCCTTTGGGTTATTGGGGTGTTGGTGTTCTTTGCCCCGCTTTAATCCATAAGCACTTTAATTCGAGAGACTTTGGGTTTTGGGAAACGATTAAGAAAGCGTATCACGTCTGCAATTCAATTTACGCTCGGCCGCACCGCAACCCACCGATACAAAAACAAAGGAGTTTCCTGGATGAAGGATGTTCAAGCAAGTGTCATTTACATTTATTCTGCATGTGGCACGAAGATATGAAAATCAGGGAGGAGCAAAAAGTGCGTACGATAATTACGTAAATGTTCTTTTAAATCCAAGAACACAATTTACATGATTTTACTATGGAATCAATAATTTATAATTGAAAATGCATGAGACGTAAACATTTGTTTGAGTAGCAGCAAGTGGGGGAGGTTGGATTCTGTGGATGTTTTATTAGATTTGGGGGACGCGGAGGCAGTTTTCTCAGAGGGAATCGCCGTTTTAATCATCGTTTGGGTAGTTGGCCGGTTGCCGCCGTCGCCGCAGCATCAGCCGCCCCTCGCCCACCCACCACGTCGTCTCCTCAACCGCCCCCACGCTGCTGCCGCCACACTAATCACAGTCCACGGCCGTGCACCAACTTTGTTCCCTAATTAGCTTATTCTGAGCTCGGGCGCAAAATACAAACGCCCCCCGTGCTAATCACGAAATTCCCGCAAGGATCCGAAAAACATGCCGACAAGATTTTACGTCTTCGCGAACTTCGCCTCATTTAATTACAAACAATATTTATTTATCATCGTTGTTCTACAAGTTTCGCCTCGCGACAACATTTCCACGAAATTAGGGAAAATCTGGAAGAAATGAAATTAAACTGTTAGATTTAACAAAATTAATTTTTACATAAACTAGTAATTTTCAACTGAAATTATGCATTGAAATAATCAAATCAAAGGCAAAGCATTATAATTTATAGAGAGAACATCTTTGCGAGTTGCAAGAATAAGACGAAAAAAAGGTCGATGAAAGAAGAGCGGGTATAAAAAAATGAGTCTTGATTGAAACGCCCGTCGCTTTGTTCTTTCGGTTTTAGTATCTCCCTTTGAAAGTGTATGATTGGATATCGATGCCAGAGATTGACACGTAAAAGGAAGAAGAAAAAAAGTACAAAAATAAATAAATAAAAAGTGAGGAGAGAAAAGAGAGAAAGACGGACGAAGTCTTGGGATTTGCAGCGGAAAGTCTTTTACTTCTTCGACCTTCCTCCTTCTTTATCCTGTGTTTAGCCGAGGGCGATATTAAAACTCCGGTTGCGCGCCTTCAACCGGAGGAGACCACAGAGCCGAGGGCGTCCTCCTCCTCCTCCACCGCCAACACCGCTCCAGACAGTTTTATTACAAGAAACGCGATTACGCAACGTCGCCCCAGATCCGAAGGACGGAGTACGTGGAAAAGCGGTAATATAATGTGAGGAGAGCGGAAAATTTTGTTTCATGTTTTGATAATCCGATAGAAAACGTCGTAGAAGAGGCGAACCGTTCCGTCTCCTCAGAAATCGAATCAATTAAAAGTAAATAAAATTAGTTACTTTAATAGATTTAGTAAATTTGCAGAATAAACGATTTAATTAGAACAAAATTATTTAAAGATTGATAAATTCTATTTATATTATTTTAAAATTATTATACAGCAAATTACGAAAAAGTTTAATTTACTAGAAAAATATTGAGATGAGTTTAGATCAATTAAAATAACATTACAATATTGACAATACATTTTAAATGTAATTAAATGCAAATTTACACTTAATTGTAATAATATATTGTTATGTAAGTCTGTTCATAGATGTTGTGTAAATATATATAAAAAAAAATCAATTTTCACGAATTCTATTAATTATTTATTGTTCTTTATTTCTATTCCAGATGTTTCTTTTTTAGTTTTTCTTCTAGTGAGTGGATTTATGTGTGCATCCAGTGGCAAATCATGAGACTTGGCCTGTGTTTCTCTGCTCCTCTCTTTCTGAAATACAAACTTTTGTTCGGTGTTTCTTTCTGCTCGTGGCGCAGCTGGACTCCTTCTGCTCTCGACCAGTCATCCAGCACTCCTTTCCACTCTCTTAAGCACGAAAACTTTTTAGATAAATACAAATATATTTTTCATGGCACCACTCGAACGACTTCACCTCACGTTTTATTTACAACTATACGACTGCATACAGTTTTTCCTTCTCATTTACAAATACACCTCTTATTTTGACAACTTTATTTAACAAAACTGTACAATTTTATAAGAAATACATTTTATATAAAGAATTTAATTTTTGTCATCATTTCTTTACCTGAAAATCTATTTTTTTGTCTATTATACATATAAATAAGTATCTACTTTCAAATCCATCTAATTTTACTAAAACGTAAATATTTGCAATATTATTTATTAATAATATTGCAACAAAAAAAAAGCGAAAACTAAATCTATAATCGAAATCCAAAATTGATGTTCAATATTAAATTATGAATATAGAATATTGGAAAACAATGTTGAATAAATTTATGGAAATATCATTATTATTATTACCATTAAAATGTAAACACTCTCCTGTCATTTGAAAACATTAAATATTGACCAAATAATATGAATGCAATTAAAAACGAAACGCGTTGCAGTTGCTACTAATAAATATTTACTAAATGTTTAATGATATGTGCGCACTGCAGGCGCAGATCTAACTGGGATACAATTTAAATCAAATTCAATACCAGAGGCGGCATCTAACTTAGCTTTGACGTAACTGTTTTAGTTAACAGCGACATCTGTTAAGTGATGGAAGTAGTAAAGCGTTATGGAATCAGATTACGTAATCAATCAATAATTTGTATATTTAAAGGCATCTGCAATTAATTGTTTAAAGATGAAACCTATAGCTGGATTTAGAAAACTTTATCTAAGGTTTTTGTATAAAATATTTTAAATTTGCGCTAAAAATAAAGAAATTTACACTTATGCATTAATACTAATAAAGATTTAATTCAATATTTGTGTTTATTTTTTTTTAAATTTTCTAATAATTCATGAAATAAGAAACTTTATATAATTATTTCAGTTTTATAACGTTTAAAGGTAATTCAGAAAATATTTCTCTTTTTAACTTAATTTAAATGATTCTTAACAAAAAGATAATGGATTAGTGGAATATTCAAATAATTCTACTTTAAAAGTGGTTTAATACTACTAGCTTTTTAATGATTTCATTGATAAATGGGAATTATTGGTATTAGTAAATTAGTAATTAACTATTGTAAATACATTGCATTGTTGGAGATTAATGCTAATCTTGCATCTAGTAATTGCATTTAAATTTACATTCGTAAATAAATCTGTAAATTTTTGTTTTGTTATAAACCTGTTCACGGTAGTCCGCAAGGCAGCAGCAGGTAGTTCTTTAGTTAGTGTAGATATTTTGTGGAAAGGTTTCCACCACTCCTCATCATTAATTTTAGCAATACTTTGGTAGGTTTCGTAGTGAAAACAAATCGGAGATAAGATTAAACCGCCTTTGTTTGCACGTGAAAAAAGCATTGTAGTCAGTTGTGGAGTTGGAGAGAAATAGGGAACATTAAGGCTCTGTTTCGGAAAAAAGCACGACTATACGAAATGTCGCTCTAAGTTTGAATCAAAACTAGTGAAAACTCTAGTCTGATATTAGAAGATTAAAATCGGGAATAAACGCAAGAAAATGGGCACCGAGAAGGAAAAACCACAGAGTGAGTATTAAGTAATTGATTAATATTCAAAGAAATATGTATGAAATGAGTTAAAAGTAATGAAATTATGAATGCAAGGAATAAAATGGAAATTGAATTTCATCCCTTTGCGATATTTTATACGCCGGGAATAAATTTCTGAGAAATCATTAAATCAGAAGATTTACGGTGCAATCTTCTCACAAACTTAAATTGAAAAATTCGAATCGATAATCGTTTTTTTTATGTAAATGTAAATATGAATTATCTCAGGCTAAAGCAATCTATAAAATTAATTTTATTTTAATTTTAGTAAACATTTTTTAAATTACTAAAATGAGAATTATTACAAAATAATATCGATTAGGTAATGTAAAAATATTTATAGAAAATCATAAAACTTATTTTCTTTTAATGATAATTGATTATTATCATCGATAAGTTTGAGTTTTATTAGTTTATTAGGTTTATATGGTCCTTTTTTCTCTTTTTAAAAATATAGGAAAAGATTTGGCCTTTATCTACTTTATTGATTTTTAGATTACACGAAGATTATAATTTAGCGTCTACCAAATTACACAATTGTTGGAGCATCATGTAATCGGCTTTGCGCTCTTGAAAAATTGAAAACTTTTCGCTGAATCGTGCAGAAAATAATTGAAATTAAACTTTCGTTAGATTTCTTACAGTTTTTGTTAGTTTTATCATCAAAATGAAATAAATAGTCAAATTTATAATTGAATAAATATTTTGTTTGAATCATTGAACTCTCCCAAAGATAAGCTTATTATTTTCTTTGTTATTTTATATAAAAATTATTTGTTTATCGATTAACCATTAAAAACGCAATCAACTTTGTCCTTGTTATTGACTGAAACTTTGTTTCAGTAAATAATAAATGTACTTATTTTTTTTGTCTTAACAAAATCGTGACCAGAGCAAAATTGTAAATATGCAATACGAATTGTTTTGTATGTTTTTTTTTGCAGGAATTGCGATGATACAAAGTCGTAAATCATCTAAAAATCCGCGTTCTCGGAAAAATTTGCAAACCGTTACGCAACTCGGTCACATTTTAAGTTGTATTTTATTTTTGTATGTGCAAACATCTAGATGATAACAGCTTCATAATCATCGTGCGTACATTGTGTTACTCCTTGTTGTTGTTGTAATGAAACAATAAGGAATTTGTGTAAACACAAACGCGGAGAGTCGTTTCGGTTATCAAATACAATTTGTAAACAAAGTGGGATTAAGGCTTTTGTTGGAGAAAATAGAAGCGAGTTTATGGAATCATGAAATTCATTTCTACAAGGACGAGAATTATTATTATAAATCACATTTTTGTATTGACCTTAATTTTTATATATATATTTAAATTCTCTAAAATAATTAAAAATTCCATATAAATGAAAACTACATTTTTTTTCAAATAGTTTTTATTGATTTTGAATTTGAGAAAATTCCATAAAAATTAAAAAATACAAAAATCGTTAATTTCTCTGAACTGTATTAAAATTGTTGATTTTTCATCTTCGAAAATTCCATATAAATTAAAATGTAATAAAAGTTTAAAAAAAATAAGGAAATCTAGAAATAATCCAAAATGTATAACATTGTTTTTTTTATGTGAGAAAAGTCTATAAAAATAAGCAAATTGAAAGTAACAAAATCTAAAAATTACAAATTAATTAAATTTACAATTTCTCCAAAAACGTAATATTAAAAACGATGAATTTTATAGTGAGAAAAATGCATTAACATTAAAATATAAATACATTTACAAATGTTTCAAAACATATTAAAAAATCAAATTAATAAAATTTACAATTATTCCAAAATTTATTGAAAATCGTTAATTTTCCAAAAAAATGAAAATAAATAATTCCATAATTTCTCTTTAAATTTATCATAAAACGTGTGTCAATAAGTATTTACTATTATCAAGTTTTATGATATGATTTCATTATAGAATGGAATTAATTTCTAAAAAAAAATTAATTGCAAACAGCTAAAATCTATTGTTGGTTTTAAGCTTTAGTAGATTGGTCGTATCATCATGTTTCATCGGATTTGGAATTCTGTTACATAATCATTGTATTCGTAGCGGATTCATTGTGAGCGCGCAAATATTTGCAATGATTCAAGGAAACTTCACAATAAATGCATTTGAAATTATATTTAAATTTTTGTAATTCATGTAAAAATATATAAAATTTTACTTCTCAAAGTAAAATAAAAGATTAATATTGCGTAAAATAAATACTGAAGAGAAGCAAATTAAATAAATTCGAGGCCGCAAAGAACAATGGATGATTAATGGTGTTATCACATCAATGAAAAAAACGTGTGTAATCTGTTCATATTTACACAAGAAATTCTTGACTCGTTTTTATATATAAACTATTAATAAGTAACGTCAAAATTCAATAGAATTACAAACTTAAAATTAAATTAGAAATTGAAAAAATAACAAATTTAAATAGAAAATTGAATATATGTGAGAAAAATAAAGAAACGTTTATGTAATTACTAGCTACTTCTCCGCGTAATTAGTTTACACATCTAATTTATTTGCATACATAAAACTAAAGTTGAATTAATCTCAAGATAAAAGTAAAAATTGTTACAAACATCAGGTAAAAGTTATACATTAATTAATGGATTCGCTTAATGCAGCGAACGTTTGAACGCAATAACAACATTGTAAACAAACGAACGGATTATCGATGAATGTATTATACAAACGGTCGAGTCGAATCCAATTAAATTATGAAAACTTCCGTACGTCCTTTCGGTTTGCCGCGTTCCACCTAAACGGATTATTACAATAACAGTGAGATCAAAGAGAACACATTATTATAATGAAACAGTATTTTACATTTTACAAAAATAAGTTTGTATAACAAAGTTGTAAATATAAAAAGCAATTTTATAATTTCTTTCAATTAATTATAAATTCAATTATTCGATAACTTTAATTCACTTTATAATCTAATACAAATACCGATTAATTATTGATTTAATAAAGAAATTTAAATCTCGTGATTACAGATTTTTTCTCTCACAACTGCACTCGACTTTATGTACGCAATCTAGATAATCGATACCAGACAATTGCAGCGTAAAATCGAATGCAGATAAACAATTGCATCCACTGTTTATTTAATTTAATCGCTGTTTCCATGGTTACCTTTTATTATTTATTGATTGCAATTATCTGCGAAATCAAAATGAACTTCCAATTCCTTCTCTGATTTAGTTCATAGTTAGAATACGTAATTTAATGAAGCAGATAAAATAGAAATTCAATGGAAAATAATCAAAAAACTTTTAAAAGTAAATTATGAAAAATATTAAAATTTTTATAATTCAAATATTAATTTTATTTTATTTTTATTAGATTCTGTTTCAAAAACTAAGCAATGGATGGCGACGAGGGACGTTCTCTGGTATTTAGTTTTCTTCGGCTTCGCAGTGAATTACATGATCCGAATTAATCTGAATATTGCGATTGTGTCGATGGTGCAGGCCAGACCAAAATCGAATATATCGAGCAGCGTCGAATGCTTCACTGAGTTAGCACTTAATGAATCTTCAAGCAACGGAACGGAAAGTGCTATGCAGGTAAACGTAAAGGTAATCTTCCTAGAAGTATCATTAATTCAAGACGATTAGTTGCAGGAATCTGCGGATGAGACGAAGTTCGAGTGGAACGAGAAACAGCAGGGTTTGATTCTGGGTGCCTTCTTCTGGCTGCATTGGGCCACGCAAGTGCCCGGCGGTATTCTAGCTGCAAAGTATGGAACGAAGATGGTCTTCGGTGTCTCCAATTTTGTAGGAGTTTTATTCTGTTTCATTATGCCGTGGGCATCATACATGGGACCCGAATACTTAATCTTCCTTAGAGTCGTACAAGGAATCATTACTGTAAGTATTTTAATCAATAATTTCGTTTATTTATATCATTTTTTTTTTACTTAACTTAAGCATATCAAAAAATACATTTCTTCAAAATATATTTATAAAAAAAATTATAAATATTAAAGTATAAATAAATTAACAATTTTTACCAATTATACCGAATTTCAGTGATATTCGTAAGAAAAATCTATAAAAAATAATAAAATAAATAAATATGCAATGAGAATTTTTTAGGTGAAATAAAAATTTAGAAAATTAGATTTTTTTTTCAAAAATATATTCAAAATGTTGATTTTTCAGTTCATTAAAATATAAATTTACAATTTCTACAAAATATACTAAAATGCATTGATATTCATGAGAAAATTCTGTAAAAAAAATAATAAAAACGATAATTTCTCGTATAAAATAAATTTATATTACAATTTCAAAATCTTTAATTTAAGTTAAGAATAACAAAAATTAAATTCAATACAACAATAATAAGTATAACAAATGATACAACAATAATTTTATAATAAGTTGACTTAAAGATAACTCAAAATAAATTTGATACAAATCTAATTCTAAAAAACATATTTGTTTTTCAAGAATTAAATTAATATTTTTGTACAGAAAAAATAATTTAATATAAAATTACCTTATTATAACCGTAAAGTTTTTTTTCTTTCTTATAATTATAAGTTAATAATTTGATACTAGTTAAAAAAAATAAGTGCGTGCTCATCACAATGATTATAAAGTTGCACGAATACCGTAAACATTTTATTATAATTAATAACTTTTTTTTGAATGCGAAGCAAATATAAAATGAGAATTATAAGGACTAAGGAAAATTAAGTGAATTTTCTTTGGAGTGTGCGTCCATTCATTAGTGCATTGCTTCCAGGAAGAAGTAGAAATTAATTGGACCCTGCATCTTGAGTTAAGGAAAAGGAGTGACGAAAAAAAAAATTAATTAAACGCATTCAACAGATTAATTGATGGCCTTCGGCGAATATCCGCGTAAAGCTTTTCGGGTTTTTTTTTGGTGAGATGTAATGCGCAAACAGTGGGGAGGATTGCGGAAAAAGATGAGAGAAATAACAAATGGATGAAGAAAGTCAAGGAGAAAGCTATTGAAATATCTCTGGTTTTAATGAAGAACCGGAGCTTTCTTGCGTGTTTTAATTACGGTTAGATCCCGTCCAAAGTTCAAAGTTGACCTGAAACAATTTACCGCCGGCGTCGTCCCCTCGTCGCCGCCCCCGCAGGATTCGACCCAGTTTCCAGCAGCTCGCGTGTCTCCTTTTCCGCGTCGAGCTTTTAATCGAAAACCGAACGATTGATCCCAACAACATTATATAATACAGCCAATCTTCGTTTCCAGAACACTCACTAAATCTCATTAACTCCCCTTCATAATTAAGCAAAGTGTAACCAACTACTTGAAATTCATAGAAACATTAATGAATAAATCAAACGCATAATTCCGTACAGTCAACAATTTTTATTTGCATAAAACTAGTTTTGAGAATGTAAATTTTTCATTACCAAGTAAAAATGAAAATTTCATTACGTTAGATTAGATATGAGTATTTTTGATTCAAAATTTATTAACAAAAAATAACTTATCTAAAAATAAACATAAAATGCCAAATTATTCAGTGGATTTCCTGAAAAATCCTCTTGTTATCACACCGAGTTTACATAAAAATTTAAAATCCAATTACACTAAATTTATTTAATTTATTTTTTTCTTTGTTTTATGTTAAGGGTTTCGCATGGCCGGCGATGCATCACATGACCGCCCGTTGGATTCCGCCGAACGAGAGGAGCAAATTCGTGACCGCATATTTAGGTAAGTGCCTCTTCAATCCCCAGAAATACCGGAGAGTGGAAAAGCAAACGAACCGAGAATTTTCACCTGACCGAAAGCAAGAATCAAAACCATCCATCATGAATGTTAGTTACCCATAAATCTTATTCTGCGGTCTCATCCTTGTCAACATATTTCATCGCAGGACAACATTTAAAAAGTATTAATCTCGCAGTGAAACAGTGAATTACGTTGTTCAGAAGTTCAGTTTTGCAAAACGCAGAACTAATTGCATTCTATTTAATTAATTTTCTCTCTCGTGCGCGCGCGGAGATTTGTTGCCGAACGCAACGCAAAAACACGTAATTATATTTTCATGCCCGGCCTTGCAATTTATCAACATTTTGCAAACAGCAAGAATATTTAATTAAACGCAATTTTTGTTTTTAATGCATAATATATAACTGAAAACACGTGTGTTTTCAGTTTTCCAGTTATTCAAATATTTATGAAAAATTTAAGCTTCATCTAGTTTGTTTGAATATCAACAATGTATTTCCTTTGATGTTACTGACATTTTAATAACTCGAAATTTTATCCAATACGTCCGCATTTATTAATAACTAAACATCGAATAAAAATAATGCAATCGAAATAATTATTTTTAATTTCAATTTTCAAAACACAATATTTCTTATATCATAATTTGAATATTTGATTATTTTTTTAGGGTAATTTCATAATTTAGATGTATAAAAGATTTTTTGAAATTAAATAGTTTTAAATGAAGATTGCACATAGATAAAAGAAGAGATTATCATTACTTTATCCATGAATAATAAACCGCATTAATCAACTCGAATTATTCTTTCATTTAATCACGAGAGTTTGACACAGTTTCACGGAGCCGCTTCCAATTTTCTGCGATAATAATTCATTTCCGACTTAATCTCCTGCACGAAAATCCTCCAACTTTCCTTTTCTTTATATATGCTTCTAACTAACAATGAAAAAATTATACGAGAGATCAGAGTAACATTTTCACAAATAAATGAAAATACAATGCGGCTCCCATTACTAAAGCTTTGAATTAAAAAAATACCCGGCGCATCCATTCTCCGCATTTACTTTTTAAATTATAAAAAAATATTACTGAAGCTTTCATCAGTTTTTTTTTCTATTATGCATTATTTTTTATATTTTCTCTCTACAGAAAAAAGTCACTAAAGAGGGAAATTTCAGAAAAAAAACAAATAGATATACCCGGCGCATTCACAATTCGTTATTTATTTTACAATATTAAAAAAATATTATTGAAGTTATATTCAAAACATTCATCCCTTTAAACAAACATTTTATATTATTATAATAATAATAATATCGCCTAATTTTTATTGCTTTCTGCGAAACGCACTATTTTCGTGCCCAAATAAGGATTGTTTAAACGCAGCTGCAAGTGCAGGTGTTCAATTTTTATAAATAATCTCATTTTTATTACTTTTTTATCGCATACATTTTATGTTGGAATTGCTTCAAATATAAATTAACTAAATTAATATATAAATTGATTTTTCGGTAATCTCTCAATTTTTATTATTTTTCTATAGTTTAATTATTTTCATTTGTAATTAAAATTCAGCGAAACAGTACAATATAAATTAAATAATCCGTAAATACACGAAATGATTTATAATTTCTATTAAGTAATTATTAATTACAATATATACTATTTTTTTAATTGATTGTTTATTACTTGGCAAGTCTCGATATGCGTTTAAATAACTTATGTTTATTTCAATGAACGAGTACTTCTATAATTTACTTGGCAAATAACGCTTATAGAAGTTACTCAATTTGTAATTCGACTAAGTTAAATAATTATAATATGTAAAATGCAATTTATAATAAAAAATGTAATAATATTTTTATAAAAAGAAATAAAATTTAGTTTTTCTGAGAAATTGAAAAATAATAAGTTTTAATAAAATAATTTTGGTGATTAGCGTTCGACAATCGCAGCTGCAGATGATTCACCCGCACAATCGCCTAATTTTTATTGTTTTCTGCGAAACGCACTATTTTCGTGCCCAAATAAGGATTGTTTAAACGCAGCTGCAAGTGCAGGTATTCAATTTTTATAAATAATCTCATTTTTATTACTTTTTTATCGCATATAATTATGTTGGAATTTCTTCAAATAAAAATTAACTAAATTAATATATAAATTGATTTTTCGGTAATCTCTCAATTTTTATTACTTTTCTATCATTTTATTATTTTCATTTTAATTAAAATTTAGCGAAACAGTACAATATAAATTAAATAATCCGTAAATATACGAAATCATTTATAATTTTTATTAATGAATTATTAATTACAATATTTACTATTTTATTTAATTTAATTACTTGCTATGTTTCTATAAGCGTTTAAATAGCTTATTTTTATTTCAACGAACGAGTACTTCTATAAGTCACTTGGCAAATAATTCTTTTCGAAACTACTCAATTTTGTAATTCTACCAAGTTAAATAATTTTAATATATAAAATGCGATTTGTCATTTAAAGAAATATTGAATTACATTAAGTTTTTAAAAATTCACATTTACATTAATCAATGCAAGTAACCATAATGAAAAGTTAATAATTTATTTAAAAAAAATGTTATAATATTTATATAAAAAGAAATACAAATTATTATTTTTGAGAAATTGAAAAATAATAAGTTTAATAAAATATTTTTCAATCGCAACTGCAGATGATTCACCCGCACAATCGCCTAATTTTTATTGCTTTCTGGGAAACGCACTATTTTCGTGCCCAAATAAGGATTGTTTAAACGCAGCTGCAAGTGCAGGTGTTCAATTTTTATAAATAATCTCATTTTTATTACTTTTTTATCGCATACATTTTATATTCAATTTGTTATATTTATTAATTAATATGTTAATCAATTTTTTGTAAATCTCACAATTTTTATTACTTTTCTATCGTTTTAATATTTTCATTTGTAATTAAAAAATATCGAAAAAGTACAAAATTTGTATTAAAATAAATTTGTTTAAATTAATACATTCATATTATAACAGAATCTTCATTTAAATACGATAATTGTATTATTTCCCCTCTGATTATAGAATATTTTGCAAATATCATTCAAAAAGTAATTTACAATTAAAGCTACAATCTCCACGGTTTATCCAATTAATCTTAAAAAATTAGATAATTGTTATAGATTCAATTTTTATATTTAAAAATAGGTTTATTATTTAAGAAATTGTATATAAAAAATAATTTAAAGTCAAATCAATATATTCGAATCGAAATCGAAAAACATTTTTAAGTATCAAAATTGTTGTATTATTATTTTAAAAGATAAGAGATACACAGCCAATAGTCTACGTGACGACCCGAGCGAAAGAACCAATAGAATTGTTAACAACGAACAAATCCGCGGATTGCCGAAACCTCGCTGTGATTTGCAGGTGCAGATGATTAATAGGCCGAAACGTTTTCAAATTTAATACTTAAATCTTTTATCAGTTTTATTTGCATTAAAATTAAATATAAAATTAAATATAAAATTTAATTTTAACAAACTGTAATAATAATAATTTTTATTGGCCAGATATACAAAACAAAATTGCTACAATAATAATAATTAGGAAAAATAAAAAGAAAACACAAAATAACTGACCAAAGGGCTAACGACCTTAGTCTTTCCGCCAAACTGTAATATTATATTAATTTTAATAAGATTTATTAATTTATTATTTATGTTATTTCTTTCTCATCATAGAATATTTTGCAAATATCGTTCAAAAAGTAGTTTACATTTAATGCTACAATAATCATGATATATCCATTAAATCTTATCAAATTAAATTATTTTAATAAATAAACTAAATTTTAATATATAGAAATTAGTTTATTGTTTAAAAATTATAAAATACATTTTTATATATTAAAATTATTATATTATTATTCTAAATTGAATAATAATTTATTTTCATAAAGATTGTTTTCAAAATAGAATAGATTTCACTCAATAGATGCAGAAACTAAACGGAATCGAAAATCGTCAAGAAAATGATCCATTTTCAATTGGTTTAGCGCAGTAATTTTTTGTTTTTATAAACAGCCATTTTATGATTAATTTTAATTAGGTAATTGTGTTATTTCTTCCTAATCAGAGAATATATTTCAAATATCGTTCAAGAAATAGTTTAAATTTAAGCAATTTGTGGTGCTATAATTATTATATGTAATAAATCTTAACAAAATAAATGATTTTATGGACTAAAGACTAAAATATATTATTGTCAAATAGGTTTTCTAATTCAAAAAATTGATCTAAAATAATTTAGTAATTTCAATTTATTCGAATCGAAACGCGTAAAATACACTTTTCATGCATTTCAAATATTTATTACAATTCTTATCGTATGTGCGAAACGCACTATTTTCGTGCCCAAATAAGGATTGTTTAAACGCAGCTGCAAGTGCAGGTGTTCAATTTTTATAATTAATCTCATTTTTATTACTTTTTTCTCGCATAAATTTTATGTCGGAATTATTGCAAATAAAAATTAACTAAATTAATATATAAAACGATTTTTCGGTAATCAGTACAAAAATTATAATTGAAATAAAATTATTTAAATTAATACAACGTTTATTTTTTTAATAAATATTTTATTATATTTATGTAAATGTTTTCTCTAATAAATCTTGACATAATAAATAATAAATAATCGGAACTTTCTTTAGAAAACAAACTTCTAATTTATAAGTCAATATTAAAACCGGTGTGGACCTACGGCATACAGCTTTGGGGAACATCAAGCAACTCGAACATAGAAATACTGCAACGTTTTCAATCAAAGTGCCTGCGTATCCTGGTACGAGCCCCTTGGTACGTCACGAACAAAACACTACATAATGACCTTAAAATAAACTCAGTGAAGAGTGAAATCTCCCAATATAGTGCGCGATACCAGAGCAGACTGGAGGACCACCCCCAATTATCTCGCATTGAATCTGCTAGACAACAGTGATATCCCCCATAGACTAAAGAGACACAACACCCTTGACCTCCCCTATAGAAATTAAATTTGATTTTTTATGTTAATGTTTTATGTGATGTTAAAATTATCCTTCTTTTGTTTTAATTGGATATATTTTAATTTGGAAGATTGCCGATGGGAAATCTTTCCGCTCAGTTTATTGTTATTTGTTTATTTTTCTTTCATACATATTTGTTTATTGACAGAGTGTGGCAGATTACAAATACATAATAAATTTATCAAAAAAAAAAAAAAAAATATTTATTTGATATTTTATTGAACTATTACTCCAATATAATAATATCAAAGTTTTTTTGAGAAATATTTGCATTTAATATCTTAGTGGATTATCGGCGAATATATCCGCCATATCCTTTTGTATGCATTTCCATTATCAGTCAACGGTAGCTTTTCACTAGTACTTTTCATATGGAACTGTGAAACGTGTTTAACATTTATCATTCTATTTTTCTTTGGAAGCAAAATAAGTTGAGGTTAGGAATCTTTATTTTTGAAAATGCATCCTTCGTCCACAAAGGATTAAAGTGTGTTAAATAAAACAAAGTTGTAATTGAAACTGTAGTTGCTGCAGTCTTACGTCTAGCGCAGGAAGTAGTAATTTATGGTTTAACGGTCGGATTTAATTGGTGCAGTTGAAATGATTGATGGTTGCGATGTGGTTTGCGCACGTTAATTTCGCAGGCAAAATCGTAATTTGTCCAATCAATTAAACGCTAATTTCTTTGTTTGTCCTACAGGCAGCTCGGTGGGTGCCGGCATAACGTTCCCCGTTTGCGGTTACATCATCTCCAGATGGGGTTGGGAGGTGGTTTTCCACGTTTGCGGCGTTGCCGGATGCGTATGGTACACGGCATGGTACTTCCTGGTGTTCGATTCACCTGCGGAGCATCCCAGAATCAGCGACGACGAAAGGGAATACATCGTCAGGAGTTTGGGTAGAAGCATTTCCAAAGAAAAGGTATACATTCTTACATAATCAAATTAATTAAGATTTACGCAACAATTAATACATTTCTTTAAAATTATTCACTTTAATCGAATTAAAAAATAATCAAAAAAAAGCATAAACGTAATTGCCATAGCAACATACATTTGACATAATCTAATTAACAAAATGTTAAAGTTTACGTAATCACAATAGTAACGTATTACATAATGCAATTAATAAATGAATCAATTATTTATTATTCCATTGTTTCAATTGAAAAACAGACAGTTAACAAAAGTTTTTCGTCGTAAACGTAATCATCGTAATGCTAAACAGCAACTAAAATCACTTGAACTTCGGCAACTTTTCCACATAACGACTTCTCGAGCATAAGAAAACTTTTCCAAAAAAAAAAGCTTGTACTTTTACGATTATCGCATCTTCAATTTTTACGACGAAAAACACGATTTTGCTTTTTATAAGAAATTCAATATACACTAAAACATTAACAATTTTCAAATCAATTAAAGAAATTTATAGTTTTGTATTAACAACAGAAAGTTTCTGAAAATCAATAAAATTTGTGCATGGTTTCGGTTTTCGCTTTGGACAAAACAAGGACAAATTTTATTTGGTGAAATGCAGAAAAGGATTATCTGCAGCTGCAAACTGGTCCATCCAATCGGTAAATAAAACAAAGCGTTCCATTTTCATCTGATACAGAATGAAACATCCGAAGGGAACCGAATATTGCGCGAGCATTTGTTGTTGTTTACATGCGGTCTATGCGAAGGGTTGTTTGGAAAACGTCTGATTGAAAACTAAGTGCGATGTCTCTCTCCTTCTCTCTGCATATACATCGAACTTTTATAAAAATAACAACAACAAAAGTGGTTGCAAGAGACGAGGGACGTGACTGCATTTACCGAAAGCACTTTAACGTTATTACAGGAACCGGTGAATCCCCTGCGGGAGCTTCAAATTGATTTCTGCTCGGAGAATTTTCAGTTATTTAATATAATAGATTTTACAAATTGTCTTTATTTCAATAATTATTATTCAACATTTTATTTAAAAATCTATTTTTCTTTTGTAAATATTTATGCAAATTTCAATTAATTCATTTTAAAACTAATAAGATTACTATTTTTTGTACTTAGTTTTCAGTCTGCAAAATTGTATTGTATTTTGATGCAATTTTGCTTTTTTATTAAAAAATTTATAAAATTATTTAAATCAAATAAAAAATTTCATTTATTACTACATATGAATTAAAATATATTTTTCTACACAAATTACTTTTTCTACAAAACTTTACTATATAAAATCAAATCTTTACAAATTTCTTCTATAACTAATTTTTTATTTAAATTAATATTACTTCTTTTAAACTAATTCATTAAAATAAATAATTTGAGTATTTGTTCTCAATCCATTATTTAGGAACTTAATAAATCTTATATAATTTTTTCTAGGCTTCAGTACCATGGAGGTCGATCCTGAGCTCGTGGCCAGTTTGGCTGAACATCCTCGCACAATGGGGCGGAATTTGGGGCTTATTTACGGCGATGACCCATGCTCCAACCTACTTCAAAGTCATCCACGGTTGGAATATTAAAGCGGTAAGATCATCCCCAAATTACCACCGCTCATTGTTCTGCGTTTATTACAAAACTTCGGGACGACACAAAAAAAAAATTTCAACCCTATATTTGTTCAAACACAAAAGTTTTTACTTAATACTTTTTTTATTCATCATTTTTCATTACGTACCCAAACAACATACATAATTAAAAGCAAATATCTTCAACATTCAACAAAAGTTTAAAATTCATTCATTTTATTAATGAAATTTATATGAATAAACACAATTAATTATCGATTACACAAAAAAAATATTTTCATACATTTTTGCTCCAATTTTTTTTTTATACAAAACTTTATTGAATTGTAAACTGAATGAATAACTGAAATAATTTATTGTAAAAATATTTCAATTATTGCGATTTAATTGAATTTCATTAATTGCTGTTCAAATTATAATTGAATTGCGAATTCATACAGCGATGACTCAAAGAGATTCAGTTTGATTAGTATTTTTCTATCCTGAGAGATGCTGTTGTCCAATTATTTATTGACGCCATCGATCCAGGCTGGACATTATTAGAGGAGAGTCTGTGTCAAGGCTACTTTACTCGAGAATATATCTCACAAAAAAAGAGTTAGAAGTTAAAGAGGTTTCGAAATGATTGCACTCTGCACTTTCCACACGCATCAATGAATCATTAATAGATAAACTTCTCGCCGTTAAATTCAATAATAAACGTTATTTATAAAACGATTATATAGAAGATTTATATAAATCTTTCTATAAGCTTATTTTAAATTATGTAATAATTTTATTTATGAAATAGTTTTATTTATTTGAAGCATATTTAATAATTTTTTAATCTATTTTAGTCATTAATATTGGAATGTCTCGGAATTTCATTGAATTAAAATGCATTTAATTAAATTAAAAACGTAAAGTTATAATAGAATTTATGTGTAATTAAAAAAGTTTCTTTTTTTTCAGACTGGACTGCTTTCAGGAATGCCTCACTTTATTAGGATGGCCTGGGCTTACGTCTTCTCTAGAATCGGAGACTACCTTTTATCCACGAACAAAATGACCCGAACTAATGTGAGGAAATTGGCGACATTCTTCGGTAAGTGTAGCAGTATTTTTCGCTTTATTTTATTTCAAGAAAATCAATGCTTTTGTTAGAACAATAATTTCATTATTCTCTAACGTAAATGAATGAAACAGGAATTGGCAACATCTGCAGTTTTCAGCTAATTAAAAGTGAAACTGAACAAACAACAATTGTAATTTTCAGCTTGCATCGTGCACGGTTTCTGCATGCTGGCATTGGCTTACTCAGGGTGCAATTCGATGGCAGCCATCGTCTTCTTAACTGCCGCTACCGCCATCCACGGCGCAGTTTCAACAGGTTCCCTCGCCAGTTTCGTCGACTTGAGTCCAAATTATGCAAGTAAGTTCGAAATACCCAAACAAAATAAAAGGAAAACTAAATATTTTATAGTTCAAATTTGATAATTGAAATTTTACATATCTCAATGAACTAGACTAATATTAAATGATTAATACACAGACTTTTCTCATCGTTTATGAATAATTAAAGTTTATTATTTGCGTTAATGAAATATAAGGTTTTAATAAGCCCGGCGCATCCACCGGTAATTCATCATTTACGGAACCCGGTCTACGTGGAAATGATGAGAAACCAAATCCATCAAAACTGAAAAACACGTAAATTCATATAATGTCGAAATAAATATTAAACAGTGGGCATTACGCGGCCGGTAATTCAATTAGGCTAACGTCGTGTCAGCCGTAATTAGTTTGCATTCGCACGTATTAGGCTATTAACATTTATTGGTGCGCCCTAATTAAAGCTGACATTATTAATTATATAATTCCGGCATTGATTTTAGGATTGTTGTGGTGTTTTGCGTGCGATTTTGTTCAAATGCGTTCACGAAATATTGTCTGACAATCGATCAAAAATGAATAATTGATGTACTGCGAAAATTAATTAGTTTAATTGCGGCTTGTGTTACAATAATATTGAAGATCCCAGATTTAAAGTCTCAATATTCATGCTTAATGTTACAGAGTTTTTTTGGGGTTGAAATATGGGTTTCGGGTGTGGAAGGGGATTCCCCCAATTAATAACTGTCTAGTCGTTGTCCCCTTGGAGAACCGCGACTAATTAACGTGGTTAAAGGGAATTTCTGATAGACTAATTTGATTCACTACTTTTTTTACGCACTTGAAACATTAATCGATTTGAAATTAACATTTTATTATTAATTGAAAAACTATTTTTTTTACAAAAATTTACTAAAATTTTTCAAATTTCAAGAATTTACAATTTTTTTTAAATTCATTTTTCAAATAACAAAAATTTACAATTCAATTTTCAACTTATAAAAATGTATAATTCAATATTCAAATTACATACAGTACATTTTTCAAATTATAATAATTTACAATTCAATTTTCAAAAATTTATAATTTAATTTTGAATTTGAAAAAAATTACATACAGTTCATTTTTTGAAGTACAAATATTTATAGTTAATTTTTCAAATAACAAAAATTTACAATTCAATTTTCAACTTATAAAAATGTATAATTCAATATTCAAATTACATACAGTACATTTTTTCAAATTATAATAATTTTGAATTTTGAAAATTGAATTGTAAATTTTCAAAAATTTATAATTCAATTTTGAATTTGAAAAAAATTACATACAGTTCATTTCTTGAATTTTTCAAATAACAAAAATTTACAATTCAATTTTTAAATAACAAAAATCTTCATTTTTCAAGTAACAAAACTTATAATTCAATTTTCAAGTAACATAAATGTACATTTTTCAATTAACAAAAATTTACAGTTCATTTTTCAAATAACCAAAATTTACAATTCAATTTTCAACTAACAAAAATTTATAATTTATTTTTCAAATAACAAAAATGTTTATTTTTCGAATTACAAAAATTTACAATTCAATATTCAAATAACAAAAATTTACAACAAATTGCAAAAAATGTACAATTTAAAGCTTTAATAAAATATATTATTTTTAATATATGAAAACGTCGAGAAAACAGCTTTTCGATTTGTAATAATTTACAATATTTTCTATAGAATAATTTTTATTTGTATTAACAAAACTTATTTTATTTTTCAGGTGTTCAACTTGGATTATCGGGAATGATTTCTGTATTACCCGGCTTCATTTCTCCGGCAATCGTCGGAATTTTAACTTATAACAATGTGAGTATTTCAATTTGATTTGTTTCCATTAATCACTTTTTCATTCATTCCACGTAATTCCCTAGTATTTATAAAACATGTCAACGAACAATGCGACCTTTTACAATTCCATGAGTTAAAACCACATTAAAACCAGATGTATTTTATTTAGTTTGGTAAATTGAATTCGGATCTACAAACAACACAAAACACATTTATTTCACTATATTCAATAATTTAATTTTAAAAATATTGGATTGTTAATAATTAATTTGCAACTGAAATAATTTGGAAATATTTTAAATTAATTCTAAAATCGTTAAAAAAAAACAATTTTTTCAAAGTGATAAATTTTTAATGTACTTTATTTTTTTCTATAGCAAACAGCATCCCAATGGCAAAAAGTGTTCTGGATTTCTGCGGTCATGCTGATCGTGCCAGGAATTCTCTATTTGTTCTTCGCGAAATCCGAATTGCAGGATTGGAACAGTCCGACCACCGGAGATTCCGCTTTGGAATCCGAAATGAAGACTTTGAAGAACGGAAAAGTGCAGGATGATGATGAAGAGGTTGAGGATAAAGAAGATTTTGAGCATAATGAAGAAGAAAAAGAGAAAACGAAGGATGAGAAAGTTGAAGTATAGGAAAGAATATACTCAAAAGTGCATTAGACTTTTCGTATTTTGTACAATGTTCAAACTTTGAAAATATATTATTTTCAGTAATAAAAGATACGTAATTTTATAAAAATTGTAATTTATATCCAAAAAATCTATTTTAACCAACAATTCTTTAAAATAGAAGAATACTTTTACAAGTAAAGTATAAATGTAATGAAAGCAGTTCAACGTCCTGCAAGAAAAATATTCTAAAATTTCCATTTATATACGACTGCTTAAAACCATAAGAAAATTCTGGTCATATAGTTTTTTCTCGAAGATTATTCTTGTAATAATAATAAACTGATCAGAAAAGAGTCGTTTTGCTAGAAATTCGTTCATTTTATTTTATTTCATACATGTGCAATTTTTTATTTTTTTCTTTTCTTGCTGTTTATTGCGTTTCTCCTTTACGCTTTGCGCATTACCAATTTAATGGACTTCGTCTAAAGGTTTTTTTTGCTGGTTTCACTCTTTTCTCACCACTTCAAGAAAATCCCGAATCTCCGCAATATATCTAAGAGGAAGATAAAACGGTTTATCCATTGCAAGTTCCAATTAATCTCAACAGCAGCCAAAAACATTATCTGTAGCCAATGTATCAACCTCAAGAGAATAATGCAGCATTACGTAATTTAAACTCTAAATTAAAATTCAAAATTAAATCCTTGTACATAATCTAAAATCTTATCAATAAAACATCACTCAAAATGATAATTTTATTTAAATATTAGTTTACAAACAAAATTATTATCATTAAAAATATCAATTTAAATTTTTAATACATAATAATTTATTATCTAAAACTCAATGAAATTTATAAATCTAATCTATGAAATATTGAAAAATCTAAAAAAAATGTAAAATTTTCAGAATCAAATTGTATTAATTTATTATTGATAATTACGATAATTATAATTAATAAATGTATCTGACGATTCTAGACGAAATAAATAAATGTATTCAACGAATTCCACAAATGCAACATTTCCAACAAATAACGGAATAATTTTCAACTCCCGTCGGATTTAACCGAGCTCCATTTTTATCTAAACTACTAAAGCTGTCAGCTTTTGTATATAAACTACAAATTACATACACGCATGTTTTTTTTATATAAAAAATAGGATATTCCATAATTTCATTTAAATCCACGAAAATGTTTTGATTGTTGGAGTATGCAGGAAATTTAAAGCTGGACCGCGACCAAAAAGTTTCATCCGCATTGAAATAACCGGGTAGCTTTTCCCGCTTCAACTATGCGACACTTTTAATTGTAATTAAATTACTTTTTCTAGCTTTCTTTCTATACAATTCTTAATTTATTTTATGCAACTAATTGTTGTTTGTCTCTCCATTAAACAACATTACCTGACATGTTGTTTAATGGAGTGATAAAAATAAATTATTTTTTAATTTATATTTTTTTCGTGTTGAACTTCACGATGGAAATAGTAAAATATTTAAGAATGTCTTTTCGTTTTCCTCTTTTTTCTTTTTAAATATTATGAAAGAAAATTAATGGTAGAAAAGGGAATACAATTTTATAAATAAGGTCAAAAATGTATGGAAATTATTATAGATTTTTTTTATGTCCTTGACCGATAACTACCCAAAATAAGATTTCCGCTAAAAAGGCTATAAATATAGACGAGGGGTTTTGCATCGATTGATGTGAATAAATATAAAGAATTAAGACAAAATTTTAATATCCTGCAAAATATTCGTAAATATCGAATAAATATAATTTGATCGGCGTTCCTGCAAAACGCGAAGTTTACTATTGAGATTGTCTGAACCGTATATAAATATTTGTTACTTTTTTATCACTCCCTTTTCGTCCCTGCAAAAAAATCCCAAAGGAAAAATAAGTATTCTTATTTGAATATTCAGAGAAAAACGATAAATTACAAACATATTCAAACGTAAATGATTGTTTATGAGACTATTTTTGATTTGAAATATAAAATAATGATTTTTATTGTGGAAAAGTTATTTAAGAAAATAAAAATTTTCATAATTACAAAAACTAGTTTTACAATTACACAAAAATTATTCAATATTAATTAATTCTAAATTTTTATTAGCAATTTTTAATTTTTAATAAAAAAAATTCATAATCTTTACTATTCCTTTACTTAAATAATTAGTTTTAACTTTGTGCGAAAAGAAAAAACCAAAATGTGATTTTGTCCTCTTGAATTAAAAATTAGTGAAACCAATAAGTTTTATTCCCAATGTCCTGATAATGGAGTATTAACAGAGGTTCCGGTAAAAGAGAGCCATCAATTAGAGCCGAAGTGTGCGGTTGCGTGGCAGGAAACGCGCCGCAGGAGCCGGAACGACGCTTATCTGCCAGTGGTTCTTCGGCGTCGCGACGCATCGGACGCCCACCAATCATCATTAACAGCCGCGCTTTACGTGCATCAACAAAATCCCAAGTGTAATACAATACAAAAAGAGAATAACAATTTAGAGAAACGAACAGGTAAAGACTGCATGCTGCATGTTTATTCAAAAAAAATATATGTGGATGCGCCGGGTAAAATTATAAAATTTTATTTTTCTATTTAATTTAATATATTTTTAATTATTTAAAAAATAATTTAAAATATATTTATTTCACATTTAATAGAAAAATTTAATATATAAAGAAAAAAATATTTTTAGTATTTCTGTCTTAGCCTTTTTCTTTATTTTATCATAATATTTATTTCACTTATTGCACTTATTACAAAATAAATATGATTTATGAATATATTTCAGTGTATTCGGTAGTTTGAAATGTTTCAGTAATTGTAGCATACAAACATATCATAGTAACATCTATTGTTTATCTTCCTCCATTGTTTCCATGTCAAAGTCATAGTGTTTCCTCTTCTTTGTGATGCGTCGAAGCATAAATCATTCTCCAATCTTCGGATAATTTATATGTTTTTGATGTTTGTTTTTAATGTGTACAAAGCTTAAAATTTCGGATAATTGTTTATATTTAATTTTCAAACTGGACTGATCGAAATCGAAATATTTCTGTACTTTATTCAGAATTATGCTGATTTCAAATTGGAATGATGAAAATTAATTCGATTAAATTCGAACGGTTCAATTATTTTCTTGTTAATTGTAACTGTTGGATAAATTTGCATAAGGAATACAGAATTAATTAGTAAAATATTATCATTTGATATTGACTTATTTGATTGGTGAGCGCGTTTCTAATTAAGAGAATCATATTCCTCGCTGCAAACAGACTTAATAACGTCTTTAATTAAACTCACGCTATGTATTTACTAGATATATATAGCTTCAAGTATTCTTACTCTTCGCCTTGTCCATTTTATACCTAAAATGCAATCCCGAAGTTTATGTAAATTTTGGGGAGACCGGTTATAAAACTCTACTCGCTATATTTGCGCAAAATGAGGTTTAATAAAACATGTGCGTTTGCGCAAATTAAAATTAGAAATAAAGTGAAATAAAAAGATAGATCCCAGTTCGGAGAGTTTAATTGAATTTTGAGCCACGGGCTAATTGGCGACGAATGAACGCTTCTGTGTGTATAGTGTGTGCATGTACATAAGTCGAAAACGATTCTGTTTACCGGTTAAATATTTGCGTTCAGGATTTTGTAGGGAATTGGACTCATTCCTACTAAAATGTATTTCTGCTCACGGAAAAAAAACTAAGAGATTTTTTAAACAAAATGTAAGTAAACACACACAAATTATAATTAAATTAAGTTTGAAAATTTTGTATTTACAATACTTTTATTTGAAGAGAAAATTAGTTTTTTAAAAAATATATATTTTTATATATTCTAATTAATTTCTAAATTATTGAAAGATCATTCAAAAAATAACAAAATAATTACTTTTTAATACAAAAAGCGTATATATAACATATTTATTACATCCTCCTTTTTCTTAATGTATATATTTTCGCAAGGATGAAGAAAGTTGACACCGTCGCCGAGTTCCTAGCATAATATTTCCGCAGGTTCCATTAAGTTGCCGCTTAGTGGTTTGCTGAATGCACCATGACACAATTTTCCTCTTTTTTATCCTTTTGTGCACGAAACTAAGTTAAATTGTATATCCATTATTATTATTTCGCATGGAAATCGATCCTCGTACTATCTCATAATTGGTTTACTAAATACAATTTTCTTAGAAATTATTGATAATTGATTTTTTTTATTATACAACCAACAATTTGACAGTTTTGCAATATGAATATATAAAATAATATAATAAAAAGTCAAGAGTAATAAAGTAAAACGTGAAGACACTGCTATTAGGAGCATTAAAATATGTTTCTTCCATTTTGACATCTTATGATAAACAAACAATAAAAATTATCAAATCTTGTATTTTGTACTTTAATTTGTGCATTCATAGTTGTATTAAGTGTAGCTAATTATTGAATAATACGGTAAAACGTGAAACGTTGTTCTAAATTATGAGCAAAAGCAAAAAGCTACAAAATTGTCTATACTTTTTACTTCAATTAAATTATTCAGAACTGAAATTAATCAAATTAAAAATTGATATTCTGTAAATCTTTTTCACAGTTTGCTTAAGCTTAATTAAATTTATGTTGGGTTTAAAACGATGTTGCAAAATAATTGATTTTGAGATAAATCGGTTGGGCGAACGCGTTTTCGATAATTCGGCTCTGAATTAAATATGAAGATGAGGGATTAAACGTGGCAGACAACCAAGAGAATCCCCGCAGTCTCGAATCTCGATCGAACATTCGCAGAATGGTAATAGGAGCTTAAACTCCAATATTCATAGAAAACCTATTTGGAAAATTAGATAAAATAAAAATAAACTATTTCCTTGTTAAATATTTTTATAATTTGATTCTAAGAAACTAATATTAATAATTATTATCTAAATATTGCAATTATTTATTCTGATAAATTCATAAGAAATAGATAAAAAAATATAACAGAATTGGGTATTTCCAAGATTTCGTTTCAAATATTTACGTTGATTCGCAATTTATAATGCAATTTTGTATCGATGTTTATAAGACGTATGAATAATAGTTAGAATCACAATATCGCCTGGTTTTCTCCGAATTCGACGATAAAGGAATGTCGTAAACCGCGAATTATCAGAGTTTCAGCGTTGGATTCCTAAAACTTATAACATTGCAGCTGACACGATATTAGAAACGTAAACAGTAATATTCGAATCCTTTGCACTCCGACAACAAGCACGTCGTGAAATAGATTGTTGTGCAATTTCGTATTCAACTTTAAGGTTATTCAAAGCATCCGGCATTGTGAATTTTGCTAGTCAAAGTGAAAATTAGTTCTGGAAAGGTCCTTTATGGTTTATTAAAGGTAGAATTATAATTATTTAATTATATTTGTTTGTATTAATTCATCACATTATTTTTATTTAGTAAACCAATATTGATATGTTTTTTTATATTAATATAAATAAAGTGTCAAAAATCTAATGGATTATGATACATGCGTATAATTGGCTATACGTAAGCATCATCGAATGTGATTGATCGCAGTAAGTGCGAATTTTTTTTTTTTTTTGAAAAATAAATTTTATGATGTGCACCTTCCGCACCGGCGGACGTCAATTTATGAAAAAATCGGAGTTCCCGCTTCGCGCTCTCACGGAGCGGAAGTGACGTCTTTTTCACTTCCACGTCAGCAGATCATTGGAGTGAATAGGCTTATTAGCAATTAAACCGTGAGCGCGTGCTCCTCTATGATGATAATTATGAAGGCCTCCGTAATCCAAACCAGATCTTCGCCAAAAGGTCACGCAACACAATCAACGACCATTGTTTCTTTCGCGATTCCACAGGCTCGCCAACACTGACTCATCAAAGCAAAAGTGTGGTTTTGAATAAACGATACCAATTTCCACCCCGAAATATCATCCACCTGTTGGTTCATTTCAGGAAAAAAAATATTTTTAAAACGCTTTTATTCTAATTCATTTCATACGACGTCTGATATTAACAAAAAACAACTAAATATAGTAACATAAATTATTTAAGTTGGTATTCTTACTTTCGAATTTAATTTCTGACAATTGAATGAGGCACGAAATACCAACTACAAAACCTAAAACAATTACGTTCCTCACATTACTTCATCAAACGATATTTTTCATTTAATCTTTCAATTAATTTTAATCTTGCATCATACAAAAATGTAATTAAATTAAATAGACTTTCGGGAATTGTTGGTAAACAACTTATAAAGTTTAATTCCTCCTTATCTACAGCTTTAAGACAGCTTTATTCTAATTCCATCAAAACCCTTCTGTATATAAATAATCGTTAATATGTGAACGTGGCCTTGCGAACGCCTTGCGATTCAATAAAGAGAACTGCGAAATTAATCCTTGATAATAGACTTGGTGGGTGGAATATTGCATTATATACGTCTTTTTTCCATTCATCTTCCTATTTTATTCTCTTTTGCACTATCCAATTACGAGCAAAAATGGGTAAGGTTAATCCAATTAATTAAATCCCGGCAATCTCAATTTACATGCAAATTATTATAGTTCAGTTCAGATACGGCGCCGATTTCAAACATGTAAAATTAATTTGTACGCTCGAGAATTTAAAAATATATATATTTTTATTCTTTCTAATTGTTTTTAAAATTTCCCACTTCTACTAAATAAGTAATTAACAAATTCTAAATTTATTTCAGCTGTCATCAAAATGTCAAAAAAAATATGTCAAAAACTGCTTTTGTTAAGAAGTAATTTCAGAAATGCGAAATTATGATTATTACAAATGAACTACTTAAATCTAAAGGATAAATAAATAAGAATTAAAGTATCTTGCTAAAAAATCCGTATGCAAAGGATTTGTCTGGAATCTTTGCATTTATGGTAACGTGGAAGTGAAATGCAATTTCCGGCACCTTATTAATGCAATCTTGTGATAAAACGCGAGTTCGATTTAAAATTTTAAATGCGCCGCAAATGAAATCAGCATCGCAAAAGAGGAGCGGAAATGAAAGGTGAATTTGGGGCGGCTCAATTTTTATATGCAAAAGGGATGGAAATTGAGGCTACATTATTCTTTTACCGACTTAATTGGATGTACAATGTCAAGTTAATAGGAAGCACTAAAAGTAGATATATTTTCAGTTTATACAATGAAGTATTAATAATTTATTTTTTTACTGGAATTGATGAAAATTGTTATAAAATTATTAATCCTGGTCGTACAATGTCAAATTAATTGGAAGCACTGAAAATAAGCTATTCTTTCAGAGGAAACAATGAATAATTGAACTTTCGCCAAGATTATTAAACAACAATGAAGACAAATTCTCTCGGCATTAACGCGTGAGACAATAGCAGGAAATGAAATCGGTTTAACTTTTGTAAATTTTCAACGATGAAAACTTTTCGCTAATGAAATCTCCTGAGGCGTTTCCCTCATCTACGCTTCTAAAGATAAATTTAAATGTGAACTTAAGTAGTCTGGAAATTGGTTGGTTTCTTTAAGGAAAAAAAATGCGAATCGAAATAGAGCCGAAGAGGAACAACACTCGAGATTCGAATTTTCCGATTCAATCGCCAATATTTCTCTGTATTGCTCCTTCTGTGTGCGGGGAAAGGGAAAAATCTAGCCAATCGGAAAATTTTATGTAATTCCTTCGACATTATTATTCGGTTTTGGTCATTGTGGCGAACGAAAATACGAAACGTACGTACAGACATACTCACGTTGCGCAACAGCTGGTTTCTTCCAAGTGTATAGCATGCATTAAACATTCATTTTAAGATATTGAAAGTAAATCATATTAAATCGTTAATCAATCACAATGGATGCAATAAATCACTTTTTATCTCTAAAAGTAAATACATTTCTTTTTAATAATATTTTTGTCATCATTAGCATTATGAAATGATTAACTACAGATACATTTTCACAAATTCCATACCATTTTTATCATTTTCAGAATTTTCTGACTATTAATTTCTCAAATACAAATAACAATGTCATAAAAATGGCTATTCGCTCTAAAAAGTTTGACCGTCCCATGATATAGGATAATCGAATCTGAAGCATCGATAGCAATGGAATCATGATGTGATAATTATTTTCGAATGTGCGTCGTTTACTGTGAACGTTTTAGTAATTAAATTTCAGGATTTCACATAACTCCGGAGCGTTCATCCTTCTCGGTACTCGTTTTGCCGTTCAATGTCCAATTTAATTAATAAACGTTTGTCGACATCGATCCTAGCCCGAACTGTAACAATTCTCGATCCAATTAAGCTTTAATTTTCTTCGTATCCGACAGCAAGAAGCATTCAAGTTTTGTTGTTACTGTGGTAACATTCCAAACAATCCAAATATTCAATATCAACGATGTTTCCCATAACAATTGTAAAGTTTGAAACAACTGCAGAGATCTATACGAAAATGTATTTACTATGTGGTAATATCGTTTTATCTATTATCCAGAAAACTGATATTATTTAGTAAAAACGTAAAATATGAAACATTAAAATTATTCCAAACAAATAAATCTATTTATAACAGATAATACAATTAAATTAACAATAAAATAATTGAAATTTCTATAAAATTAATAAAAAACATTGAAATAAATAACAATTAAATTAACAATAAAATATGTAAAATAATTGAATAATAATTTCTATAATATTAATATAAAACATTGAAATAAATAACAATAGGTTTCTTATGAATGAACGGGCAAAACAATAACAAAGTTAAGAAGTTTTTCACGACAAAATTGGTACGTAGACGACGTATTTGAAATTATGCAAATTATCGTCGAACGAGGCCCTACCTAATTCGATTACACATTTTTCGAGCCGGATGAAGACGGACAAAAAATAATTAAATATAAACGACTAAACGCGTCGACTGAAAATCTGCTCGTTTAATGTAATTTGAATCGGCGTAATTTACAGCAGTCGAATCGATCGATTTTTTTGGCAAATTGGACATTCGCTGTCCATCAACGAATATGAGGTCATTCGACCTGTATTGTCCCTAAATACCGATCATCGCTGTCCAACAAACAATAAAAGAAACTATCGACTCCGAAACTAATAGACTTTTTATGTAAATAGTAGCGTAAGACGAACCGACGATGAATTATGTAATATCGATTTGCGATCTCAAAAGAAAAACGGAAAATATTCCTTGAGAAACTAAGAATATACTTCTTACGTTTAGAATATTAAATATAAATATAAACAGATCATGTTAGAAATATTAAATAATTACAAGATTTGTGAAAGATATTTATCTTGATTTGGATGTTCAATTATTAAGAGTTCCTCAAGGATCAGTCTTTCAATAATTAAAATTAAATAAAGTTATATAACGCCCTGTGACTTCAAGATCTCATGATTGCCGCCGCGATGGCCTTAATTTAAACGTGTAACGAATCTTCAATAGAGTCAGTTTTCCATATTTCTAACGGATCCTCACTTCCACATGACAAGACACTTTCCTTAACAAATTGTATCCAAATTATAATTGCTCGCTTTGTGCCCTTCCACCGTCTCCTCAACCACCCTCCCACTTTCGCACAGACTTCATAATTATGTTTACAGCGACTTCACTTCACACACAATTATCAAGGCAGCAAGTTTTAATTGTCGCTGACGCAACAAACAAAGGACTTCTGCATTTCCCGGTGCAACGAAGAGAGAAATGTTGCGACCTTGCTATGGTGGTGCTACAACCGACACAGCATGAAAAGAGGGAAAAAATAAGCTCCATGCAAATTTAACGTTATTAATTCGAGGCAACTGCGACGAAGGTCTGGCCCTTTCCTCATTCTATATATTAGCCTTTACGCACGACTCCCTCGCATCCCGATCAACAATTAACCCAGTTTTCACTTGATGTGTGGAGGTTTTTCTTGCTGCTGTGAATTGTTTGCACGTTTTGCGGTGATTATTTTAACGGCGCAAAGGCACTCCTGCATCTAAACGATGAATGAAATTAACATCCCTCGAATGCAGTACGTAATACGATCCCATTCCCCGGTACTTTATGCTGGACTACATGGGGGGTGGTTCCAGAGCAAGCGCTGCATCCGAGAAGTCATCCACACCATAATTCACTAAACTATTAATTAAACGCTGCCACTTCCAGCTCCAGGCTCGATTAATGCTCGAAATTAACCATGTTATTTCTTACTTTAGTGAATGTAGTTCAAATCGTTCAAAAAACTGCTCATTTCTTCTTTGACTTTTCTTCCTTAAAACCCTCCTGCAACAAACAACAATTATTTAAATAATTAAAATTACATAAAATTACAAAAATAACAACATTCCATAAATGAAAAACATATCAATTGAATCCTTGAAAAAAATAGTTAAATGATCCAATTGGCAGGACGAAAAGAATTAATTTCGCACACGGAATGAAATGATTGCAAATCCCGTCAGAAGATACGGCCCTACGCGTAATCCGATTTTGCATTCGTGTCCCGTGAGTGGCCTGAATATTTATGCCGCACACAACGTTATTTCTTGTTCTTCTTTTGTCCCCGCATTTGTTCCTCCTTTCATTTCTTCTGGCAACCTTTTCCCCCAATGCTTATCATGCATACACATTTTTTTTAATGTCTCCAAATACTCTGCGAAGCAACAAAGATACATACACACACAACGCTATCGCTCTTTCTTGCTGAATGAATTTCAGATTAATCCAGAAGATGTTTTCCCCCATTTGTTTGCGTATTATAGTTATAGCATCATAAAGGGAGTTACGTTCTTGTTTTTTCACTCCCATCTGTATTTGTGTTTTCGTTTGAGAATTTCATAGGAGAAATTGATTTCTTCGTCAATTTCCGTTGCTCGTATCTGCTGGATAGGAAACGGTTAAAAGGGATATCGAAATTGCCTCCGTCGACGCATGATTGCCGCTTCACGAAACGATAAACTTTATGCAGAACTAAAAAGTAGTGACCGTTTCAGTCGATGCTCGTATATATAACAGTAGAAGAAGTTGCAACAAAGCGGTTAGCGAAAGATGAGCAATAAAAAATGTATCACTTGCGTGATTCAATTGTACCGACTTTATGGGAATAACAGTTTGCAACATATGAAAGCTTAATCAGTACTTTGTGTTGTTCATACATTCATCAAACCTGAAATTTATTAATAACGTATCTCAAGGGGATTTAATATTGGTGAGGACGTTATAATATAGAAGGGCAATCATCTTCAAAATGTGATATCACTGTCTGCTTTGTCTCAGGTCATTTGTTGCAGTGCTTTCTGAACGTTACTTCTTTTTTCTTCGTCTCGTAAGGAGAGATGCGTCCCTCTTCGACGACAAATATCCCGACGCGACGTCGTAGATACGGGAAGTTGTTTTCCTGCCAAAACGTCCCATGGGGATACGCAATGACGTCGTCGTCGCGACTCCCCGATATGTTCATACATATCCAAATAGACAGATTTCCTCCCTCTTTCACACCTTTTTTTTTGGTACGAGAATCACAGAAGGTCGTTTGTGCAGATCCCCGGACAATTCGCATTGATTCAAATGTACCGCATCAATCGCACCTCAAACAGCAGCAATTGTTTAATAAACCAGTTGTTATGGAAACCACAGACGACAAAATATTATTGATTCGTGTAAAATCAAAGCGCTTTTATTCATTTTCAATTGCGAAATTAAACAATAATATTCTGCGAAGTGCAACAGAATTAATTACAAAATTATAAGTTGCAATTGAAATGTTGTAATTAACTCGACTGCGATTTAATTAACAGCCGGATTAATTATTCGCAGTTTACAATTGGGCACTAAACTCGTAATTGGACAGAACAGTGCTTTTTCGAGCATCTCACCATTTATTTTATTTTCTGCAAACTGGGGAAAATGAACAAGCCAAGTTTTCAGCTAAATTGTTTGAATTTTTTTATTATTATTTGGAATGAAACTGTTCGCTAAGAGTTTCCACCAGGAAAAGCGGAACGGTCACACACTGTTAATCATATTCTCGCTCAGGAAAATAGTCAGTTTGTCAACGTTTCCACGAACCGCACTGATGAATCTCTTTTCGAGTTTACAGTATTTTAAAGCAACATTTCTACAATAAGAAATTGCAATATTCTATAAATCTACCTTAGACTTAATTTATTGCTTATCACATATGCTTTTACTAAAATCTTGTTATTTGTTATTTTTTAAATCTTTCATTAAATTTTTTATACGACTTCAATAATTGCTTTAAGCATTAGCGTTGTTATGCATATTTTATTGATTTGTAGCATGTAAGTGAAATATAATAACGCTCATAAACCTATAACCCAACATTCGTCCTTCGTCAAAACGTTTTCCTTTTTCTTCTATAATAGTGATAAATGGTGAAAAACACTAAGGTTTTTATATGTAACAAAGCGATAATTTAGGCAAAAGGGCAAAGCGGATCATTTATTTTTTAACTCTTGGTCCAAAGTTTACGTCAACATTAACCAAGACCGTAAATTCTAACACTAGCATGCTTAATAGAACACGCAGTCGACTACTTTGAAATCTAGAAAATTAATATTAACCTTAACAAAAAAATACGAATATTATATAAGCATTATTGTCTATTATATATTTTGGAACGTAGTTTATACATATTTATGTTTGGCTTTTAGGGAGATATTTTATCGTAAATCCTACCCCTCACGTGGGAGCGCTTCCAATAAATCTCCCTTTTTCGCATTGAAAAAATATTAAAATACTCGCAGAGAGTTTGTAAATTATTAATCATGTACATAATACAAAACATAAATCAACCGTAATATAAAAATATCAAAAATTATATTATTTTTATCATTTCCATCATCCATGCACGAATTATTGAAAGATTCAATCGATATTTGCAAAATTGTTACATCCGGAAAATAAATTCGACACGTTTCAGAGTACAAAAAACATCCATTATTATTCCAAAATGCATTTTCATCTGAAATACGTTCACGTACTCTCTTATTGATTGAAACAAATCATAAAGGTTCGAAATGCAGTAATTGAAGCACTCAGTGTCAAGATAGAGCTTTCGCGGATCTCTGAATAATTGGAGAAAGTCGTCACGTTTCGTTCATCGAAAAGGTTTTTAAATTACATGAAAATATAAAGAGAGTGTAAAGTTGCATAGCAATATTGATTTCAGCGCATTGGAATCAGATATCTTTTACATATTTCCTCTGACATCTCATAAGAAGTGACGTGAAAATAATTAGAAGCAGGTGTAATACCAAAAATAATGAATATTCAGCACGAAGGGTGAATAATAACAAAAAATAATGAAAATATGCAGGTTTTACAGCTTCCATCCCATTTTCATAACTACGCTTAACGATCCATTAAACATTTTATGTGTACGATTGCTGAGATTACTTGCGAAACCCGAAAAAGAGATAAAAACCTTTTCACAAGAGCCATATTTTAAATATGCTGGCTTGAAAGAAACAGATGTGAAGGGAAATCAATTAAACTTTTCGCGAAACTGTTGAGATCTGAGCGGACGAGCGGGAAAATAAAAATAATCTGAAAAGTTTCTCTTTGATCCGATCCACCCTTTCGTTTGACCATCAACCACCACAGGAAGGATATTCTTAACAAAAAGAAAACTCTCGACAGGAAAACAGCATTTTATGCGCGGAAAAAAAAATATAAAATATTCTAGCGAAATTTACATCGTAAATTGAGATGTTGTTGCTTCTCAGAACTTTCCACTTATTAAATAGTTATCTACTGGACTATTCAGATAAAGCGAGGATGGTATTGTAGTAATGAAATTTGCAACAAAATCCGTTTTATATACTTTCCTCTGTCGGATCTGAACTTTTGCTTGGTATAAATGCATAAATAAAATATCGCTCTTAATACCAGACATGTTGGGCTATGGTGTGGAAGGGCGGAGAGGTGTCTGAGGCAATAAGAAATCCCTCGATTTTTGCATTTGATTACCAATTCAAATTCGGCAGAGGTCGAAGACAATTCCGAGGTCGATTTTGTTTCATTGGAAAACACTTGGAAGACCCTCGGGGGATTTCCATCCATTTACCGTTAATATTTCATCAGTAGAAGAAAAGAATCGCAAACAATAGCTCGAAACAAAATAATAGAGTGAAAGCGAATACTTTCACATTTATCCCCGAAGCTCAAGCAATTGATAGAGAAAAACCGGCAAACTCATAAATGTTATTAATAAAGAGTTTCTTCATTAACTATTGCGATATTGCGATATCTACGTTATTGGAAAAAATGTTTTTCTTTGATAAATATACAATTGACTTAAATTTGCATAAATGCCAAATGATTTTGGATTGGCGAGAGCAACAGGTCGCTGATGTTATTTACCTTGGAATGCAGAAACACCTTCCGATATGCTAGGGCTCTGTTCAGCATTTTTCTCGCTTCCTTGGGATTGCTCTCGTACATCTTCTGCATCATATCCTTCTTCGTGGCCGGATAACCGCTGCGCTCAAACAGAACATCAAAGCTGGTCACCTGGTTTGGCTTGCTCTCGACGGCGATAATGTTTCGTTCATCCGTGGAACTTTCAAAGATGGTTGTCAAGTCTTCGACAATGTTGGGTAACTTCTCAGTCTTCTCTTTCTGCTTTTGTTCGAGATCCTGTTCATGTTCATGTTCGTCAACATGATCATGATCGTGCTCATGATCATGTTTATGCTCATGATCATGTTTATGCTCATGATCATGTTTCTGCTCATGATCATGTTCATGATCAAGCTCTTGATTTTCCTTTGATTGATGTTCATCATCCGGTAACATCACATTTCCTTTCTTCTCTGCTGACAACCTATCGGAGATAGACTGACCCATGTGTGCTCCGCTATCGCTGTCATTGTGTGTACTACTCGTTTCGCTGTTCACATTACCCGAAGTGTGGGAAGAATTGTGGGAGGAAGTGTAGGAGGAGGAACCACCGTGACTCGAGGAGTGTTCCGAAGATACCTCGGAACTGACACGACTCCTTGCTGACATCTGAAATGCAATATTTAAAATAATAAAAATTATCAACATTGATGGTTTTAATTACTCTGGATTTAAACGATCGCGAACTTCTGGATCCTTGACTGCTGCTGCTTGTCTTCCTTCCGAATCGCTTCCTCTTCGTTGCAAGCATATTCTTTATATGCCTCGTCTTATTCTTCACAGAAGCGTGGACTAACAAATGTTTCGGAGGATTAGGTATCTAAATTTTTTAAAATAGTTATTTCAACCATAACATTTATCTAAACAATCGAATAAATTTAGATAACACTTGATACACACCAAATCGGACATGGTTTGGCTTCGCTCCATAAGCTCATAATCATCCGCCTCTTTATCTGGAATGATCATCAAAATGGTCTTTGTAATATTGTTGATGCTGAACGCCTCGCTCGTCGGCAATAAAATCTTGTTGACCGTCCTACAACAAATTCCCAACTAAAGAAATAGAAAAAAAAAACAAATATAGTTACAGACCTCGGGATGTACATAGGAGCCGTGTATACTTCCCTGGTATTGAAATCAACTAGCAATCCTTCAACCAGTATTATATCCTCGATCATCTCAGAAAGCACGAACATTTTGTAAGCAGCCAAATTGGGTACAAAAGACCTACCCAAAATGGTCCTAAGCTGCTCGTTGCTAGTCGATTGATAAATATGCGTATCCATCAAAACGTTCTTTGCCAAATTCACAGTTATGTATTTCCACAAGCGAGGCGACAATCTGAAATCGCAATAAATCAAGGCGATATACCAAAACAGAATCATCATCAAACCCATCGACAGGATCTTTGCTCATCTCGATCGCTTCTAACAAAACCGGCGCAGGAATGAAGAAAGTTTGACTAGGTGTATCTGAGACCACGGTGCAATTGTACGGACGTCCCGTTAAAACAGCCAATTCTCCCATGCTATTCCCCATCATCAAATACTCCGTTTGGGTCTCATTAAACCTCTTATTGCTCAAAATCTCCCTGATCGGAAGAGTCCCGAATATAGTCATATTCTCCAAGGTATCGGCGTTCGGAACGTAAGTCACTTTTAAAACACCTATTAAAAACAAAATAATTGATAATACAAATTATTTTTTTCGACAAAAAATATACCTGCAACTAAAATGAAAACTCCTTCCGCGACGTTACCAACCTCACAAATAACGTCTCCAGAATCCCAAACTTTAGTTGCAACATTTTCATAAAGATATGCAACGATATACGTTTCGTCCACCATCCAGGGAATCTCGTAAAACAGCGTTTTCGGAGGAATACTCTGAAGTGTTTTCAATCTCCACACCCAACTCAAACGCTCCTCCAGTGATGAATTCAGCTTATTAAACTCGTATTTATCGGTGATACCTAAACATAATCTGTTTACATAATATGTTCAATCTCACAAAATATAATATTATACCGCATTGTTTTAATTCCATGATTCCGCGCTGCATGTGCTTGAGGGTGGATGCCACAGCTTGTTTCGTTTTCACGGTGATTGTAATCCAAGGTCGATCCTTCTGTATCAATGCCAATTGCTGCGTTATAGCCAATCTATCGCTGTTCAATTTGAACATGAGTTCATCCTTAATCTCCTTGTTATCCGCTATGTAAGGTAACATTTCGATGACTTCTTCGTAAGCCACAACTAGAGCCTGAAAAAAGTAAAGGATTGTTAAAAGAATAAAATGAGCATTCATAATCAATAGCTAGAACCATTCCAATGCGAAACGCGTACGAGACTTTGGTGTCGATTTTCTTGTCACAGTACGACAAAAATTTTGGGTAAAGTTTTTGAAACACCTTCAATAGTTTAATGAGACGTATTGCCTCGGCGTAGCGAAAATACTCGCTGATTATGTGCCACACATCGTACTCTGTATAATTCAAATATTTGATGTACGAATAGAACCAATCCAAGCTGTTGATGACCAGAGCAATGAAATCCACCTGATTCCAACGAGATCTGCAAAAAAAAAAACTTAATAGATCAAATTATATATAAATGTATATTTGCAAACCTCATGTAACTTCTGAATCCCTGCAATTTGGACGTATGCGAATAGGCGAGCAACTTGATCTGAAACTCGACCACGAAGAAGACAAACAGGAAGTGCTCTATTATGATCAGTGTCATCGCTAATGTAGTTTTCTGATCCCTGAAGAAAATTTGGAAAAGAACGATGATGCAAAAAATCACGGTGACGACGTATGTGAGGATATCGAAGATGCGATGCATCATGATGCGATAGCATTGACTTCTAACGAATTGCCGAGGCACTTTCATGGGAACCTCGGTGTTGCACAAATGAAGAAATGCCATCTTGGTACGTTCAAAGATGCTCTGCAAAACAACGAAAACATTGAACAAACATATATATGATTAAATTTAAAAAATCTAACTTTTTCTTTGAAGATGATGAAAAGCTCATCCAATTTTATGTATAAATCGACTGAATCGGAAGCTATTTCGACGGCTTGCATCAGCACGCGCATTCCGTCTTTATTAAGTAAACCGTCCTCGTATTGTCTGATGTAAGATATCTTCTCCGTCTTCAAGATTCGCAAATTCACTTCGCTGTAATTGAATAAGTGAGAAATGGAATATAGAAATGCATGCAATATGATTACGCTTTCATCTTCTGCAATTCCTTCTTCGTCGGTTGGATCATAACGGTTTTATGGCACGACGGACACTGAGATTGCCGCTGTCCAATCATCATCACGTTTCCTCCTTCCGACAAATCCTCGAATTTAACGATCGTGCCTAAAAGTTTCGTCCTTTCTTGAATCATCGGCCAGTTTGCATCGGAAAATATCCTGTTCATCTTCATGATCGAGAGAATCCTCGTGCGTATATTGAACAGATGCTTGATGCAGTTGTGGATGTTCCTCTTCTTCGAGTTGGAGAGTTCCATGAGCTTCATTTTAATCAAAAATATCTTCAATGTTGTGACGTTCAGGAGAAGAGTTAAAGCACAGCAAACCACCGTGAAGCAAATGTATGCTTCGACGTTTTTATCAAGATTATAGTCGTTGATAAAATAGATGATCATTAATTGGATCAAATATCTTCGAGCTCCCCAGTACAAGCAGAACATCGTCGAGAAAGTAAAGCCGTAGCCGATTCGGCTCAATATCGGGGATAATATTAATAAGACTATAAATCTGCAGGTTGTGATTATGATGAAGACGCCGATGGATAAGGCCACCAACCACACCGAAGCGTGTTTCATCAAGAAAATTGTGAAATAAGTTATGATCACTACACCGATGATGATCTCGATGATATCGTAAAGGGAATCCAAGAATTGCACAACGCCATCATCCGTGTTACCGCTGAGTCTCGCCCTTTCTCGGCTCATGAACATCACCAGGATGAAAGTGGCGAAACTTCCCGAGCAGAAAAGAACCACTTCGCAGAACATGAAGGTAACGTACGAGCTTCCAAGCATGGCGCTCACCAAGAGGTACGAATCATTGTAGATCCCTATTATGAGATAGGCCATCACCTTTCCATTTATATAACCAACAACTCCTCCGCAGAGAATGTGCCTTATCAGAATCATGACTATATGATACCATTTCGTTATAATCAGCGATTTGATGCCGATCAGCAGTTGCAAGGTGGACGTGGCTATTGTTAAACCGATGATGCAATCGCCACCCATAAACACCCCGGTCTGACGAATCGTTTCGTAAGAGAAAATGCTGTCAGGCATATCGACAACGCTTAAGACAACTCCGGCCAAGATGACGCTGTACACGGAAATTGTGTTCTTCAAGAGCAGTGAAGTTAAAGTTCCGCACAGCGCCGTGCTTATACTGAATCCTATCGTTGATATTATCAAGATCTGCGGTAGAGATCTCAAGAACAAATAATTGTCCATGGTGTAGGTGATCTTCAGGACTATTATCGGACTCACTATGTTTATCCAGGTGTCCGCATCCACGTCGATCGTCCACATATTTTGGACCATTTGATAATGCTGCAGATTGGATAAAGTGCACGCAACAAGGATTATGATCAGCTGATGAGGGATATAAATCCTGGATAGCGGAGTTCTGAGCACACCGACGACCACGGCTATCCCAAGAATGGGAAACCCAAAGGGCATATCCACCGTCCCACTCATTTCCACTTGACAAACACAACTTTTGACAACTAGCAACCAAAGAATCCTTGATCTGAAATTAATTTGTATCACATCACAACTTTGATTCTAAATTCAGTGCAAAATTTAAGTCTACATGAATAAAACTAGTTTTCATCAATATTAAAGCTAAACAAAATTGAAATGTTATTAAAAACATAAAAATAAATGCAAATATTTTTCATTTTTCGTTAAAAAGTGAATAAAAAACACAAGGAGCCAAACGATAAAATCCTTTGATAAGAAATTTACAAATGTCCACTCCCTGAGATGAGTTGGAACGTTGTAATTATTTTCATCTTGTCGCTACTAGATAAGACTACATGTAATTATTCATTTAATTAAACAGAAAGCATAAAATATTTGTATATTATAGTTATCCAACTATAAATTACTTTTCGAGAGAAAATAGCATCAACAATTAGTGTATAAAATTTCCATGAAAATTGTTAGTAATTTGTTAAAGGGGATAATAGGATTTACATTATCCCCACATAAATCACAGATTCCATTTCGTCCTTGGCCATTAATTCTCATAAGGATTGGATTACAATCAAGCCAAAATATATATTACACTTCTCCTCATTTTCACTCAAAAAAAAATCATTAAAAATCGACTTTCGAATTAAATTAAAAACAACAAATCCTTCGGCACTGGAAGCTGAAATTGCGCTGCATGCAAGAGGTAAACGTATAAGCCTATTTCCGATGCGGAAGATCAGTAAACAACGCCGAAAAGGAAAACAATATGATAATATAATCTGCATTGGAAAACTCGCTGATTCGGAACCGAATGCATCTGACGAGAAAGGATTTCAATTGAAATCCTCCTGGCTATAAATTTAATCATCTCTGAATCTAGTTAAGTTTTCGAGCTTTCTCGCATTTCCTTGCTTACCTAACATTCAAATAGTCAATGCAATTTATAACGTATTGATTCAGTGTAAAGTGAACGATCCTTCAACGAAAGTTCTTTACAAATCAATTTAATAAATTGTCTAAGTTTAATCAATAAATCGAAAAATGAATCAATCCACCAATGGTCTTAACTCGTACAGAGAAATTGCTATTGTTATTTCTTACAAACTTTTAATCAAATCAAGTTGTTGTCTGGCAAATATATTTATATTATTCCATTTGCAAAGTTCTGCTTCTTGAAGTAATGCAATGAAACTGAATTATTTCGGTGCACGTCTTCGCAATACTGTTTTCGACGAATCGCAATTAGTTAAATTAACGAGTCTTCTCTTTGTTGGTGAAATTAGCGATGTTATTAATTAGCATGTGTAGTGTATGCATGAAAACCAGGAAACCGTTTCAACTGCAATCTTTGCAAACGAAATTACTTAGTTTTATCAAATGAAACCAATTGTTGATCCGGTTAATTGTGTTGCCTAACTAGAAAATTGGAAAATGTATACATTTACTTGTAATATTTAAGTTTTGGTTAAAGAAAAACTGAAAAGTAAAAAAAATATTAAAGTGTATAGAAATATGAAGTGATGCGATCATTTTTTGTCTTTTAGTGCACGCACCTCACGTTCCGGTTTCAGAAACTTGTCTTCTCTGCAGTTCATCCACGTACCGATTAGAATGCAAACGAAATAAGACACCGCTTAATAGATTTAGTACACACCTGATGCACCTTGTTCTCTCGCAGAAACCGGTCCATCCATCCAACATTTACTAGAATTTCGGATCTTAATCATTTCCAGGATTAGCGAATCTCCCGCATCTCGAAAGGGTTTCTCAGCAAAGAGGGTTAACACCGGACGACCGAACGTGTGTTTCGTTCACAACCTTGAAATACAAGCAAATGGAATTAATTAAGAAAACGTAATCAAATTAAAACTAAATGTATGAGAACTAATTGAAAACTAATTATTAATATTAAAGAATTTGTGTCTACATCAGTTTTTACAGTTATTTTTATATCTTCTATAATAGATAACTTAAATATTCACAAAAGTTTGTTAATTTTATTTTAACTTACAAATCTTGATTTTGTGCATTTTTTACTAGAAAATATTACAAAAATATTTTTAAAATTCAGTAAATTTTGACTTATTAGACAACGTGAAAATTATTGTGATCATGATAACTAATTTGCTAATATCTACAAATTTTTGCATTTGATATTATCGATATTCCATGATGGATATGGAAAAATAGAGAATGAGAATCTTACATCAATATTATTGAATGGAACAACAATGCGTGCGCTCATCGATTCCTTCCATTATCAGCATGGATAATAGACTGAAACAACAACGACTTGTGTGTTATCTGCGAGAATACTCGCTCTTTCTTTAAGATACTCTGCCAATCACATAATAACGATACGATAAGCGAAGGCTAATTTTTATTGAACACGTGGACTTGAAAATAAATACAATACACTCGTCCGTACTAATTGATAAATATTTACAATCTAGCGCAGAGTACGAACGACTAAAAAAAAGTAATAATGAAACGAAATGATGATTCCAGTTCAGATTGCGGTTACATCGGGAGCGATACATTTAAAATTCGGCAATTAGATGCGAAATAATTACGCGGTTTTGCGAATCGATTTCATAAATCTACAATTATTTTTATTGAAGTTGCGGTGTAAACAGGTGGATTTATACGTTATTTTTTTAATTAAACTTGAACGGAAATTAATTAGTGTACAAATTGCCAACGTAAATGGTAAGTTGTTGTTTTTTTTTTTAATTTAGTTTGATTAGTTTCTGGGATTAATGAGAAATTTGTGAGTGCACCTGAACCGCAGTTTCAGGAAGTTGCACTTTTCATCTGATTTAATTAAAACTGGTATTGGAGCAACTTTACTCTTGTTACGCTAATATTTACGTTAAAAATTACAAATTACTTAATATAAATATTTAAAAAAAAATTCTATTAGTTGAAATAATAATAAATAATTAGTTCGATTAATTACATTTTTAATACTTGTCTTCTGTCAGTAATCAGAAAAATATTAATTATTTTTTAGAAATTGAAAATCAGTAAAATATTCATTAATTTTTAGAGATTTCTTAATAAATTCTTACAAGTTTTTGTATGAAAACGATTAAATAGTAAAATATTGATTCACTTTATAGAAATATAAAATTACTTAGTGAATGTATTATAAAAAATATATATAAAATAATAATTTATGGAATATTACTTAATTTTTAAAAATGGAAAGAAAGTAAATAAATAAGTTCATTATTTAATAAATAGTTTATGTCTTTGTATGTAAATTGATGAGCTGATTAAGAACTTATTTAAATTCAAATTAAAATAAATTTAGAGATGAAGATGAACTAAAATGTGCATAGCATTAAATGAAGTTCACAATTTATTGCGAAATTCTTGTAATCGAGATGGGGAAAGGGAATGTAGCAGGTAAATAATTCGAAATCGATATAGTCTGATAGTGCGTATTAATGTTTCGTCAATGGATCCACGTCTTTCTAAACCGCAGCTTCCAAAAGCAAACAGATGGATTTATTGCAGGTAGATTTATTACTGCTGCGATCCATTAGCATAGGGCCTTTATTAATCGAAATGGCGTTTAATAGATCGTCGCTTAATTGGGAGGAGGAAAATTCGATACCTAGTTAATATTATAAATACACTTCTATTGGTGGTTGGGGTGACCGAGAAACCGTTTTAATTGCATCGACATCAAATTAATAATGCCGATGTGAGGTTGACGATGATGAGGACGGACGGTCAATATTGAAATTCAATTAATAAAGTAGTGTATTTTTGTTTGGTTTTCACGATGATGATGATGCGGTACTGCTCCAGGTGCGTCATTAGCAGATGGATTCATTTTTTTGACATAATCATAATAGAGGGTGTACGTAGGTGTACACACACACACTCACACACAATTTCCTAATGACGGCCGGATGAATTGGTATCGGATTGCCGATGATTGATTCCAATTAAACGTCAAACGGAACAAATCAATTATTTTTAGATACCACGCATAACATGGAATAAAAAAAAGGAACAATTGACCATAACGTAATTTCCATTCTACCGCTTGCATCGATCGGAATATGAGAGAAAAAGACTGCACTTTAATCAACCGTGGGCATTGCGAAAACGGGACGAAAGCGTCTTATCGACGTATTCTCGAAGCACGTAATTCGTAATTTACATCAAATTCAACCTATTTTATACCCAAATTGATTTCAAGAAAAATTATGACAGATTTAAACAAAGGATTGCAAACAGGACAAAAATAACAAATTATCTATATTGACCGTCATTTCTCTTAGCAACGACACGTCAAACTAGAACGTCAGGAAATCTGCTCATTATATTGAAATATAATGTTTTACAGTACAATATATTTTTTATGAGATATTTTATCGTGCCTCTCATATTTTCCCATAAAATCTGCTCAATAATCCACTCATTTATTTCAATCTAATTGTGCTAATTCAAAAACTTAAATTACTTATTATTAAACAAGTTGATAAATATTGTGTTAATCGCTAACGTTAAATTAAATGCTTGTGTGTTATTGTCGTTTTTTCTCTTGTTCTTCCTCGTGTTAAGCCCATTTCGGGTGGTTAATTTGAATAGCCCATTTTTTTCGCTCCGCAAATACCACCGTCGTCTGTACTGTGGATGGGTTTTAATGCTCGAGGGAAAACAGTCGGGATAAGCCCTAAAGGGACGCTAATTCGGGTAGTTTAAATAGAGGACCGACGATAAAGTTCGAACTTTCGCAAATGCAAATACCCGGACACTGTTAATATCCATCGAACTCAACAAAACATTTCTCACTTAATTTATCATAATTCTAATATTTTCACAAATGTTTATTTAAAAAAAAATAATTCATTGAACAATTTATAAATTAAAACCGAATTTTCAGGATATTTCTCTTTTCAATAATTCTTTATCTATTAGACAATTTCAGCGTTTACAATTTTTATTATGTGTAATTTATTTCTAAATAATCCAATTTTTCAAGTCATATTTAAGGAGATTAACCCTTAGCCGTAATTAATTTGAAAGCTTCTCGTTGTATGCTCGTCCTAAATTAATAAATACATATTGTATACTTCACTAATGATTGTCGTTACATAATAATGATAGTGTCTATAATAATATACACACGTTTGCGTCAATGCTCGAGACTCTTTGGCATTTTCAAGTGCCTTCCGATTATCGCCTAATCCTCCCAAAGTAAATTAATTAATCAGGCGCCAATTAATTGACAGCTCAGTCTCAGATATATTTATTTTATATACACAAAAGTGTTTATTTTACGATACATAATTATTGGGTAAAATTCGATATAAAAATTTAATCATGAAATTTTGATTGACATTAACACATTATTAGTACACTTTGCAAAATTTCCTAAAGCGAGAATACTCAAAGTTTATTTAGGTTTTTGAAATTCATAATTTGCATTTTTTTTATTGCATATGTAAATTACGAAAATCGTTTGATTTTTTATGGAAAGCAGCATTCAAATGCGTTGCTTAACAGGGTTTTGACCCAATTATCGTTGATAACTCGAATATCAATTAAAACTAATTGGTTTACTCGGAGGGCGTAAGTAGCCGAGCCTCTCGTCTAATTGTAACAAGCTTTCACAATCGATGGATTTCGTGAAAGGGGAGAGGAAAGCACGTGCGAATCTCGCGAGAGTGGATTGCCTTATTAATGTTTACCTCCGATATTGATTAATTCATTCATCAATTAACACTTCTCATTTAATTTCGGTTTTTAAGAAATAAACTTGTTAAAATAGTTAACACAAGAATTTAGGACTGAAGCATCATCAATTGTTCCTTTTCAACTGGAAACTAACAAATATTAAGTTTGTTTACTTCAAACTTGGCAAAAAGTTTCAACAGTCAAGAGGACACATAAATTCTGCTTTTCAACGATATGCACATAATTCAAGTGTTGAACTTTAAACTAATATATTTGTCTTTCTAAGCATCAAAATATATTTGAAATTGAAATGTTGAACAACTTTATTGGCTCCTTCGAATTAGTGATCATATTGAAAAGTTTGTGAATGCTGTAAACGAACATCTGGAAGCCCGTAAAATTCTAATGTAGAAGGAAGGGTTTTCGTGTTATTTTTTAGCGTGTCACTTTCATGGAATTAAATGTGATCCGAGTTAAAAGTTAGAGTGATTTTTAATTAAGCTCCTCGGGAGGAAAGTGCTTACAAATCCAGTTATGGACGACCCGAACTTACTTACACCCCAATTACCTATCCAATATAATTTCACCAACAAATTGGGAAACCAGGAGAGAAAAAAATATTTGCTAATTTATAATTTTTAACGAGTCTCGTTATAAACTACAATTTTCTCATATATTTTTATTTTCAGGACACCTGATCGATAATGGCGAAGTACTCGATGGAGAACCTGTTGGAGGGCATTCGCGTAGCGAACGAAACATGTCTTCAGCTGTACGGAAACGAATCGCTCAGCAACACTATCAAATCCGTCTTCAACAAAACTTTGGGTAAGAAAATCGTAACTATCGTATTCGATCGGGCAAAGAAATAACAAAAAAACACCCAATACAAATTACATTTCCTTTGGTAAATTCAAATCCATTCGATTCGTTTTATATTTCTCGCGCTGCTCCTTTCAATACACTTTTCGGTAAGACGCGAGCGAGTCTTTTCAGCAACTTTTCAGCGGCTGTACGAAAGAAAATAGCGAAGCGTATTAAATGAAATTGCTAGAGCGGCGTCCAAATAGCTTCAGGATCCTAATCTGAAATTAAAACAGTTATTTTCATTTAGTCTACACAAACTAATGCCGTCTACTTACAACCATTTTAACTCAAAAATCCTTTCTTGTAATAAAAACTACAAGAAATAAAATAACTTTAAATAAAATTAATTATTATTTCAGTTTTTATATATTAGTATTATAAATCCTTCGGTATTATATATAAATTATTTGTGTAACATAGAGATAATATTATATTTTTTTTTTTGCAAAAAACAATTTCTTAGTTTGCTATTCTTGTGGTTTGTTTGCAATGCGAATCGAACTTCTTTTTACATTCTTATTTGTATTTCCGTAGGAGTGTACGTTTGCCCTGCATTCTTTGATGGAATAATGTGCTGGCCTCCTACGCAGGCGAATTCAACGGCAAGCTTTTCCTGTCCGAGTTATTTTACTGGGTTTGATCCGGTAAGTTTTTATGTGTGTTTGTACGTAAGATGCACGTATAATAATACAAAGAAGAAAATCATATTTCTCTCAAGTGAAAGAAATACCATTCGGTAAAACCTTTATTTATAAAAGAAAATTATCATCATCCACTACGAATATTCAGAGAATATTTTATAAGCTTGAATTTAAACTAAAAACTTTCACATTCCAAATGTCCATAAAAATTAGGAAACCTATTCAAATTATTAGTTGTATTATATAACTAAATCATTTTCATTTTCAAATAGAATTTTTATACATTTTCTTACCAAAAAATATCTGTAAATAACTGATACCATATTTGTATTAAATAATGTATGTTGAAATTGTTTGTTGCTTATTGCATATTAATTTCAAATCTATCTTATCTAAGCGTAAATATGCAAATATCCATAGCAAGTTGCTAAATTATTACCCGAAATATTCCAAACTGAATTGAGTTCGGAAATTCAAGTTGATTATTGTGAAATGCAAATTAAGTTCAAAACTATCTTAAACAATTTATGAATATTCCAAATGGAAAAGAATAAATTGTTAGTTATTAATTTATCTGAAAAGAAAATGTATATAACTTAAGAAATAGACATATAAAAATACGTAATTATTTGTGTCACTATGAAAACAGTTGTGTTGGAATTGGAATGGAAATCCACGAAACGTTTCGAATTGAAACGCTTCGCATAATGTAATTGAGTGGGATAACGATCGGAGCAATTAAGTGATCTCCATAGAATAAAGGCCTAAGTGTTTTGCCCCGGACGATAAGATTAATCGGTTCGGTTCGATCGATCTCCGCTCCATTGATGAACGACCTCTCGTCGGCACATTTAAAAATACGTAAAGGAGAGAGAAAAAAATAATTAATATCTAAATTCCGGAATTGCAGCTAAAATTAAAAAATGCACTTTATAGATTTACCCGTCTCGACCTTTATACATTATTAATCATTCATTTATTAACGACTGATAAGTAGTATTAGCGATTGGAAATAATAATAATACCTGATTGCAATTTATAATAACTAATTTAAAATCGTAATTATCGAAATTTAATTAATAAACTGATTCAATTAATACAAAACCATCTTCAGTTATGCTCGTGAGCATCATGCGTCTCTTTAGTGGCTCTAATGTAAAATTGGAACTAAAACATTTTTTAAGAAAAAATTGTAAATTTTGTAGGTTTGACTCTTCATTCTCAAGAGATGGACGACCCCAGACCCCAGGTTATTCCTGATTTGTCCCAATTTTCGGTATATGTCCCCGAAACATTATGATTGAACTAGTCTGGATACCATAGTATGGTTTACGACTCAAATATGTATTCTATAATAATCACCCATCCAAATATAAAGTACAAACGTTGCTTAACTTTAATAAACTGTCAAGTAGCTAATGGAATTTTTTTATTGATATGCATTTGTTATCAGGCAAAAAAATGTTATTTTTATACAAATTTTATAAAACGTTATTTATAAATATTTCGGCAAATATTGTTAATTCCAATATCACTATATAACGGTTAAAAAAAATATATATTATAACAGCTTTCAGGTGGAAACGCTTTAATTTAATATTATTTATACACCGTTAAATAACTGAATTATATTTATCGAATTACCAAAAAAATAGAAATAGAATTTTTGGTTGCTAGGCACAACTGTATTAAAATTTAAATTAATTTCGTATTGATATTGTTTTTATATATAAATTTTAATGAAATTTCGAACACGAGTTCATTTATGATCAATATTTGAGCAGCGAGCAAAATTAATTTGCGAATGAAATATATACAAATACATTTATAATCGGAGAAATTAAATTTTCTGCTTTTGATTGGTTTGACTGTTACAATAAAGCCGTTCGTGCAATTTAAACGAATTCAACCGGGAACCGTTATCCATTGAAAGCCGATGTTTTTTTAATGTTTCGCGTAGAATTATTTTCGTAATGTAAAAACACAAATTTTAGTATTACCTTCGAATTTCAACTTCCGATTATTTGGTTCTATCAATTCAATCAACTTGCAAAGTGTCCTACTTCCCAAAACGTGGAATTCGTAGATCAGGATTTTCCTGTAAAATAAAGGATCAGGGAAAGTGTAGGGAAATTATTGTGTATATTATAATTATATTTATAAAATCAAATCGAAATGTATCCATCTCGTTCATATCATTTAGGTAACAAAATAATATATATATCATATACCTAATCAAAGTTAAATAACTAAAATCCTATGATTAATCTTCCATTTCTACATCGTTTTCATCGTCATCGTCTTCTTCTTCATCATCCTCCTCGGTGCTCAACTGCTCGAAACCCTTGTCCTTGTTCCAGCAAGCCCTCAAAATCAATTTGAACTCGGCCATCTTTTCGCCGATCAACTCCAGGATCTTGGCCTGCTCCGGTGTCAACACCGCACCCTTCTTGCACACGGTGTAATCCTTTATCAGCGTAACAACGCCTGCGAATAAATTAAACGATCATAAATATGCGCAAACGCTATTAAAATTTTGATCAACGATTATTGTTTCACTACGAGCGTGCTATTAATTTACTTTAAGTACCCTTAATAGAATTATGAAGAAAAAAATCGATAAATGTATAGAAACATTAATATTACTTTCTCAAGGATAAGGCTCCATTATACAAACATGAAATATATAATTCTTCATAAATTGAATATAAAAATTAATAATACACACCTTTCTCTAATTTTGTGGGTAATCCTAACTGCCTCAAATATGGTTCAATGGCATGTGAGAACTCTGGTAAAGGTCCTTCAAACAGCTCCACTGTCCTCTTTGCTTTGAACCCTGACCGGGCGAAATCAACATAAGTGAAACCCTCAAACCATCCTGTCACTTCCTTTTTACTGCTGTTTGTGAACAACAGCCCACATGAGCCTTTCAGTGTGTCAGTCAGCTAAAATATTAAAAAACATAAGCATCCACTTAAATCAATTAATTTCTAAACAAACTAACCTTATGCAAATCATTGCTAATTTCCTCATCCTTATTCCTGCCCAAACCAATGCCAATCACTTTGTTCTTTCCAAAGAAGAATTTGCTTGGTTTCATCTGTTGCCTGATTTCCTTCATTTTTTCATTCCGCATGTTCCTGTATGTGAAGACATATATGCTGCTGAACTCCTCGACGCAGCTCCTCACATCGTCAACAATTTTCTGTTTCAGCAGCAAACCTTTCTTGTCAGTCTTGGTCAAGGAAACTGAAAACATAAATACAATATACAATTTTGTAACCTACAATATAACATGCCTTGTTTTTGGTTGAGGTTATGTTTCCTCTCAATCTTAGCACAAAGCAAATTTATTTAGATGATAATGATTAGATTTACTTACTCTTCTTCGCTCTTTTAGCTTTCGGCATCTTTAAGCTTGTGAAATGTCTGGGTAATACTGGAAATCAGAAGATGATACACTAACAATCCTCGTTTTATGTTATAAACGCTGCGAGGATTTAAGTTGTGTTTAGAACAGAAATTTTCAGGATGACCAACTTCATCATCAAAAAAAGTAAAACATGTGTTTGTAACTTAGGTTGCAAACTTGAAAATTCAAAATTTGAAATAGTTTAAAAGTTATTAAAATGTAATTATATTATAAACGGGATAAGCATTTGATTTCTATGTATAATTAATTAATTTCTTATAAAATTCTTTGAAATTAATTTTGAAATATTAAATTTATGTTTGGAGAATTATGAATTATTTTGTAAATTCAAATAAATAAATATTTTGTATTATTTGCAGAGCCAGAACGCAACGAAGGAATGCTTGGAAAATGGAATGTGGTTTGTGAACGAGGAAGGAAAGGCATGGACAAATTACACGAAATGCTATACGAGCGAGGAGACTGTAGTCGAGGTCCCCATTAAGTCGGATATTGCTCCGCATTTTATAACCGTGATACTAATGATACTCGGGATTGTTGCGCAATTAAATAACTCATTACTTTTGCAGAGCTATTTACCAACCATCAAGATTATATCGAAAACTGGATACTCCGTCTCTTTAGTCACCCTAGTGATTGCATTCATAATAATGTTTTCCATAAAGTACGTTTTTATTTTTTATTAAAAAATATAATTCCAATAATAATACGTGTTCAGGAAATTGCATTGTCCGAGGAATAAACTCCACATGCATCTATTCGCTTCATTCATACTTCGAGCCTTCATCTCTTTGCTGAAGCACATCATCTTCGTGGATGGAGTCGGGCTACACTCTGATATTATCCTGAAGAACGGACAGAAATTTTTCTTTGTTGACAAAAAGGTTTGCGCCAAGCGTAAAATTAATTACGATTCATTAATTACATTTATTGCAGTACGGAAATTGGGGTTGCAAGTTGATAATAAGCCTCTTCCAATTCTTCATCACAGCCAATTACTCGTGGATCCTCATGGAAGGTCTATACTTGCACAACTTAATATTCCGAGCGCTCTTCGCAGACTCCAATCGCAAAATCACACCTTACATTATTATGGGCTGGGGTAACAATTCCATTTCTTAAGAAATTTGTTTATGTAATAATTGGTACACTTCTTCAGGAATGCCGGCTGCAGTTACAAGCGTCTGGATTGTTACCAGAATCATGCTTGAGAATACGCTCTGCTGGACGACGCACGACGACAAGAAGATGACTTTTTTGATTATTCGCATACCCACTGCAATTTCCATATTGGTAACATATCGTGTTTAATTTAGATAAATATTAACTTGTTGGATTTTCAGTTGAATCTGATACTATTCGTGAGAATAGCGGTGGTGATTTTCAGCAAGCTTCAGGCTCACGTTTACGAAGAAGCCAGACGATATCAGAAATGGGCTAGAAGCACGTTGGTTTTGGCACCGCTCTTCGGAATACATTATGCATTGTTAATCGGCATGTCTTCGTGGATCAACAAGGACGAAATCATCGAATCCATTTGGCTAATCTCAGATCAATTATTTGCTAGTTTTCAGGTAAAGCATTAATTGGAAATTTAGAGAAATATGTGTTTTAATCTGTTATTATTTTTTTTAGGGATTCGTCGTGGCAATTTTATATTGCTTCATGAACAGCGAGGTGCGCACAGAGTTGAAGCCGCACGTGCACATTTTCCTGACCTATTTGGCTACGAACAAGTGTCTGAAATACTTTTTCCCCTGCAGGGAGAAGTACCTCAGGTAATTAGAAGCGTTTGGAATGCTGCGAACAATTCGATGATAGTTATTGCCTTCCCTCAGATCAGCTAGGGGCAGGACGTCCGTGTGCACCACGATGTCCTGCAGCTCGCTCTTCAACAACGGCGTGAACCATCACAGGAACAGCAGGACCAGAGGCTGGGAGTTCATGGGCCGCAATAAAAACGTAAATGTCCACGGTAATCACTCTCGCTCCCCGAATGGAGTAATATCATCTGAAATTCAAATTTCTTTCGTTCGTGCTTTGGTAGACAGGAACGTGGACCACGTATGCAGGACGAACGCACGGAGCTGGCACGAAGGACCAGGCAGATGGAACGCGGCCAGATGCACTTCCGCAGGATGCAATCGAGATGCGAAGCATTACAATTTCAGCTCCAACGGCAACATTCCGGTAACTCAGTCGATCCTCGAACTCTCAAATACTCATCTTCTGCACACTTACAGAGCGAAAGGTCATCTTGTATAGAGCAGCCGGCTGAGTGCAAATCCGAAAATCAATTGGTGAGCGAGAGCATCAGCATGCTTCTGAGAAACTGATTTGCTACTTGACTTTATTTTGGTGAATCTCCGAGATGGTCTCAATTTATTTTTTTGGAAAACAACGTGGAGCTTCTGTGGATGGATCGTCCTGTTTTTTTTTTATGGAAGAAAACCAGCCATTTTTTCGTAAAGGGCGCATATTTTGATACAAATTATTTGGGAGAACGAAGGTCGGGGGAGAAAAGACGAATCAAGATATATTTTTTACAAAAGTATTTCTAAACATTAGTTTTGCTGCTGTTACTTGCATTACGTAATGAATAGATGGAATTAACTGTAATTTTGTACCAAAAATAAATATAATCATATTTGTACACTATATATTTATAAAAATTTAGAAATGAGTCTCAAATTTATATTGAGTCAATTACACTAAAACTTTACTTGCAGAAATAAATAAACTATACAGAACAAAATTGTTAACTTAAAATTTTCAATAACTTGAAATCAATGACTTGGCCTATTTCACCGCTATGATTAAATTTTAAATCATAAAATAAAATGCTTTAAATGTAAGTTCCCAAATAATTTTCATACAATAATAAAAATCATTCATGAAAAATATAAGTAATGAGTAAATAGTTAGTACAAAAGTGTTTAAAACATATCAATGTCCTTAACATTTATTGTATTTGGGAAATATATTTGTGATACAAAAAAAAATGATATAAAAGACAAGTTTTGGTGTTTGCTTGTAAATTGTAAGTAAATGTTGTAAGCTGCACGAATTCAAATTTCTGTTACGAATTTGACTAAATTATTATAAACCAATTGATACGCGATGTATAAATGTTTAATAAATATCTGAAAAAATAAGATTTGATTTATTTTTAAAATACTTACAAGAAAATTAAAATTTCAATCCATTCAGTTTGGCGCTTTCAAATGTATTCGATTGAAGCCCTAAATGTTAATTTTCATTAGCTTACAAATCAATAATTATTTCTGTTTGTTTAATATATCATATTTTATTGATGATTTATGTCATTACATCGGATTAAATATTCTTATACAGCGCAATCTCTTGGTAGACTATTTAGATACTATTTACGAGTATTATTGAATACATTCTTAGTATTTAGAAATGAAAACATTGATTTATCCTACTTTCATATTACACGTTTATATGAGATAAAATTACTTTAGCATAGACATCAATAATATATGACACGAATAAATAAAATAAATATATAAATATTAACATTAATTGCAATTACTGTTATTGTAATCATCGATCAAACTGGTATCGTTCAAGAATTGATCCTTCTCAGAGTCGCTGTCGAATATCTCGAAGGTATTGCTGTAATCTTCAACAAGACTATTGTCATTCAAAAATTCGTTTGCTTCTTTCTCGCTCGCGAAAACATTCTCATTGCTCATGCAGTCATCCAAATGCTTATCCAATTGGTCTTTGGCTATCAACTTTTTGCAAACCAAGCAGGGCACTTGATCGCCCTTTTCCGGTTTATACTGTTCCTCCGCCTCATCGTAACACTTCATCAAGCAGCTAGCCACGTGCATATCGTAAATCATACTGTCAACTTTAGATTTGCAGATATCGCACACCTTATAGTCCATGGAAGTATCAAAAGCCATACTGATGTTCTGCATGCAGCGCTCCTTATGGTCAGCTAATTCATTGGCATGAATGAAATCATTGCAAATCTCGCATTCGACCAAGTCCGTTTCATCTTTGGATATGTCTATAACTTGATCGAAATTAACTTCCGGAGTCCCATTTAGGCAATTATCTAAATGCTTATTGATTTCGCTGTCTGCTATTTGCTTACTGCAGACCGGACAACTAACAGTTTTCATGTCAGCCATCTTCGGTTTCTTCGGTGTTTTCTGAATGTGTTCATCGGATAATCGCTTTTTGTTGTTTTGAGATTCGAATCGATTGGCCCAATGGTTTCTCACAGAGGTGTATTGATCATCCGCTTTCAAAGAGGAATTTAACTGGTTGCCATAATTATTAATGTATTTCGATATGGCTGTTTCATTTGAAGTAATAGTACTGCTACTGCCAAGGGCTTTCCCAGACCCAGTAAACCTTGGAATAATAATCTTTTGCACAGGTTTATCATCAGTTTGGGTGGATGTACTAGGCTTCTTATTGATCACAATAGTCCCAGCATTCATGCTAACACCTCCACCAGTTTTCTTAAGTTTATCAATATCGTGAAAACCGTGGATATTTTTTATATTAGCGTTGTTGTTGAAAACGTTACTCTTTGGTAATACTGTATTATTCTTTGGTGTGAGTATTTTATCTGCTGCGGGTTTTGTGCTTGTGCTTGGCTTATTTGTAATAGTAGGCAAAAACGATCTGATATCCCCAGCATTCTTTGGTTTATTATTTTCCTTTTCAGACGTTTTCTTTTTCTTCTCTGCCTTCTCAGGCTCCCTAACTTTGATGAAAGTTCCTCCACATGTCCTGCTGTGCTCACCCCACCAGAAATCTCTTGGATTTGGGGCCCTGTTTGTAGCCCTTCTCACCATCCCAAAGAAAGGCTTCCTATGCTGACAAGGCCCATCGCATTTCCACCAGTGTGTTTTATACAATTTCACTTCATCATGGAAGTCATGATAAACTGTGATATTAGTCCCTTGAAAAGTAATGAAAAAATGTTAATAAATTTACATTTTAATTCCTAGTCATAAAACAATTACCAGCTTCTCCATTAATGCGGTACATGTGTTTATGAAATTCAGGACCATGACCATCCCTGTCTTTGTTATTATTAGTCACAAATAAATAAGCATGTATCATCTCATGAAGCAGAGTCTCCACCAAGTCCTTGCGAGGACGCAGTTTCAGCAGTGGCTCACTCAGAGTTATACTGCAAAGACCACCCCTTCCCTGATAAGAGCAAATACCAGCACAGGTTGTCATCCTCTTGCTCCATGATACGCAGACTGCCAGCAACTTGTTCCAGAAGAACTGCTGATTGAAAGCTATAAACAGATTGTATATGTTTGGGGTTGGATCAATGAGTTCCCAGGATGGATCGACCAGTGACTTTGTGGAGTCCTTGTTCTTGTTTGTTTTGTATACCAGTGAGTTTGTTGGTGCTTCTACATGTTGCTCTTGCTCAAATTGTTTCTGCAACTCTGCAGCCAACTCTTGATCCTTTGTATACAGTTTTGGTGTGCTATAGGTCTCATCCATTTGGAACAGCTTCTGCAGCTGCACAGCTATCCTGTAGTCTGTTTCTGCCATTTTTCGAGACGACTTTTCCGATTCACATATATTCGCGCTACATCAAAAACTAATTTTTAAAGAGCCAAGATGTTAGCTCGCCCAGCTGACCTATGACATTAAACTGTGGCTCCCTCTGCACACATTCAAAGACAATACTTACCAAACACACTTTATGAATCAAGAAAATATTATTTACTATTACTACTAATATATTTAAGTAAAATATCTATATGCTTAAGACTTTATATTTATAATGATTTGCACGCCATTACTTATAATTATAAAATAAACTCAGTCAATTCTCTAATTCTAATATATTAGCATTCTATAAAGATTACTACATCATGTTTAAAAGCTTTTAATCCAACTTCAGATCCGTTTGCAATGTTCAGTATATAAACTTAAAAAATAAATATATTAATTAGTTTATTTTTTGAGGTAAAGGATATTGCAATTGTTGGATTCAAATAAATTATTGTAAATGGAAAATCTATTGTTGCTTTTTTTTATATATATATAACTATCTTCATTATATAACAACAAAAAATAAACAAAATAAAATATATACTATATGGAGCGTTGATCTTCGGTAAATAAAAAAAAGTATAAAATATTCGACTAAATGCGGTTAAATACAATTATTAGTTAAAATTAAGGGATGCGAAATTAAACAGCCTTCGGAATCGCGTTGGAATTTATAGCATCCTTATGTTGATTTGTCAACGGTTGTTGTTGTTGATTGGAAATGTGTTGCTGCTGCTGCTGTACGTTGTTGATTTGTTGCTGTTGATTAACCTGATTATTCGCTTGTTGATGGATCTGATTGTTCTGTTGTTGATTAGCTTGATTATTTTGTTGTTGTTGATGAACTTGATTATTTTGTTGTTGTTGTTGATGAACTTGATTATTTTGTTGTTGATTGACTTGATCCTTTTGCTGTTGATGGACTTGATTGTTTTGTTGTTGTTGCGCTTGGTTATTTTGTTGTTGATTCAAATGTTGGTTGAGTTGTTGTTGAAATTGCTGATTCTGTTGTTGGTATTGTTGATTATTCTGCTGCTGATACTGATAATTTGCGTTGCCTCCTGCATTGTTGTTAGCTTGCTGAGCAGCTTGTGGATGTTGTTGATATTGTCCTTGTCCACTAACTTTTTGTGCATCTACAAAACCAGTATCAAAATTGAATGATATTATCTTGATATTTTTTTATATTTTTTAGTACCTGCGTAAACCTGATTTGGGTGTGGCTGCTGATTGCCTGGGTAATTGGCCTGAGGTGGATTACCTGGATAATTTGCGTGGCTCGGATAAATCTCGTTGGTGTTCAAATCAGGTTGACCCTGATGGTAGTTTCCAGCAGGCATTTGATTTTGGATATGATGAGGATTCACTTGCGCCTGCGGCATTTGTCCAGGGTGGAATTGCGCTTGCGGCATCTGACCTGCAGGGTACATCTGATTAGGATGTCCAGGTGGTTGTGGATAGACTTGGTTGTGGTGGATTGGTGGAATGTCGTTCGGATATCCCGGTGGCGGAGGATGTTGCATCTAATAATTAAAAGATAAATAAATAAGGAAAAATATAAATATAATTAAGATTCAAACCTGATATTGTCTAATGTAAGCTTCCATCTCTTCGTCGGTGTAAGGCTTCTGCTCATCCAATCCCTGCCATCCGTTATCCTTCTCGAAGTCGTTACGCTTAGTCTGTTGGACGAACTCTTGATAATCGATGAAACCATCGCCGTTGGTATCCATTTCCTTGAAGACGGATTCCCTCATCCTCTCCATCTCCTCCACGCGTTCCCTCATATCATCTTCAGGGGCTGCAGCTGAATACATCTTATCCAACTCCTAAAAAATGTATATATAATAACCTGTTTCTAACATTTGCAAACTGATAATTCACTTTGATAAATAACGCCTTGACTTCATCCTGATCCCAAAGTCCATTGGAATCCAAGTCATGCAGCATGAAGAAAGTCCTTGGATCGAAATCCTGCTGCATGTGATCCTGCTCCTCCCAAACTTCCTCAAGCTGTTGCTTGTGGCCAGGTGTGTGCAGTTTCTCATGTTTCTTATGTTTCTCTTCCAGTTCCTTAAATTGTAAACATGCAATAACTGATAATACATTTTATAATTACTAATTATACTTGGTAATGCTGCTGCAATTTTTCCCTCTCATCACCGCTGGTGTGATTCAATTTATCCTGCTTCTCATACTCCTTCTGCATTTCGTATTGCTTGAAATCCTCGTGCCTAATCCTATCCGCCTTCGCCAGATCCTCGCTGGTCTTCTTGATCAGCTTCTTCAGATCGTCAATCTCGAAGGTGTGCGGATTGCCGTGATCCACGTGATGGTGCATCGGATCTTCCACATCAACGCTTCCCATAAGCTCGTTCTTCTTGGCCACGAGCTCCCTCAACCTCTGCAACTCAGTCCTCTTGATCTCGTCCAAACGAGTGCGGACGTGATGAGAAACCAGCTCCAATTCGTGCGCAATTTTTCCAGAACGAATATCCTCCTCATCGGCTTTCTCCAGTTTTTCACGGAACGTCGGATCAGACTCCAGAGCGTTCACCACCTCCCTTATGTAACGATGATACTCAACATAATCCTCAAGACCATCATTTGGTGGTGGCTTCTCTTCTACAACTTCTTCCTTCTTAGGTTTCACCACCGGAAGACTCAAAGCACACTGGAGCACTGCTGCCAGCAGCAACAGCTTCAAAAACATTCTAGAAGTTTTACCTACAAAATAAGTAATATTGAAGATGATTTAATTTAAACGTTTTAAACAAATAATACACAAAGGAACTGCAATTATCTTTGATATCTTATCTTGCCTAATAACAAAAGTGAAGATGCAGATTTAATGATAATAAATAGTTGTTCCACTTTAACAAACAAGTAGATTGTTACCTATTACAAATAACTAGAGCACTACAATGAATCTAAATAATAATACTCTTCCTACTCCAATTGGAAGCAGAAGACAAGATACCTTTCACTTTTGGTGTTAGTTTGTTAACAAAAAAAAAACAATTTACGTACTTGCGAATATTATGCTTAGTGAATTTAAACGCACAACGATCACGAATAAACTATAAACAGACTATTACCTCAACAAATTTTATCACAAATTACTCCAGTGACGTGTACTTAAAACATGATTGCAATGCAAATTGCCTAAGCTCTTGCAACATATGTTTGTGGTATGAAGTAGATCGAATGCTTCAACCTACAAAAAATAAACTAATTAATAAATAATCAAAAAGTAATTTATTTTTCTATCGCAATACATTATTTAATTATTCATTAATTATAATTTTTAGTAAATAAATTAAATATTTCATCATTTTGATATGGGAACATTAGAACTACTTTTTGTATTATTTATATATTATTTAATTAGTATTTGTTGAATTCAATTTCATGTAAATTAAAAACTATTTTTTATACACATTTTATATTTATTGTTGTCGCCAGGGTAATCCTAAGCAAAATAAATAATATTATAATACTTCACATCACTCAATGCGAATATCTAGTTCAGGTTTCAATTCTTGTAACATAAGGCAGGTCATCTCAAATTCTTGTGATGCAAATATGTTGTCCACATAAAGGATCTTCAATGTATCCATTTTCGATATAGCCCCAATGCCCCTGTGAGTAATCAAGGGCATATTCCTCAAATCTAAGTACAGCAGACTTTGACTGAATTGATTGCTAACTCTGTCCAAAGCCCAATCATCCAAATTCTGGCAACCATTCAGACTTAACCATTCCACTCCATGCAATTCTTTGAAGTTAATCAAACCCTCGTAATACAAATCCATGTCAGTGCAATCGATTGCCTGCAAATACAAGTCTTCAGTGAACATTGTGGGCAAATCATACTCATTGAATCTATTGGCTTTTATCCATTTATCACTGTCAAAGAATTTCACTGCTCCACCTCTGTACACAGTAAAATGGGCAGCCGCCAAGTCGTTGCCCAAAGTTGCATTCCTCTCTGGTATATACTGCTGCAAAGCTATATTGGTTTTCACCTTCCTCTTTGCAAACCAATTCTTTATACTGGCGGGAGTCAAATTGATTGGTTGCTGTATCAATTTAAGTACATTAGTTTGATTATCTTCTGAGTAAAACGCTTTGAGCATGCTGTAGTATTGACCCTCCTTTTCATGCCAGGGGGTTCTCCAGCTCATATCACTTGCAGAAGTCTCATTGCTCCTAGCTATTTCTTCTCTCGTAACTTTTGGAGCCTTCACCAAATCTCCAGGCATCACCTTCTTGGGAACAACATTCTTTTCGTTCGTGCTGCTTCTCGCAACCTGCACACCGCTCGTTGCAGGCAAATTTCTTAAGGATCGTATTAATTTGTACATGTTTTTACAAATATTATTATTACTTAAATTTAAGGTTATGTATCCAAAGTCATGTTTGAATTTCGTTTTCAAACAGTTGGTAACTTACAATTTATAAAAATTCAAACTTTTTACTTAAATTAAAATTACAAAATAATTTAATTAGAAATTATTTAATTACAAGATTATTATTTAATATAAACTATTTCTACATATTAATACAAAATTTAATTGCATTTATTATAGATTTAAAGCTGAGTTTAATTATTTTAAAGTTCATTAAGGAATGAATAACAAAAATGATTAGCAATTGATCTTAATTAATTATCGGTAATAAAATTTGATATGTTGTTTTCTGTTGCGTATGAATCAAGAAATGCATGAATCAATCGTTAAAGTGAAAAATAAGAGTGTAGTATATCAATGCTATCGCGGTTTTTCAATTGTTGCAATGAATCCGCAGTTGCTTTAATGAATCACTCTGCGAATGAGAGTAATGAATGGTATAGATTTCCCAGCAGAAGGAGAAGTAATCTACATTTTGCGTTGAAACAAAGTTAGCTTGGAGCAAAGGAGTTGGGAATAAATGGACCATCCGCCGATATCTTATCTCGCTGAGTGATTGCTGAGCAAGTCGAAGGAAGGAAGATGAACAGATGTGTTTAAAAATTAATTGCCGCTTGGTGTCTGCACGAAGGACACGTACGAGAGCACTCGCGGGACTTAATAAGTTTGTCTTCGTCGCGGTTCTAATTAACCTTAACGCATCTACAGAATTGGAAAAGCTAAGAATAGGCGAAACAAGCGTACTACGCTCATGACTGAAATCTTTGCATTATTCTTTTTCTTTCGTTTTTATGCCCTAGATGCCTGTCTAAATGACTATTAAGTTCATATTAATTCGGAACTGTTCGTTAGGAGTGCAATTTTTAATTAAACGAAGGCGAAATCTTTTAAGTGCGAAACTTACTATTTTACTATTATTTACATTTTGAATTTATTTATTTTATAAAAATTACAATATAGTTTTAGCAAAAATGATTAAGATTAATTAATTATTTTTAGAAAATAATTTTTGTAAAAAAATACAATTGAAGAACAAATTGATTATATATTTGTTTAGAATAATAATTAATAAGATTTTTTTTTAAATATTGATGGAAATTGAAAATTTTCTATGAAACTGTATTTTGTCCGAATGGTCAAATTTAATCTGAAAAGAACATGTAATTTTCTTGATTGAATAATGTTTTATTTTAATTTAGAAGTCAAGATTTGTGATATTTTAAGTACACTCAAATATTTGAGGAATCTAAACAATGCGGTTAAATTATTGCTTATAATTATAGAGTTGGGTGTGAATTGGAATTGTTGCAAATCAAGAAAGCAAAACAGATGTTAGGATGGTCGTGTGTATATTCGTACATGTGTGTTTTCTCTCGAAACAACGATAGTCATGTATGCAATTGTGCCAATTAAGTTCAATGAATTAATTAGGAGAACGTCGTCTCCTCGCTGAGGAGCGAGCGAGGAAAGAGACGAATCCAGCTTAGTCTAATCCGAAGACGGAGCCAAGTGTAAGAAGAGCGCGTGCTTGGACCGTGCGTGCGTGTGCTGCAGACGGCGTCGCGACGCTCAAAACAATAACGCCGACTTTGCGGAGCGGACAGCGCCGACTTTCAAAAATTCCCGATCTCAGCCATTAGTTACTAGCATGACAACAGCTTAGTTTGTTGTTGCGTTCGTCTTAAATACCCTGTCCCATTAAGGACAACTCGAAAGTCGGTAAACATTTCAATTCCCATTTTTATTGGACTCGCATCACGAGATATCAACGCCGACACTCCGACACAGACACTCAAAAGTAAACGCGCTTTCGTTATGGATAGATTTCACGGGATTACCTTCATCCTTCTCATCTTCTCTTCAGGTAAGTCTTAAACTCTTTACAAAAACATTACTTTAATCTGAAATTACAAAAAACTTTATTTCATCTACAACTTTAATTCATTAATAAAATAATTTAATGCATTAAAATTTCCTCTATTTATATGTAAAAATGAAAAAAATAATTAAAAATATAAACAATTAAATAATAATTTCCAAAATTATTTAAAAAAAATAATACAAATTTTACTTTAACAAACAATTTTTTGAATTGTGATTTATCTTGTAATTTTAACGGCACTAAATTAAAATATTTAAATAACTTTCTCGCTCCCAGAAAACAAAGGGAAACGAATGAATGAAATAATACAGAGCACAAAAAAAAAATGTGTAAGTTAGGAATGAGAACATTTCTCATTTCGTCTGGTATTATGAATTATGTGGAGATGTTTTATTTATTCCGCGGCGCACAATTTTCCAGCGGATTCCGTGCCGCCAATAAAAAATAAACTAAAGCGAACCACTTCGTTCCATTTTTTATTACGACTACTTCATTTTATTCTTCAGTTTAAGTAACATTTTTATGGTTCTTCTAATTAAATTAAAGCGCTTCCATGCATGTTTCGTTTCTCTTCTGCTACGTCTGCACAACTTGTGTAAAATAAAATAATTAATATTGATTTTTTTTTAATTATCTAGTATTAACATTTTAAGTATTTCATTAATTTAAGTAAACAATTTTCACCACCAAAGTTATGTTACCTCTCGAGTAGTAAATATACAACTAAATTTGCATTTCATGCATAGATTTTATATATGTTTATAATCATATTATTTTTTTAATACTTATAATTATTACTAAATAAGTAGATATTATAGGTAAAATTTCTTGGGGAAATGTTTTTTTTTTGCATTTCCAGATGTGGATTGTCTATGAAAAGTAAAGCGCGTGTAGTAAATTATCCGCGGTTTCTGATTGATTAATCGTCGATAAATAAAATAATCAATGATTAATTAATAGCGGATAGACGAGCGATTTAGATTAGGTGCGGCTTTCGGGTGAAGAGAAGACGAAGACCACCGCCACCGACGAAGTTTAGAGCCTCAGTTTTGAAGCTGTCCTTCGAAGTCCTCTTCACAGTCTCTCCTCTTAGTCTCCGCAACATGAGACTGCTCTGCTCTTGAAGTGGTTTCAATTACAAATTTTCGTCTCTTACATAATACGCACGTAAAGCGCGCAACAGACCAATCTTTTCAATATCTTAATTGTGTTTGCGACGGGTTGGATCCGTATCCGTTTACGTTAAGTAAATATGGAAAACATAAATCCGGGGATTGTAAGCGAAAAAAAAAAGAAGTGGATGGATCGGTGCCCGTTTTTGGGATGGGCAGGCAAAATAGGGGCGCAAAGTAAAGAGAACGGAACAACGGGGTGAAAGAAAGAAAAAAGAAAAATTGGGAATGGGTGAGAGCTGAAACAGGGTGGGTTATATTTTATCGGGGCGTATTTCGTGTTAACATCGGGTGGGCCATCCGCTAAGTGACTTATAAGTCGGGCATGGGTGTGTCGTCTCGTCTTAGAGGGAATTATCGTTAATTTGGCTAATGCATTCCGTCCTATAATCATCAATTTTACTACACGTACACACACTATATATTGCGCGCGTAAATATCCTTCTCTTCCTTTTCCAGCGCTCTTTCTTTAACGCCCATCGCATGATATCCCTTCGAATCCATCTAATCTTTACTTACCACCGCACGGAAAAAATATATCTAAATACACCGCAAAGATTGATGATTATTAAATCACATTCTATCTATAATTTACTTAACACTATTAGCGGTTTATTTTTAACTAATTCTTGTAAGTTAATAATAGCTTTTAATAGTTGCATTTTATGCAAGAATGCACCAAATTTAATGACTTAATGCATACTAAAATATTACACATATTTACTACTTTTACATAATTATAAAATATTACTTACAATTAGACAAATTTTTAAAATTATTGTTTTGAAGATTCTGTTTTCCTTACGACCGTATCAATATGATAAAGCTTTTACAAACAAGTGTTTTTGTTCTCCAACAATTGTTCTGACTTTCTTTCAAAAGCAGTTTATTCAATTGGGCTCCCAATTTCTTTCGCTTTGTCCAGACACGTTTATTGCCATTATAGATGCAAGTTTTGATAAAAGAAGTAATTGCAGTGGTAATAACTAAATAGGTTTTGTGCAAAGTTGCATTTGCTGCGCGGAACGATTGATAATTCATGCAAATGAGGTTTTACTGAAATCTCCGCTACTGTCGATTTTTCTTACCCCCCATTTCATAAATTACCCACTATAAAAATTGGCCATTGGTCACGCATCGGTGGTTGCGTGTTCCTTCATTTTCTTCGGGGCTGAATATATTTCATAATTGCGTGATTCACGGAGGAACCGTTACGAAACTCCCCTCCAATCATGATTTGTTTTTCCATTAAATCAAAGCAGAGATTCCTACGTAAGTTCAAACAAAAAATTAATTTTATAACACAGCAAATTCAGTTTTCCAAATGATTTGGATACGATAGATCGCATCTAATTTTTTCTATATCGTACAGATAATTTAAGATTTGTAAATGACTCAAATCTGAATGTCTGAAGTCTAAAATAATTGTTAAACATATTTGTAGTCTAAAGTTAATTAAGCTGAAATTGGTAATATAACGTTATCTGCTTGGATATTCGATGTACGTGCATTGGCCGGAATGAAGGAGGAAGCGCAACTGGATACCTAAAGTGGCTGCAATAAAAATTAAGTTTAAGATTTATAATCACCGCAAAGTGAAAGATATTGCGATTTGATATGCATCCGAACGGATTCGCAATTTACGTCTGAATTACTTTAACGTAACAATCGTAGCATTGGAAATTACGTAATCTGGCGCACTTTTATGTGTCTGTGTGTCACCGTGCAAAGACCGGAAATAACAGAAAAATTGCGCAAAAGGAAAAATTCTTTCTCTCGTTGTGCTCCTTTAAGTTGTCGGCTAAATTTAAGTCGCGTTCCTCCTGGTCTCTCACCACCACTTGCTGACTTAAATTGGTAATTATATGGCAATTTGCATATGAATTTGAAGGAAGCCGCATCAGACCACGCGTCCAATTTATCAACTCGCCCAAACAACGGAGCGCTCCAAGTACGTGGACTTACATAAACTGCATTAGATCTCTCTCCTCCTTGCAATTTCCATCTAATTTATGGACCTTGCTGCTAATTTGAAAATTACTGTTTCAAGGAGTTTTACAGAAAAAAAATAACAAGATTATTGTTATAAACTCATATAAAATTACACCATGTAATTTATAGAGATCCCTACGGATGAAATTATTATTCATGTAGACGTAGCTTCTATCCTTAACACTTGCTCAATGTTTTTTCAATCAGCGCTGCTTAAATGCATATTCGCCGATTGTGCAACTGGGTTAAATCCATAAGAAAACGCCTGATTGATGCAAATTGAATATTGTTGCTTCTCCAGTTTCAGTATTTGGTGTTAAAATAACGAAGTTCTACGTGCCCGGAGGCGCTACTAACGAAGCACCGATCGAATGCAGCTACGATTTGGAAGAGGATCAACTGTACGATGTGAAATGGTACAAAGACGGATCACAATTCTTCAGGTTTATAAATAGCATTTTTTTAGAGTTTTCAATAAATAATATTTCAAATTTTAGATGTTTACCATCAGGAGATATTGTGCAGTTCGAGGTGGAAGGCGTTTCCGTGACAGATAGATACGCGAAGCTCGGATCCTGCAGTCTGACCTTGAATATGCTGACGAAGAAATCGGCGGGCGAATACAAGTGCGAGGTCAGCACCGAAGCACCCACGTTCAAAACGGCGGTCGCTTCTGCAAAGTTGAGGATCATCGAATACGCGCGACGGACGCAAACCGTGCTGCAACCTTCAGGTACTTAAATAATTAAAATTCATGTTTCCATCTTCACGCAATTTCTGTTGCAGATCCCGAGGAAACGACCGACGATGGACCGAAAAATATTGCACCCTCAAACTCTTTCAAAATAATCCCTCTCCTCGTATTTATTCTTCTCACCAATATAATTTATTAGGAAAAACACATCTAAATTATTTATCCTCCACCATTCGAATAAAGATATATTTTAAGAGTTTCAATCATTTATTCATTCCTTTTCAACGCAGAAAACTACATAAAATTTATTTATTTAAAAGTTTTTATTTTACTACTGTTTTTACGCCTATTCACGTCATAAAACGAGTCATGTATTTAATACATGAAATATTCAGGAATTTATATTTTTTATTTTCTGAAATTACATACTTTAAATAAAACACAATCAATTTTTGTTTTTCTTAGAATTTATTTTGTTTGACGCTTTATACATAAGTGATTTGATCAATATTGTACGAATACATTAAAGTCTTATCAATTAGTTTATTTCGATATTTATTACGAAATACGTACGTAATTAATTTAATTTATACACAACAACACCTATTGCATTTACAACTGTTATTCGTAATGCAAACCCGAGTATATTATTATCCATGTCACCTGAAATGAAACAAAATATTTCGATCATGATTCTAAAATAAATAGATGATTTATGAATTATCTAATAATGTGAGATTATGATTCAACAACAAATATTGGTCTCATTTAACTTGGTTATTTCAAAATCATGTATTAAATAAAAAAAATAGTACTATATTTTTACTTATATCAAAAATTCAATGAAAAGAGCAAAATTATAATAAATTTTGATTTAAATAAAAGTATAAATATACTAAAACTATGCAAATTCTAAGCCTCTAAGTAACAATCTTGTTAAAGCAGAAACCAACAAAATGCTAATTAAATTAACAACCTTAGATTGCAAATCAAGAAACCATTAAATGCTGCTGATTAATATGTACATTATTATATTTATAATTAATTACCAGAAAACCAGCAAATGAGGTCATAAATCCTTCTTTCGTCAGTTCCCAAGCACCACCATAATCCTCCTCATCAATATTCTGGAAATTGCTGTAGTAAAAGTATATGATGGCTGCATTTACAAGCATGAATCTGCAATTAAAATGCTTGTTATCAACACTGAATAACAATCATATTTTTTGATACTTACAGAACTAATCCCATGAAGCCCTTGATAGGTACGAGTCCCCAAATAATTCCAACAATAATCCCAATGATCTGTCTGGACCAGTATATGACATCTAGGAATTCCTCCTGCAAAGTTATATGGGAATTACCACTTTATTATTGGAGCTTCCTGTGAATGATTGCTTACTTTGTCTGGCCACTCCGCATTCGCCTGGAACGCTCTGCTCAACACCGATCCAATTTGCGAAGATCCATTCTTCTCATCGGTTTTCGACTTATTGTTCATTTCGATAGTTTTAATTAAAGTTTTCCTTAAATAATTTTTGCCCGAATGCTATCTTAACACATGATACGAATGTTTGACACATATACATTTGATGGTTCGTTCGCAACTCACTTCAATTTGGTTCCACGGTATATTTTTCCTATCTTCATGCTACTCACAATTTCTTCTTCTTACGACACTAAAAGACCAAAATTATGCAACAATTTCAATTATTATAAAACATGATTTAATCAATTTGATTTATGCAATATTACAATTAGAAATACAAAATTATAACAATTATATAAACAAGATTACATAATCACCATTAACTTGCACCATCTAACGGTGTCAATACCAAGTTTACAGTTCAACAGTTTCGGCGCTGCTCAAAATTTATTTAATTATCATGAACTTTAATTGCATTTTTGCAGTTTCTTACTTAAATTTATTTTATTATCATTAATATTTAATTAATTCTTTAATAGAGTTCTTTCTAGTTCTAGAAAATTTTATTATTTTCTAATGAAATTAGTTTGAAATTTAAATTAGGAATATATTTAATTTAAAAAGTTTTATTTTATTTACTCATAGCTAATTATGAATATTCCAATTGTATACTTTTAATGTATAATTAAACTATTGTTATTTGCTAATAAAAACCTTGGTATAAGTAGGTTAAATGCATAGTAATTGATTAAATAATAATTATATGTAATTAATTGTAAATAATTATTTGAAATAATGTATTTACATATTTATTCGAAGCAGTAATTGTTAATATATTTTTGTAAATAAATTAATAATATGGATTTACGGATGTAATTATGTCCTTAAATAATTGAGATGAGTTAGTTGGTAGACTTATTAGGGCATGGGATAATTGAGGACAGATGATTCAATCTCTAATTTGAATATAATTGTGGCCCCTGTTAATTGTTCCCCTTTGGTATTTCGACGAACAATGAAACATGAGCTTATTCTATGTTAATGTTGGGTGTGATCGGCATAGCAATAATTATTGGATGAGAGATGAAAAGAAGCAAACACTTGCGAGCAAAAGGAAAAGTGATGAAGTCAGGAGTTTGGATTGCTCCAGATTATAACCCAGGTGGATGGAACGTCGAGAATGGTCTTTTCAACCTTGCCTCTCTGAATGTTGTTGTTGTTTGTTGATTGTTGTTCTCTGGACTGGGCATGGATGTGTATGGGCCTCGTGACGCAAGGAGGTGTCGGTGCGCTTTCCCCACGCAGAATGCCCGTTCCATCCGATCTTATGGGCCTCCTGCTTCAGTCAGCCACTGGCATTTCGAACGAACTCCACGAGCGGAAAACAAAGAGAAGGAAGAAGTTGGCTACCGCAACGAATACGTCGGATTATTCTGGGTGTATTTATTTATTTATATATTTTTTTGGTTTATCGGAGATTTAACGGAAAGTGAGAGTGTTTGAGTGCGTGCATGTCTGTATGTATATTCGCGCTTCGACCATGGATTCTGCACCAACGCAACCGGCCATGACGTAATTCCCGGTAAGTGTCCAAAAATGGTCACATCCAATTGGCACTTTTCACTTTTACCCACATCCATCGCACTCGAACCAACAACGAAAAATTGCAAATTAATCCCAACTTCCTGTTCCAACCCACACATCTTCACCAATTTTAGAATACACAATGATTAACACCAAATCACCAAAAACAACTATAAGTTTCTTGAGCAGGTTTCCGCTAAAGGTCAAACCTTAACTTTTCGCATATTTTTTTACAATTTCATAACTTTTACATAAATTTTACCTTAAAAGATTAACACATCCGTCATTCTCAAATCTGTTTTTTATTAGTGGTTATTGCAACACCATGGAAAGGCTTTACTGCTCAATTAGCATAAAATACATATTTTATAGTAGGATAAAAATCTGTTATTCTCTCTACAAAAAAATACGTAATAAAAAATTACTTTCTTGGAATTAAAAATTAACTTTTACTTTTTTAATTTAAAAATATTTTACTGATTTCATTAATTTCGAAATTTATACAAAAAATTCGTATTGTAGAAATTGCGAGAAATTGTATGAATTAAATTTGTAAAGAATGTTTAGGACTGAGAATATTTCGTAATTCGGATCACGTTGTTTGATGACGAAAACTGTTATCCTCCAGGTAATTTTCTTGTTTGCGGTGAATAATCATCCGGAGATGATGAGGTTTTTGGTTCGTATTCCGTTTGGCTTCAAGAACCGCAGGTGGTGAACCAACTGCGCGTGAAGTGAATACAACGAGGGGGCCGTTTAAAAGACCATTTAGCGTACCTAATAATTCATCCAAAAACAACAACAAAAAAAATAGAAGAAAGACAAACAAAATACTGAAAAAATAAATGTAGATTTGTATGCTTGACAGCCGCAGGAAATGTGCTGCAACGAAATATTAATAAAACCGAAACGAAAACTGAATACCAATCAGAAGTTGACCTTTTGTTGTTGTTTAATATATTTTTTTTATTGTAACACCGAAAATTATTAGCGGAGATCGACATTTTTACGTTGCGCAAAACATTTCTATTCTTAGATTTTTATTAATCAATCGTTTCAATTGAATTATTCTAAAATCTAATAATTATTAGTTTAAACATTTTTATACAAATAAATAAATTTGTTAAGAAATCATATTTTGCGATAACTTAGTAATAACTCTTCATATAAAACTTGTACAAACTTTGATACAAGTACTTAAGGTTTCCAAGTTCTGGAAACTTTTTTCACTAGTAATAATAATGTTTATTTATTTTTTTAAGTATTTGTTAGTGTTGTTTCCATAACTACCAATAGTTTTAATATAAATTCTTAAGTTTTCTGATCAAAAAATAAACTAATTGTCGCCTGTTGCATAAGTGGCGGATGCATATAACGAATTGCTTCACGTGCAGCGAATGCAAAGTTATTTGCAGTTCGGAGGAGACACCCGGAAGTTCACGACTTCATTACCATAGAAAACGTTTCCTTATAAAGCGCAAAGTCAATTCCAATCGTCTAGTCGACTATATTTTTGTCATAACGGATTATGCATGTTTAGGTCGATCCAAATCGCTTGCATTGCATTGAGTCACGCTCCGGTTATAAATAATTGTCCTTCCTTCCTCCGATCATTTTTTCATTTGAAAATCTGCACCTTGGGTCACCGATCAATGCACGGATCATTTCCCTCCAGATTTATGCCCGCAGATCCGAGGCGAACGTATTTATTGCCCGGAAACTATTAAGAGTAATTTACTTTTCCCCGAGCGCCGAGTCCCGTTCATTCCCCTCTAAACAATTGTCCGAACATACACAAAAATTAGTTGAAAACTGCGCCAGCATCAACAATTTCCCACTGCTCTTTTAAATTTTCCAAATCTCTTCGATCTCCCATTGTTCCAGTTTTCGCATATCGCACGGATTATACAATATTCCGCTTTCACTCTGAATGTGAGACGGTTTAGAAAACGGCAACAAGTTGACCAAGAGGTGCGAAAACGAACCAAGTTAACGCCGCATTCGATAAACAATGGTCTCGAAATTCGCTCGAAATAAAAAAAAATACAAACTAGAAGCTAACGCATTTCGAAGAAGAACAATGGAGTGTGTCAATTGCCGCAGTGAAAACTTAAGCTGTTTTAATTAGCTCAGAAAGAATAGAAACTTGATGTAATAAATTTTTTGCTAAAAAAAAAACGAAATCGACGAGACAAAGACTTTGAGGTCATTGAAATCGATCTGCTTTCGGAAATAACTTTCTTTTTCGCTATGCCATTAAAGATTTCCTGCATTTCCTCGCACGCCTTCAATTATAAAAGTCTCCAACATATTTATTATCACTTTCTCGATACAATCTTTAATATACATAAGATATTCGATAATATATTCGAAAAGTGAAAGTCCATTTTTACATATATGATAAAAAATCTTCGAGGAACTGCTAAACGAGTTTACATTGGTTTCTGCGCTCACAACTCGCAGGATATAATTGGTAATCATATTTGGGGAAAGTTCAGTCGCTTTTACGCAATTTTACTTTAATGAAATCTTCAGTTAAGACCATTATATAATGTTGCATTGTTGAGCATTTCGTAAAGTAATATTTAAACATTTATTAAAGCTTTATTTCATCTATTTTAAATTAAATCTATCTATAAATACTGAATAATGAGTTTTCTTATTCATTATAATCTCTCACGTTAAATGATTTTGTAATTCATAAATTACGTAAATTATTATTCATTATTATAAAAAAAATGAATTTTAATGAAAATGTGAGCCATGTGTTGCGCATGTTGCAACAGCAATAAATCACGAAGGAATACAATAATTACGTAACAATTTCGAAAAAAAAAACATCAGATTATTCTGTATTTAATGATTGCTAAAATAAATGATCACTTGCATCGAGCTGTGAGAAAATATGTGCAGATCGTGGGAAAACTTTCGCGAATTGCATGTGTGTAGTATGATCGTATCCGAAATTGTCTGTGATTTATAATTTTCCACGCCGAATTAATCGTTTGTAAAATTAGATTTTGCAGCGTGCTAAAATCTATAAAAATGTGTAGTGTAGAAATTTCACAAGGTTGCAGGCCAATTAGTTCGGACTCGGTTACGTTATGCGCAAACAATTTCAGGGTCACATAAACACGATCCTAACTGAGACTGCATTGCAACAATATCTAGTATGTACGTGCATACGTGCCTTTGGTGTCCTCTGATGAATTCTCTCCTTCATTTACAAATTTTACCTTGCAAAAATCATCGTTGTCACATCAAAATAAGATTAATAAATCAATTTCAAATAAACATTGCTTTCAGTTCACAATAATATTAACAAATCAACTACAATTTTTTCAAATATTTCCATTTTAACAAAACACAATTCCCGTAAAAAACTTTTTCAGAATTCATCCAAAATTATTTGAAATATTAATATTTATATTTTATAATCACATTGAAAACATCAAAATCGTTTGCAAAATACCTATTTAAAATATTTTTTTATACTATAAATCTGACTGTAATATCAATTTTTTAAGATTTAGTATAAAATCAAATTTATATTTACTATTTAAATTACAGAAAATTAATTGAAGCTTTTACGAATTAAATTGTAATTTTAATGATAAAATAACATTAAGTCAAGTTTAATTGCATCGGATTTATCTGCTGTCAGAGATGATGGAACGGAGAAACTTTTGTTAAAGACAGATCATTGAAGTGATTTAGCATTCATTGTTCGCAGCAGTTTGACACACATTTTCCGCGAAGTTGAGGAACTTCCGACGGCCGCAAAGAATGGTTTTAGAAGAGAAGTTGTTGCTTTTTTTTCACGGACCCGTAGTTTAGCGGTCGCATGGACCGCAGACTCGGATGCTCAGACTAATAGATCTTCGTTTGCTCACTATAATGCATTTCTTTATTTCAGTTTCTTGGAGGAATCGTCAGCGAGGAAAGGAAAAATTTAAAAAAATATATATAAAAGGATTTTGGAGAATCACAGGATGGCGAAACGCATCAACAAGAATCATTACGTGGCGTCGCAACGGCACAGCGAATCCCCAACGCCCGTTCATCACGCACCGAGAAGTGTTTACTCGGATGGTGAGGAGAGCCAAAGGGCTCCATCGGAGAGGACCCTTTCAGAATATACCTCAGTTGTAAGTAAAATCACAATTAAATCTAAAAGAGTTTACAATTACATTACAATCAAGGATTTCAATTAGATTTACAAGAAAATACCATTAAGAATCGTGTTTCTTAAATTGCGAAACCTTACAGTTTCCATTAAAAAAAAATACATTAGTAAGAAGTTGAAAATTATGTAATTACAATAATTGAAAAAAATTAAATTTGGTAATCAAATTTTTTTTTTGTAATTATTATTAAATAAAATTATAAATTTTCTTAAAGATTATCTTGCCGAATTGATACGTAGTAAATTACGTTTTGATTGTAGCTGATTTATGCAACAACAACAAAAAAAATAAGAAAGAAACTAGGCTTTTTGCACCAATTATGCGATTCCCACCTATCGGCAGGATCCGTCCATTGTCTGGTCGACAAAGTCGTAATTGGATTTGCGGCCTTTCTCCTCTTCGACATGAATGGGAAATACTGTTATTATTCGAAATCCCCGCGCTTTTCCATCCGAACACATCCTCGTATCCATGCATCAATACTGCCCCTATTCAGCTCATCTCCTATTTCCTTTACAATCTAATACGTTCGGACAATAGAAATGAAGTTGCAATTTCGATATCATTAAAAGCTGTGATGCATTTGCATTCAGTTTAAATCTAAATAATGTAATTAACTTTTTTTGAAAAATTTAATGTATTATATCTGAAATTAAAAATTGACAAACATGAAATTGAAAAATGAAAAAAAAAATTGTACGAATTTTTGTTTGTAAAATTGCAGCGGAGAGCGAAGAGCCGATTGAATTGTAATTATTTCAGGCTCCATTGACGCGGACTCGATTACTTGGGAATTTCCGTAGCACGCGATCCGAGATTACGAAATTTATTAACTTGAATACGTAATAGATACGGATTTATTAATGCCGTTCCACTTTATGTACGGACCTATAAGCTGCACATAGATTCGACTTGATTTATAACGCCACATGTTGTTATCTATTAGTTTGCAATAAACTAACTAGATTATAACAGTTTTTTTTAATTAATAATTGTAGTTGTAACACTTTCTATCTAATTTAATGATTTGCAATAAAAGGCAAATTACTTTCTCCGTATTAAGATGAAATTTCTTTTAATTACCTGAGTTTAGTTAATAAAACAAAATATGTTTAAAATTGAAAAATTTCTTGCGAGAAAATTATAATTGCAAAACTTTCAATTTACTTTCTACGTATTTATTTTTAATTAAGTTTTTTAAATAAGAAAAAATATTAAAATTACATAATTTACATTTATATAGCAAATTTTTGTAAACGTAATTATTATTAGTTAAGGAAAAAGTTTAATACAAAATTGTAATTGCAAGACATTCAATTAGATTTAATGATTTGTTTGTTTTTTTTTAAGAAATTTACTTTCTCTTGAGAAATACAATATTTCTTTTAATTGCCACCGTTGTAATTTCGTATCATTAAAGAGGTCGTCGAAGGAGATACGACGTTGCTTAACAATTTTCTTTCAAACAACTGTAATCGCGGTAATTACCTGTAATTTCATCTTCTCTATGTGCTTTTTTTTAGCCTTATTCAGTAGTGAACGAGAGGAGGAATCACCCGCCGAGAGCCCCGTCGGCTTTGAGCAGAGGCAGCGGCTACGACAATGGATCAGACATTTACGTGACGAGCGGTGCTTACAAAGCGCCTTCGGAAATCAGGTAATAACAGTCTTAGAATCCATCACATGGATGCACTCTTAACAATTTCTTAAGCCGAAGCTCCAGGACGAGAGGAGCCCCACCGAGCCAATACTCCTACAGGAGCGGAAGAGCACCATCGGTGACATCGACGGTGAAGACCAGGAACTCGAGAAAAGCAGGAGTGATGGTGGAAACGATGGCCGCTCCGAACCCATTCTGTCCCAACATCAAAGGAATGTGCTGCTTAATGCTTCTCCTCAATTTGGGCATCATCTTAATCACTTTGGGTTTCGTCATCGTCATCCAATTCCAAGATCCGTTCTACGTCTGGTACAACTTCTTAATCGCTAATTTAACCAATAAAATCAATTCATTAATTCTTTTTTTTAGGGTTCTTGGCATAGTCTTCTTAATCTTCGGATTCTTAACACTCATCGGAAGCTTGATCTATTGCGTGGTAGTTTGCAGAGAAGTCAAACATCCAGACGATGTTCATCCGGAAGATCTGTACTGGACTCACCACTGGCAGAAGAACATAGGTTCACCTGAAATACACTACAAAGCCGAGGAAAAGTATGCAGATGATAGATACAGCGATAGGTATTCTGTTAGCAAACTATCTGGAAAATTCTCGGATCGCAACGGACGCTATTAATAGATTTTTTTTCTGAACTTGTAAATAATCTCCGTTTACTTTATACATAGTCTACCCCTCTTAATTTTTCTTGTTTTCCTAACAATGACTTAACTGCATTAATACGTTTACTATATACAACTTTTATATTCTTTATCAACGTGCAATTCTTCACCAAAATGTTTTGTTATAATCTCCGATCCGTATATTCTCTTATTTATTTTTTATTGTTTTAATAATGACATTAAAGTTAATAATTTTTTTATTATACATTATTTCATTTATCCACCTCAATTAAATACAAATATTATATGTGAAATTATCAAAATTTATGTACAAAATAATTCGAAATCTAGAGAAACACAACTAAATTTAATTACTACTTTAAATTCTGAATATAAATTTAGAATATTGCAAAGGTCAACAAAAATATTGATGAAAATTGAATAATTTTAATAGAAATTTATAAACATTTTATAATATTTACAATCTACTTGTTCAAACATTTGCTTGTTTTAGCATATTTGAGAATTTGAGAAACGGAAATATAAAGATTCTATTTTTTGAAATTTCAAATTTTAAAAATTTTACCAAATTAATTTATTATGAACTGATACATATAAATAAGTATACTTTTATTAATCTCCATACATTTCAATATTAATTATATTATTTGTAATTACGTAAAAATTAAAGAAAATATTATTTTTTTAAATTTAAATTTTCATTATTTCGAATATCGAAATAATTTACTATAAACTGTTACTTCTAAATAACTATACTTCTGTTAATCTATATAATTTAATGTTTAATATTTCAAGTATCATTTGTATTTTTTTAAATTTAAATATCAAACGATGGAGAACGATTAACGAATAAGGTATACATTAATTTTAATCTCTGTAGTCTTAGCTTTAATTTGCATGTTAAATATTTATTATGCTAATAGTAATAATCAAGAAATTCGTTAAAATGCGATTAAAAGTTTGCAAAGTTTCGGATGAAGCTACCGCCACCTGCCGTTCGTCGCAACGATTATGGAAGTGTCCTGCGGATGCATGCGAGTGCTGCCATCTGTCGTCTTCAGCTGGAAGTTGTTTGAGGGACGCTGCATCCTAGGTGTCGTCGCGACGCCCTTTCAATAAATTTTATGCATCCCGGCGTGTCCGATCCATAAATAAAACGGCGCGCGCTATTCCCGCCGCGACGCGTCGCGCCGCTCTTCCCGACGCCAACGGTCAACGATCTCTCTTTTAAGTCTCGACCGATGCCTGCCGCCTCCGAGGAATCCAGCGCGGCCCCGAGACATCGGGAACAAGAGCGTCGCGACGCCGCACAATGCATTACTGTTTACACCGAGCACAAAACAACCAATTAATTTACCGTTCTTGTTTCCATAATCCCCACAATTAACGTTTTTCGTTTAGTCTCGCTTTTATCCATTGATTTCAGCATTATTTTTATTTTGCCACACATCACGATTTATAAAAGAAAACTTAATATAAAAAGCAATATTCGTTGAATGTTAACAACTTAAACATTTGGCAATTTTTAACATAATTGCTTTAAATTTTTAATTACAACTTTTTTAATAAAAAACAAATATGATATATAATTATCACCAACGTATTAAACTTTTCGTTGTAAAAAACACATCAATTCTTACAAGTCAGTTAATCCACATTTTTTATCAATTTTCTCATTAAAGTTCCACGAAAATCTAATTTATATACAAATATTTATTAATTAATTAAAATTTCATTTTCGACAAAAGTTTTCAGTTTCATTACTTTGTTAAAAAAAATAATTCTATTTATAATAAGTAATTTTTATTAGAATATTCATCCAATATATTTTTTAATGAAACTAAAACTTTTATAAACTGAATACCCAAAATTAAAAACTATTAAATTCTATATAATTATTATTAATTTATTAAAATTACACCAAAAAGAAGAATGTACACTGAATACGAAAACACTGAATGTCTAGTCAGCTTATTTAATTAAAATTAATCTTTTAATCATGTTTTTATTTTTTCTTCGTATGGAATAAAACCAGTTATCAACCCACAAATCGATAAATTATGTAGTCATTCAAATTCGATGTTACAAACATGTTTCTTTGAAAGGAAAAAGTTAATGTTCCAAATTATTAAAACTAAATAAATCTAAGTCTGATAATTTATTACTATACAAAAAAAAGAACAACTATATTATAACTTTCAACAACTAATAATAATAATTCATTTAACTGCAGCTTTTTAAACAATTATAGATTATTTTTACTTATTATATTTATATTTATTTTTTTATAGAAATATAGTAAAAACTATATTTATCATTTACATGAATTCCATATAGAATTTTATACTTTATCACTCATATAATTATATTTAGTTGAAAATCAAGTAAATTTTAGCCACAATTGACGTATTTAGATTGTAGCATGAAACGTATAATTCTTTTTGGAATTTCCTGCTGCAGATAACAGCTGCGGAAAATATCAAGAATCATTTTATTGAATGTATTTAGTGTAGATATGATTCTTAGCCTGTAAAAACAACCCTTTTTCTCTTTTTAATTATTTGTGTTTTTTGTTAAAATAATTATTAGAAAGTTCAAATCGTATTGGGTTTTTCCAGAGGAAAGTGGTCCGGTATCCTAGACCAGTCCGAAGTAAAAAAAATATTGCTATTTCGAGATTGTAGATGAAACGCGCGAAATTTTTTGCATCTCGCCTTTGAACTTGGCCAAATTGTGACCCGATGACCGTAGTGGTGTAATCGCTGAACGTGTGCAAGATACACACACGAAACATGGTGATGTTTTGTGCGATTCGATGCGATTCGTAGCGATGTTACCAACCAGGCCTGATGGGAACGATTTTTTTGAGCAGCCGCGCTCTATGCAACAACATGCAAGCAAGCAGCAGCATTCCTGAAAATCGCCCGTTCCTTCATGCATCTCCTTCCTCCCCGACTTTGTGTGTCCAATTAATCGGATGGCCATTTTATATTTATTCGAGCCGTGTTGTGCAAGAAGAAACTACACGCAAACGGCGCTGCTAATCGAAACTTCTGCTGCTGCAACCATCGCCAACACCCAACCAGGACTTCTTTGCTAATCCCTAGAACCCAACATAAAGAAGACCTGTCTTGTACGACTCGGACTTAATTGCACTCCGTTCGGTAGTATTGGCGAAAAATTAGAAAGTTTAATTGCCGTCCGTGTTCTTCTTCTGATTTTATTTTTTCGCTTCTTTCTGCAAAGTGCCTCTAATATATTTGTCAATCAATCTCGCAGCTAATAATATATTCTACGACTGCATTAAATCTCCTCTCACAAAAACCATTTCAATCCGCACCTAAATCAATTATAAAATCATTCAATTTCAACATTTGCATCCATCAAAAAGCGAACACATTTATTCATACATTTATTATTTAGATCACATCACCAGTTCCTCAGCAAATAAAGAAAGGCAATTTCTTTTTTCAACCTCAATTATTTTTAAGTTCTCTATTCTCATTTTTAACCAAATTACATTTTTGCCAAGTCATCATCATTCCTAGATATCTCTTCCGAATATTTTTGCACGACAAGAAATTGCCTTGAAAGTAGTTCAATAACCTTTTCAAATATTATAATCTCATTTTTTTAAACTAATCTACGCAGTGCTTTATTTAACATAAATATTTTCATTGCAATCAAACCTTTAATATCCAAGAATGAGAATCATATTTCCTTTTAAAGAAACATCATTGCATTTATCAAAAACTTGCGACGATTTTAAACCACAATTAATTGATAATAAAATAATATTTCGCATTTTTCTCCCGACATTAAAATTCAGTTAATATATAAGTGCCTAATATTCAGAAATTAATTAACAGCATATTTCTGGAATTTTTATAAAAAATATAAAAATGTTAATTAATTTTTAAATTTTTGATTTTCTATATAACAATTAATTTCTACTAAAAAAAAACGTCATTATAAATGGTTTTACATCATTTACATTAAAGAATAAATAAACTAAAACTTTTCCCACGATATTTTTTATAAACATTATATTCCAACTAATAATAAAATTATAAATTTCCCAAGAAATTTTACTGTTTATTTATATTATAAAATATTACCTGATTAGTAGTTTGATGTGGTAAGTAGTTCAAACATATTAGGTCATAAAATATTCATTTATCATTTTTTTTTTTGCAGCCACAAAATATTCCTACATTCTCGACTTTGCAAGGTGTCCAACCAGTTTGTATAAAATACCAAACCATAAAACCTGAACGAAGATGTTTATCAGCATCATTCGGATTCCAAATATTTAAAATTATTTTATAGCGAATGACATTTATTGCAACTACAAATACAACGAAAGTAAAATAAAATTTTTAAGAATAAAAATATTTATAGTTTCTAATAGAATGTAATTATAAAGTTTATGAAAAAAATTGTTTAAATTCAGCAACATTAAATTTTACAGTAATTGTGTAATGTATTTACTTTTTCTATGATTAATTATGTTCGAAACTTAAATAAATGTAACCGAAAATTGGGTCGGTAAAAGCAATTTCATTAAGTGCTCCCATGTACCTATTATATAGGTATAATCTGTTTTCAGTTAGAAAGTGTACGCATACTTTTCGCCTTCATCACTCTAGCAAAATACGTTCAAATCGCAAACAAATCCAGCACCTCTGCATATTCTCTGTGTATACAAAAAAATATTTTTTTTGTAACAGTGTGCGGAATTATTCAAATGACCGGAGAGAGCAAATAAATCACAGGAAATCTCCTATTAATGCAATTATTGACACGGAATACGGCTGCTTTCAGCAGGCTGTTGAACTTTAAACTCATTATTATGGGATTAGCGAGTCTTCCTATTTATTTTTTTGGTAACATTTCAAATCCAAATTTAATACATCTTTAATCTTAATGATTTTCATCATTAAAAACACAAAATAGTAGACATTAATTCTTATTGATATTATTAGAAGTAATTTAACTTTTGAACTTTCAGTAAATTAATTCTACTAAACTTATTTATTTAATGTTTATTACCAAATAGATTTTTTTTAAGGTTTGAAGGTGTTATGTTAAAATGTGTATTTATTGAAATAACTTAGATATTAGAACTGAACTTTAGACAAATTACTATATTTTAAATCATATAAAATTAATTCATTTATTGTTCGAGGAAATTTCATATAATTACGTCCATTTATAATAATGCTTATTTCACGTTTTAATAGAATATTTTCTTTCCTTTCATAGCAAATTGATTTATTATTTCTTGCAATAAACATAATTGGAAATTGTAAAAAAATCGAATTCCAAGGTTCCAACATTTCTTTGTCATTCCAGTAATATCTAGTTTATTATATTTTTTTACTTAATATATTTTACAATGAATAGAGCAGAGAAAGTGTAAAAAAAAGCTCCAGAAGCTGAGATGGAGCCTTTCCAAAGGCGGCTTCTTCAAAGCGGGTCCACACAACGGAACTGAGGAAAGCAGTTTTTTTTTGCGAGCACAATTTATTTATTCATTTGCAATTTCTTAATCCATTTAGCGGAACATCGGTACACGAAAAAAACGCGTTATTAAATTATTATCAGTTCTTGCAAATACCGTTTCCCCGAATAATACGAATCGATGCAATCTCTTTTATAATATGTAGTTTTTTTTTCTGCAGTGGTTCGCATTCATCGTTCGCCCTTATAACTCGAAGTAATTGGTTGTTTCGTAGATGGTTCGTTGGAGAAATGCGAGAAGCTGCAAAAGAAGGAGTCGAAATAATGAGGAATACCTTTTGGAGGAGTCCCTCGCCTATGCAGTTTTATGGGAAAAACGAAAGTTTTAATTGGCCGATACTTTCATTTCAATTAGAGCAATAATCCACCCACTCTCCGCAATTAGCTTCCATTTTCTTACGCTCATGCCCCGAAGCCCGGCACATCCAGACTTCCCTTTTTATATATTTATTTTTTCCGACATACAAATCCGAGACTGTATTAAAGTATTGACTCTGTAATTGAGTTCGAGCCGCGTAATTTTCGGATTATCTCATTATCCTTTATGAGCAGAGGAGCGCCACGAAGCGGCTCGAGGAATTAAAAGTGCATTATTTCTCGATTAACGTCTTTTTATTTTTATTTTATGCACATTTTACATTCAATAGAAAAATAAAATCGAGAGAAACTCATAAGGAAAGCGAATGCAACACAACACAAACTTTGATACATTCATATTTAACATACTTTAAATTATTCAAATTTTCATTATTTTATTTTTTCATAAGCTCTTAAGTTGTAGATGAATAATTTATATTCTTAAGAAAACATCATATTAAAATATAAACTAAAATTCAATTAATTTAATTGCTATTTTATATCGAAGTATTTCCCAAAAATATATTGAGTATTACACAAAAAAAATATTTTAAAACTTTAAAAATAATTATGACAATATTCATTGATATGACAAAATTTATTAATTAATAAAATTATTTGTTTAATAATTTGAAATATTGATTAAACTATTAAAGAAAATTATTTTGAATAATTTCATTTAATTATAAAATAGTAATGCTTCTTCTATTACATGTTGGAAAAGTTCTTAAAGTTTATATATTTTATAATATTGACTTTTATATTTACAATATAATTAGTTGATTTATATTTTATTTAATAAATAATTATAAATTATGTGAAAACTAAAAAAAAATTGTATTTGAAAATTATTTAATAACAAAGTCGTAACGCTTCTTTTATGACATTATTAAATAGTGCTTAAATCTGTATTTTTTTATATTTGTTATATAAATATTTGATTTATATTGTATTTCATTAATAATTGTAAATATTGGTTAAGCTTTTAATAAAGAAAAAAATAATTTGAATTGCTTTATTTGAAAGTTATTTAAATATAAAATCGTAACGCTTCTTTTATGACAAATCACAAAATTTGTAATTGTTGTATAAAAAATGTTTATAAATTAATATTAATAAGTTTAAGATCAAATAATCAATAATTTATTGATCGCTGTTTTCTTAATTTGATTTTTTTTTTACAAATAGTTCAAGTGATAATTGGTGACCGTATCTTTCACTGGTCGAGCTTTTGAGCGCGCACACAGAAAGAAGTGCAGGAAGAGTTAAAAAAGTGTATGTATGTGCGCAAGTGTAGGTACGAGAGAGAGAGCGAGAAAAGGGAGTTTTAAAAAATTGCTCTCCAGGAAAATGCGGATCGATCGACATTGCGCATGGACGAAAGATGGAAAGCGGATGGTTCGGCTAATGAATGACCAGTAATTGGTTATGTATGGAAATTCGACACTGCAATGGAAATGAGGTGGTTGGTGGTGGTAGAGGAAGGAGGAAGAAGCGCAAGATGAACGCCTCAGTTTCCCCAACTACAAATTCGTCTGCGTGTTTATTTCTTGTTCGGATTTAATTAGGTTCAAAAGGGAAACCCTCTTTCCCCCAATGTGTCTGTCTCGCTCCATCCCTTGCTTTCACCGTTTTAAAGCTTGTTAAATCGTTAAAACTTCACTTAGTAACCGAATGCGCATTTACCCTCTATTATCCGAAATCGTTTCTGCAACGAATTTCCCGATCTTTCAAATCCATTTTCCAAATTTAAATAGTAACAACTAAGATAAATCATCATGATGATCAGTATATTTTTACTATTAATAGCTATTAATACCCAATCATCATTATTAAACTCAAATAAATTTATCAACTTCAAACATTTCATTAATTAATAGAAAAATTTGTAAACTGTAAACTAAAATAGGAAGATTTTATTTAGATTTGCATGTATAAGACAAGAACGCAAAGAAAATTCAATTTAAGAACAATAAAACTAGATGAGTTTTCTGTGTTAAATTTGTTCTGGTTTATTAATTAGATTCCTGAATTTTGTATTTACTTTTCCGCTCAGTTAGTTGTTGATCAAGTGATGAACTATTTCTAATTAAGTTTGAATGGGTATGAGGTAAATATTTACGGTGATGGGAATCGATAAGTTTGGTGGTTGTGGGGGATGGAGCTTTCGATGTGGGAAGGTCCGGATGCTTGGGTTGGTCTTGCAATTTTTCATGAGTTAGCCCTGAATTTTTTTGCGCCGGTTATGTGAGTGCGGCATGTGTATGCGGGAGGTGGTGCAGGAGGAGGTGGAGGCTATGTGCATTATAAAGCCGGTCGTGAAAAATCAATAGTTATAAAAGCGACGTCGTCGTCGTCGTCGTTGTCGACGTAGCCGTAGTCGAAGGCGGCAGCGGTAGCGGCAACGGCAACGGATCCGACGTCGCAGCCGCCGCCGGGAAGAAGCGCACGCGGATGTATGGCGTGCATTTTGGAGGCAGCGGCGGCGGCGGCGACGTCGGCGGAAGCGGGGAGCGGCGTCAGCGACGGCGGGAGGGGAAGCGGCGGCGGGGCATAGGTAAAAAAGTGCACTTCGTTCGGAGGCGGCTGCAAGCAGCACCGGCCTGGGAAACTTGGATCGGCGTCGCGACGCCCACCTTCCTCCCCCGCACCACCGCACATCGCGCTCACTCACACACACACATGACGGCACAGACACATGCATATACGTATACAGTAGAGAAGTGGAAGTACACAGAAAACGGAGCCACTCCGTGTCGGAATGTTCTCATTATCGGCGTCTTCGTTTTCTTTCTGATTGCAATAAGACCATTGGAAGCCAGTTCATTCATTCTCGTGGTTCCGAGTTGTGTACACTCGCCTCAAACACAGACACTCATACTACCACCAATCCATGTACAAACCAATTGTACAACACACATAAACTTCCACATGAAACTCACCAGTTTTCCACGTACTTCTCCCAATCAACGCGACATTAAAACAAATATTCCAACTCCGTTTCACTTACAATCCCTTTTTTTTTGTTTGCTTCATCCAGCTAATACCACCCATTTTTCTTTTGACTTTGCTTCTGATCCAAGATCGATACTCCAACAACTTTTACCAATCTCTTTTATTTCTGCACGATGCTTCATTTAAACCACCGACAATATTAACAAATTACAGCAAAATTTACATTTAATTAGAAATAATGATTAATGATTTTATTTGCTAATTACACTCTACATTTTTTTTTCAATTATAACATTTTACATCAGAATTCAATCTTTTCTTAGAGTTAATTTTCCTAAAGATCTTACTAATTTTGTATACAACAGCCTCCGAAACTGTTTCAAACCATACCAAAAACTTTTAAAAACTTTTTCAGTTGTTCAAATAATTCTATATTTATTATAACTATTTTTTATTTTTTTATTAATGCAAAATGTAAAATTATTATTTAGTTCAGTTATTTACCTAAAAATGATACTTAAAAAAAATAGAAATTTTATTTGTTTATTTAAATTTTATCATTTCATCTATACTAAATCATATTTAATCAAAGTTTAATTAAAATTTTAATAATTCCACTTTTTAAAATATTAGGTAATTTAATCAAATAAATCGCGCACATCAATTACAACGTCACGTTTTCCCATTAATTTTAAATTATTACTTCGCATTTTATTAATTCAACATTCGAACTAATTTATATTTAATCAGAGTATTATTAGGAAAAAAATGCGACTACTAGAAAAGATAATTAAAGTTCAAACTAATAATTGAGTGCGAGATTGCCGCGAATATTGAGAAAATAATTGCAGATTAGAAATAATTTAATTGGATCTATAATTATCGAAACTTTAAGGTCCAAAGATTGCACGAGAATCTGCAAATTAAATAAATAAATATTTCTAATATTTTTTTTGCTATCTTATAGCAAGTAACGAGAATGCCAAAGACCTCGTGCGGATAGAATATGACCTTAGACTTAGAAGAATTGGAGCTGGATTGGAAAGATCTTCCGCATCCGTCGACCTCGAAAGATATATTGCACCATCTCTTTTACAAATACTGAAACAGAAAATTAACGAATATTTATATTACTTACGAGATTTCGCGTCTAGACTAAAACGAGTGAAGAAAATAAATTAAAAAAAGAGATTTTTTTGGTATGAGGTTTTTTTTTGAGGCGCGTATGCAAATTGCGTAAAGTTGTAATAAAATATCCCTCTGGTCGTGTGTAATTTATTTCTTTCAAAATTGCTGTCTTAAAAAGCGAAATGTTTACTTATCCGGTGGTAAACGTACACTTAATTTTAAGAAGGCAAATTGCAAGGGCCTCCTCCTGTTTGTCCTTAATTTTATTTCTCTGTTTTTTTTTAGTAAATTCTTTTCTTTTTCTCCTCTTCGGATCGAAGCCCATGGTTGTTATTGCAAGTCGGGTCGTTTCAAGTTTGCACTCCATCTTCGGACGAGTTATTGATCGGAAATGCACTTCTAGCTCGTTCGGTTTAATATTTCAAGTCTCCATTCCTCAACATTAAATTCTGCCCGGCATTAGGCGGTTCGGTTTCCATTCGATGTATTTACTTTTTCATACAAACCAAATACAGAAATTACTCACAATCCATTAAATATTAATCATCATAAATATTATATTTAAGTTTTAAAATAAATTATAAATTTTGACTACTAAAGATGGTTTTGTTTTAAGTTTAAATATTTAATACAATGTAATATCACTTTATGCATAAAGGAAAACACGTAGAGAGTGTGGTAGTGTTTCTAAACAGCTTTAATACCCAATTTGTAGTTCAGTAATTCGCGCGGATGAGGAGAGCTTTAGAAACCGGGCAAATAATGGTGAACGTTTAAACGATGATTAGGTGTAAATTTGAATAGCAGAATAAATTATTTGAACTGCGAATAGTTTTGTTTAATGTACATTTTGCAGTTGTTTATGAGGAAATGGAGTGGCATTAGATTTGGGTCACGGCATTGCAACGGCAATAGCAGAACAGAGCAGAGCAGAGCAGCAGCCCCCGTTTTGTATATACATACATACATACATACATACATACATACACCAGCAGACAGGCGAAATGTCAACGTCTGTGTGCGCGTACGTATACGTATTTATGCGTTTGTGTTGCAGACTTGAACTCCGGGGCTAAAGTTTGAAATTTAATCAAACTTCAGGCATTAACTAAACTCATCAGTTACACAAAGAGAACAGCTTAACCTTCCTCCTCCGTAACACTTTCCTTGTCGCCGAACTCTCGACATCGTCGGGTGTCTCCTTCGATTATGCTCGTTACTTGCATTACGGCACAATCGTATTCAATTCCGCAAATTAAACTTTGCTTATTTCGCATTATTGCCATTAATTAATAACGGTTCGTTTGCTATTCTATTAGCTTGTCAATAAAAAGTTTTTAATATATTTATTTAGAAAAAATTGATTTTTAATGAAGAAAAATATATATTTGGTTGAATATTTGTTTAGTGTTTTATTTAATCAATTTTTCTAAGAAAGATTACTGTTGTTTGAACTTGTTTAAGGAGAAGAGAAATTTGCTGAATTGTATAAGAAAATAAAAACAAAGAGCCTGAGCTTTCATCGTGTTCCTTGAGAGGAGGAGTGTGCTCCGTGCAGACTCCGATGTTATGTAGACCATACACAATTAATTCAGCTGAAGCAGATTAGAATCGATTTTTTCGCGGTTATTTATTTACATTCGGCTCGTGAATAAATGAATAATTTAATTAGCGTAAGTGCAAAAAAATATTTGAACGGTTCATCATCATCATCATCAACTTTTTATATTGTTTGTTGATGTATAGCCTGAAGATTCAATTTGTTTCGTTAAAATATGCTTCTTCTCGGTAAAGGCAAAAAGGCAAAGGATACTACTATGGTCGCAACGAATAAAAAAAACCGGGGTAATTTTTTCAACGTCTGTCGTCGCACGCAATCCGAGGCAAGAAGCAAAAGGTCGTCTTTGTATGTTGTTCGGTTCTTTCTTTCTTTCGTGTTTGGATTTGTACGTCTGCACGCTGTTAAAAACCACATCGACGTTCGCCGAAACGTGGATCAGATCGATGGTTCGAGAAGGCGCCGAAAAGCGAGGGAAGATCAGGTCTCATGCATCGCGACGATAATTGTAATTGTCGAGGATGGTTGTGCGAAGGTTGTTGAGGCCCGGTGGTTGTTTGGTTGGTTGGTCGTTGATGTGCGTTTGTTCGGGATGTTGTTATTGAGGAGAGAAAACCGCGACGACCTTGGACCGATGCCGGTCCTGCACCATCTGAATGCTGTTACTCCACTCACGAGAGCGAGAGCGTGCAACATTCCAATTTAAACAAAAAGGAAGATTCTCCGAGCACATATAATAAAACCAAGAGCGCTGCAGAAAAGAAGGACAAAAAAAAAAGGATAACGACGAGGAAAGAACGAAGTTGATGATGATGATGATGGTGGTGGCGCGAAAAAGTGTTCGGGATTGCGAATTTTCCAACTCTTCGGATTAGTTAGCAGAAGTTTTACACCTCGAAATTATTGCTGCGGAGAGGAGGGCAGCAGGCATCCGTTTTCCGATCACTCAACTCAACCCACGAGCGTGCAGCAACGATGTTGATATTGGTGGAGGAGGCTTCAGCTATGAATGAAGGGCGAATGCATAGGATGGAGATGGAATAAGTTGCGAAAAGGACGGAGAGAGAAAGAAAGAAACCTCTCTCGCAACTGGAGCGGATTCATTAACAGTCACTTAAAAGTTCACGGCGACCGGACCATTGTATTGCCAATCACAAAGACACTTACATCCACTATGATCTACTTTCCAAACGAGATCAATTAAAAACTCATCTCCACTGGACTTTGCATCCATACAGATTCCTTTTCAACCAACGATATGTACGTCTGCAAACTTTAACCCAAAACAAACATCCAAACTGGCCCACGGGCCATATTTGGCCCGCCGATTGTAAAACAGTAATATAGACATTTTCAATTATGTTTTCAAAACATATTTGTACTATTTAATTCTATTTTGTAAAAATGACATTTTCTTATAAGAACAAATTATATTGTTTTTGTTTTTCCAATAATTATTTTTCATAATACTTGTATTTAAATTAATGTACTTTCAATATTTATTTTCTTGCTGTATTTTTAATAATTATATCAATCATCATTAAATTATTTTAATGATCGTTAGTTTTTTTCTTGTGGTTTATAACATTTTAAAATTTTATTAGAATTATGTGTACTAATTAGATGTTGGAAACTATAAATTCCTAAGCATTTCATATCCATAATTAGTTCACATTAAAATTTAAAAAAATATTTTTTATTATAACATGAAATTCTATACAAATTAATACAGTTTGAAATATTGATTTTTATATTTTTGTTTTATAGTTTATGTTTTTTTTTTTAATGAAATGCATGCACTTTACATAATGCAACTTCAAGTATCGATTAAAAAAGTTATCGCCACCGGACTTTGCAATCATCCGGATTCCAATTGATCGATGAGTCCTCAATAAAGCAAACATCTAGTATCGAATCGAAACCCAACATCTCGTGCAGATTAAGGCTATAATCACCGAGTTTCCTTCCATTTTCATTACCACTTCGTTTTCTTCTCTTATCCGAACAATAAAGCAATCGCTCTAAATTACTACTTACCAGAGGCAACAGCATCAAAGCCATGTACGTAGAAGCAGCAGCAGCACACGGTATTAAAATTTAATCATCTCACTACCATCAGCTCGATTAGAGGAAATGGTTTCTGGACTTCTTTTTCTTAAAGTCAAGCAATTAGAACGGCCGCGTTTCCATTCGCCGCCGCCGCTGCCTCTGCCGCCAAATCATAATAATAATGATGATGATGACGATAATAACAACGCAAAGCGAGGAAAGTTGCGAGCGAAACGGCGGCAGACTCCGTCTTTTATCAGCGATTATCAATTTCCGTTGATTAATTTCAGCTTCTGCTGAAAAATAAAGAATCTGCAGGTATCGAGTCACGCATCGCACTTATATGGTATTGACTTAATATTGATTCGATTAATAATTGCAGCAGTCGATGCCTCCTCGACCATCATTAACGGCCAACGCGCAACGAGGAAAAACGAAAAATTATAAATGCGAATGAAAAATAGTAGAAAAAAGGGCGCGCAGATGGAATCGGAGATTTGTTTTGCCAGGAGATTTCGTAATTATCTCGGCTAAAAATGATTATTAATTGCTGCTAGTTAAGAATGCATAATCGAGTTCCTTAATTAATCTCGAAGTCGAGAGTAAATTAGATGGAAAAAGAAGCAAACTGGAAATGATACGAACTGAGCCGCTCTTATTTTTATATTTGGATATTATTCAAATTTCAAGAATTTCATTTTTATTTTATTTATTTTTTCATTCCGATGCGAGCGACTCTCCGGGGATTTGCAACGCCTTTTCCTCGACTCGCTGAAATTGAGTAATAAACGGCATAATAATCCAATTTGTGTGATTATTTTGGAATTCAATTGATTCCAGGACGAAACTCATTCAACACTGGACAAGCTTTATTTCAGATGCGATGTTAATTGCCGCATTAACGACTTAACGCATTTGCTATTCCAATGTAAGCAGATTAGATTTAATTAATGATAATTTTAATAATTAAAGCAATAAAACAATCTTTTGATTAATTGTTTCACACGTTGACATTGCTATTTTATAGAATAAATTTACTAGAAAATTCTAAATTTATTCAAAACATGCATCTTTCATCTATGATCATTAAAATAGTTTTTCTTATTTATATTAGATTAAAAATTAAATTAAACCTAATGCTACAACTATAACAGTTTCAAAATTATCAAAAAATGTAAAGATTCATCAACTACAACTTTTTTCAAGACAAATTACACATCACTATAATCACAGAGAGAAATTAACAAAAATGTAAGGAACAAAAAAAAACTTTCTTTAAGTTTGATAATGAATTACCATTAAATGTCTAATAAGCATCAGTTGACGTATATGCATTTAAAAGACTATAAAACTATCTTTAATTTGATTGTTCAATATTCAGTAAGATTTGTATACGTTTCCAAAAAATAATAAAAAATTAAGGACATTGCTTTTCGATGTTTGTCGGTTTGTACACTTTGAGAAATTAATAAACTACTTTTTTTAAAGTTTAACAAAACGTTTCTTTTCTTCCTTTCAAATGTATTGAATTGTTGTTGTACGTGTAAAGGTTAGAGTGGTCAGTGCGGTGTAAAAGATGAATGGATATTATTATAAGAACACGAAGACTTGAAAGTTTTGTTTTACAATTATTAATGATACCGTATGGCTTTTGATTGGAATTGTGTTCGAAGGTAATTACTTTGCGTTCTTGGTCCATTTCTTGTGTACTTTTGTTGTTGTCGGTGGTGGTGTTTGCTGCTGCTGTTGGAGCGTCGTGTCCGCTATGTGTGGCCAAGCAAAACGCGGGAATTTGTCTTCGCATTCGCGTCGTGCATAACACCTACGTGAAAGAAAGAAAGAAAGAAACCAGCGAGAACAAAATTTGAAAGGAAAAACCGAAAAAAAAAACGCATGTAACGTATATATATATATCAATAAACGAGAATCGTGCCGTTTATGCATCACGGGCTGCTTCATTCACCTTCTTCTTCATTTATTTTTTCTTCTTCTCCTTTGCTTCTGATCTCGTTCTTCTTCTACTCGTTTTATTTCGGATCGCCTTTTTCTCTTCTTCAGAATTTCGATTATTCTTTTTGTTTCTGTCGATTATTATTAACGTTTCCGACGGGTCGCCTTTTCGTGAGCTCGTCACACGTCGATGGACAGGTGGATGGACGTTATCCTCTTTTCCATTACGTTGCTACTGTTTTTAATGTTTGTAGTCGATGATGTTTTACTTTTTGTAGACCAGATCGACGTGGTGCGGGCGCCGGAAACCTTCGTGGATGATGCGTTTTATGTAATTTTAGAATTCGTCTCTTCGCTACTCACCAGACAGCATCCGGCGGAACAACGGAGCCCTAATTGTCTGTACTGCACCTGTGACTAATCCCGTTTCACGTACATAAAACTGAAAACAACTACATTTATACTTATTCCAATAGGAACAACATCTTTTTTTATATATCAAATTACAAGAAGTTACATTCTGTTAAAAAGTTAGAAAAAAAAAGTTTCTTATTAGAAAATTCAAAGTAACATTTTTTTCAACTGCAAAGATTTCTTAAATAGTTTAAAGAAATATTTCCCTAAAATATAAAAGTAATTCAAACTAAATATTTAAGTTAAAAATTTTACTAAAATTATTAAGTTATAGCTACAGCAAAAAACTGATATATTCTGTAACAATTTATATCGTTTGCTTATTCTGTTCGGAAGTCGTTTATGTTTAGGTCCCTCGAGGATTTAACGACTGGATTTGTGTCATTTGGAGTGTCGTCCTCTTGGAAGTACCGGACGTCTTATCGCGACGTCATCAATCTTCCTCTTCTTGTCGCAAGTAACCGCGACCATCGGGATCCTCACCTCACCAGAATCAACATCTCATCATCAGAATCTCTCACTCTTTCCCTCTTAAAAAACGAGATGCTTCTCAGGATGCAGAGAAGATGAGCGCAACGACTGCAATGATGATGATGATGATGATGAAGAAGAGAACAAAAAAAAGGCGGTTTCCGGTGGACACCTATATATACATATATACATCTATAAACATGTATATATCTGCGGCGCGTAAAATATATGATTTTCTGCTGCACACGAACACGAATTATCCACTTATTAAATCATCCATTCGACGTATTGCATGAATTATTGCAGCCGGAATTTTCGTCCTTCTCTCAAATTCTTTTTTTCTTTACATCTCTCGCTCTCTTTCAACCTTGTTCGTGGTTCTTTGTGAGCTTTGTTGCGGCGGTCGGGACGGCAATAACTCTGTGTATCTGGTGGATATCGGAACACGGAACAAAAAGCATGCACCTATTTCTGTATCGAGCAGAATAGAAGAATAAGAGGTAAAAGAAGATGAAGAGGAACGACGTCATGAGAATTGATGAAAATTTTGCATCGGCACGGACGAGGCGCTCTTCTCCTTCGGCTCACAGGAAATTTAAATCAGTCTCGTGAGATGGTATTTTTGTCTTCGTGTACACAAAGAAGCACCGGAATGAAAATAGACCTTCAAGATGTCGGCTCTGGTCTCATCTCACTCTCCTTCTCATCCACCTCTTTCCCTTCTCCCGAATGCAGCCGCCGTCGACTTCTTCGTCGGATTTCTCAAATTTCTTCACTATCTTTCATCCTCTAAAATCTTGACTCTCAAAAAAACAATGTTCCAAGTGATTTCCAAAAATTATTGTTCATCAAGAATCAACATAAATTTATAAATTTATTGAAAATAATTAAAATAACTATTTCTGGAATTCTAATAATTTTTTATATAATATAGTCATTATTTACCAAGTAATCTCCATTGATTTACTAAAATAACCATTAGATAGACGAGGAACAAAACAACTTTCTTAATCATCTCTAATTTTTTTTTACTCTTTCTAATTAATCGTTACAAACCATTACCATCCACAAAACGTTACAAACCATATTCCTTTTTCTCCCCTTTTCCTAATGAACATCTTCGTCGGATTTCTCTCACAATCAAACCGAGATACAAAAAAAATGTACAATTTTTGTTGGCCAGCAATATTTTCATCTAAGCCTTACTTTCGTTTCTCGCTCTTTTTTTCTCCGACGAAAAAGGGGATGAAAATAAATTGGATTTTTTTTAATTCCAACCCCTTGTCTGCGCTGTTGTTTTTTCTCTCCTCCTCTCTTCCTCTTTTTTTTTTCATCGCAGTCTTCATTGTCGTGTGAAGGATAGTAAGGAGAATTAATGTTCGAAAAACAGTGTCGAGCTTTTTTGTCCGACTATTTCCTTCCCTAATGTTTCCCCGCACCCTCGCTGTATTTTTTTTCTATCTCTCTCTTCCTCGCTCACTCCGTGCTGATTCCATCCTCTTTTACTTGATGGTTATTTTTTCTCTTCGGGTTGGTTTCCTCCTACTCTTCTATTTTTTTTTGGTGTGTGTCTATTCGGATGGTTCGGGCTTTTGTTGTATGTGTGGTGCAGTGTGTCCGACGCGGCGCATTCATCATCGTCAAAAACGCAGGGATGTCCGCCCAGCGTCGCGACGCTCTTCAGATTCCCTCCTACTCCCTTCCAACCGCACAACAACAACAGCAGCGACGTCCTAATAATCGAACCAACTGCGATATCTATCTACAGCATAACTTTTGAGATTACATCGGTTAAATTACAACGCTGTTACGTAAATTGATTCCGGAATCGTCGGCAATTAAGATATTCGTTAATTCTCCTTAATTAATTTCAGTTTCAATTTCCCAAACAACAGCAACAAGATATCTTCTAACAGACCCAAACCTTATCTAATTGATTACAAAAGATTAAATTACCTTAACATCAATTTAAAAGATTGTAAGGTTTTTTTTTAATAAATTTTCTTTTCTTTTTGTGAATTCTTTCTTATATTAATATTTTAATAAAATAAAGCAGAAATGGAATGTATGATGATAATTATGGTTTCGAATGAATGAAATACATCTGGAAATAATATTAAATATATGTAAGAGTGAAAAATAAAATAAAAATAGATTTAAACTAATTTCATTAAAGAAAACATGTGTTTTTTTTTTAATTGAATCCAACTGAAAGCAATAAAATCTTGTCATAAAATAAAACATATGTTTTCATTGAATGAAATCTAGCTTATATTCCATGAAAGTAAAATATGTAAATATAATAATTTGAAAACAGACAATCATTAAGGGAAACATGTTATGTTTAAAATTGAAAGTAACCAAATCATATGGAAATGCGTAAAATATAATATAATACTTTAGAGAAATTAATTGAAATTCGACTGGAAGAATTGATGCAATGCTTCTTTCATCAAGATTTTTTTGTTGTTGTTGTTGACGGTTAATGGATGATCATCGCAGCCCCGTCGACATTCCTCCTTTTTTCTTTTCATTTCGCTCCGTTCTTGGAAAGAGTCTTTTGGATCCGTATTTTAAGATGGCGTGGACGGAAAGTGTGTGTTTAAAATCTCATTAGAATAATGTGTGCATGCATGCATCTGGTGACTTTTTTCGAATAGCCGCGTCCTTCTTCATCTCCTCTTCAGTATGTGGGAAGAATAAGAACAAGAAGAAGAAACCAAGTCCGAGAAGGAGAAGTAGTAGTAGAAACAAGCATCTGTCGCTAACTCGCCGTGAGAACTAGCATTTACCACGCACAAGATATGACATTACCGAAGATCGTTTTCCTTTGCTAAATGTTGTCCAATTTTTCAGCTACCGCCGATCGTCCTCCGGTTATTTGCTCCTTGCAATTGTCGACCATTAACGAGGATCAAATTTCTATTCAGCGCGAAATGAATGCGCATTAAGCAATTAAGTTTTGCTCGCGAATCGGCGAGAGGGGAAAAACACTGTTGCGCAAATTGCGGATCGCGAATCGAGATCCTCCCTGTAATTTATGGAAATGCACACTTGCGCTTGTTTATTCCCGTTAATGCGTGTATTATTTTCGTAAATTCCGATCGCAAAAGCGAGACGAATTCCTGCCAGGTGGCGATTTCCAGTCCTGCAGCGAATCCAACAAAAATAAATATGGAAATAAATTTCAACAAAAAAAAACACAGCAAAAAAGAAGAGAATCCTTGCCGAAGGTCCTTATTACGGCTGCATAATGTCCGATAATTAATTCGCGCGATAAGAAGTCCGCTGCTGAAACCTGAAGTTCTGGATTCGATGCATCGATCATCTTCAATTTATTCTTTCTATCAGATTAATTGTTCATCCATTTACACGCAACATTACATCAAACTTGATACGTAATTTATTCCAATTACTTTTCCTTTTGAAATTACAAGAAAGTTATCATAAAATATTCATTTAAATGACAAATTTTATATAAAGATATTTTTACTAAAAATTATAATTTTATTTAGAATTTAATTTCTTAAAATTATTACAACTTTAATACGTAATTTATAAAATTAAAAATACAAAAGTTATTTAACTGCAAATTGTGTAATTGCCGAATGTTTATTATAATTGGTATAATTTGGGAGAAGAGGCGTTGACTGAAGGAAGAAAATAATAATAATAAAAGTTGCAGCAAATTTTCATCGATGAACGCCAGTTATTTTTTTAATATGTGAATTTAAAGTTGTGGGTTTTCTTTTTCATCGGTATATTACTCCCATACATACTCACACGTACATCTATCGTCGTGGAAAAACTCCATATATGCATGCACCAGGTAGTATTGATTGATGTCTGGCTCTAGCAGAAAGCAAACCGTCTAAAATTCAGGTGAAGCGAGAGAGGATTTTATTAAATATCGGAGACCCGCATCGAAGGACGACGACGATGATGATGATGATGACCATGATGACGATCATATGATGATGATGATGATGGTAGTCTCCTTCGAACCATGTCTGGACGTCCGTTTGCATGCGCCCGACTCCCATTAACACCTGCAGCGGCTCTGCATTTTTTCCAGTCGCACCGCCGCCGGCTCCGAATACAGGATTCGTCCACTGCAACATCCACTCTATACTTCTAGCCTCCAGAGGGGCACCTTGTTTGTCCTCATCCGTCGACTGCTCAAAACATCAATGGGAGGAAAAAAACTAATTGAATGTAGGTAGAAATAACAAAAAAGGAAAAAGACCAACTATGCACGAAGGAAGAGAATCTATCGATCTATGATGCATCGTCACCTGCTCATACTAATTACAAATTCAATTTTTTATAACAAACATATTATTATAGTTGCTTTTTAATGAATACAACTTTTTTTTATTATCTTAATCTACAGACGATTTAAAATAATTCTTGAATAAATTGATTTCAATTTGTATTATTTTATATTGTACACAAATTTTAAAGTTAGTTTAAAGTTAAGCTCATATTTAATAAAAGGAAAACTAATGTCAAACTAACATCGAAATGTCAAACTAATATCAAATTTATGTCAATCTAATGAAAGGGTGGTAGAAATATAGTAAAGCAGAATCTGTAAGAAAATATTTATTACATTGAATTAAATCGTTTTTTTTTTAAATTGATTTTCGTAATTTCTTTGCATTCGATAAATTGATTTTGTCACATCGGGGAGTCAAAATAATTGCGTTTCAATAATAAATGGCGACACACGGAAGCAATCCTCCGATATTGCGGTATTAAAACATTAACGATTTCCGACCGTAAAAATAATACCACTTCCCGTTTCTTGCAATTCACGTTTTAATCACATTAATTAACCGACCAGAATTTACCTGCAAATCAACAATAAAATAAAAGTATTAAGTAAATAAAACGTTGCCGTTTATAATTACAGATCGAAATGGAACGAAAGATTCGGTTTTATCCGTAAAGACTTTTTTCTCATTAATGAAAAAGAGACGAGGAAATCGAATATTCGTTAATATTCATTGCGTTTGTCGCTAATGAATCCGTTCGGGGAAAATTGTGTGCGTGCAATTCGAGAAGAGGTTTACGTAATGTTAAGAAGTTAAATAGAATAAAGAAAATGCGGTATGATTTATGCAGAATAAATATGAAATTAAGTCGTTTTGCTGCGGAGGTAATCCGGGATGGGGAGGAGGGAAATGCCGGGAGGATAATTAGCAATAATAAAATGTATCCAGTCCAGCGATAAATGCTGATGTTAATGCTATTAATGATCTTCGTACGGGATGTGCTCGATTCTATTTACTCACTTCAGCAAATGCATAAAATATTTTTATTCGTTTCTGCCGTGTCCTTAATGATTTCATTCGCGTTTTCCTTTTAGACGAACGGTCACCGCTTCTCCTCCCTTTTCCCCATTCTCAATTTTGTTTCTCTATTTGTTTTGTTGCTCCTCTTTCACTCTCCACTCGGTGCGCGTCTTGTTGTCGCTATGTGAATGTGCATCATATACATATAGTAGAGAGAGGAGAGTATAAATACGAGAGAGCCGGTTAAACTGATTGATGGTTGTTATCGTTCGTTCCTTCTCGGTCGCTTTTGCTGAACGAGAGAGGTCTGATGGGACGGATGTGGACACTGATGAACGGCCTTAGAGACCGTCCATCACTATCAGATCTCTGCGGAGGAGAGATACACCAACTGCAGAGCCACAAGCTGCGGATTGATAGATTATAGGAGGGACCGTGGCAGGGTGCAATGCACCCAACACCATCCACCATAAATATGACACGCACCAATCCAAAGCGAACAACAAACAACAACAACAAGCAACAACCGAACACCACACGAGAAGAATGTTTTCCACTTGTCAACTGTACCAAAAAAAAAAAAATGTACATAAAATACGCGTACAATTCCAGCAAATAAAGATTGATCACAACGTAATACTTTTCGAGATATAAGCAAAATTGTAAAAACACTGCTTTTCCGAAGCTTAAAAAACTTTTCATCAAGTTATCTTTAATTTGGTCACTCAACAATTAATATGCATACTTTTCGAGATATGTACAAAAATACACAGCAATGCTTTTCCGCATATTATAAAAACTTGACTAAAGTTTCGCAGTCTATATAATAAAAGTACAAGAATTAATATTTATCTTTAATTTTGTTTCTACAATAAATTTATCCCACATACTTTTTGAGATATATACAAAAATGTGAAGAAATTACGAAGCTTAAAAAACTTTTTTTCAAGTTTAACAGTTTTTTTGTATATTATATTTAAATTTTATATTTTTAATTATATTTAAAAAAAATACAGAATTATGACTAATGAATAATTTGAAAGTGTCATGAAAAGGCATCAAGACTTTGACTAGTTAAATTTAAAATAATTACATTAATTATACAAAAACACAAATTAGTACTTACAGAAAAGTGATTTGTCTAATTACTTTTTCTAATTTCGGAACTAATGAATAAATTGTAACTTTCTCAAAAAATACTTATCATATGCAAAATACATGTAATTAGTTAAATAAAATGTAACCAAATTTAATGATAGATTTAAAAAAAAGTATACATAATTTTCCAATTGGAAATGCAACTTTAATTTATTTTTTTGTAATCACCAACTTATGAAATAATTAATAAATAACAAATTTGTTGCGACAATGCGAATAAACAGAATCTAAAATTTTCTACACTTGCATCAAAACAGGAATACGTAAATTCGCAAAAAAAATAAATTAAACAATAACACAGGGAGTTGTAAAAATAAATCTGCAGACGGAAATTTTTAATTACTTTGTTGTCCGTTTTTGGTGAATAATTATTATTATGCGCTCGTTCGTGTTTTTCATCTTTCCTTCTCTCGCGCTTCGCGATCATCGAAACTTTTGCAAGCGCAGAAGAAGAGAGGAAAAAAAATCGTCTGGAGGTCTGATCAAGATCAAAACGATGAAGTAACCGGGCGATTAATTATTTACAACAAACAAAAACGATGAACGGCGGCGCGCGTATAAATTAACGAGCGTCCCGAAAATTAATCATATTTCGACGCACGAATTCGATTGATATATTGCAACGGATTTTCTTAAATGATTATAGGCATTATGTCAATCTTTGATCTTGGATACATTAAAAATTACATTATTTTTCTTTAATTCAACGATTTATATTTACAAATTATTGTTAGTAGAACGTTATATAAATTATAATTATAAATTTCTTTTGAATTTACAATTATTGGAAAATTATAGAAACTATATTGTTTATTTCAATTAAAATCCTAAAACACCACATAAATATTTTTTATTCTCATTACATAAAAGAGAATGATTTGAATAATTTGTAATTATTCCATTTTCATTATATTATGTCAACATTGATAATACTTAACTAAAATAGTATAATAAAACATGGAAAACAGTTTCCTGCAGGACTTAATGTGCGCTTCGAATCACCAATTACGATCATAATTTGTCCGTTCTGTTCGGACATGAATTGATCCCGAGTTGTCGTGTTTATTAATTTCCGATTTTCGTTCTTTGGTTTTCATTTTGTCGTCCTGCGGCCATCCTGCGGAGACCACCTGTGTTTTCCGATTGCATAGGAGGACCTTAGCATCTGCCCCGCTAATCCACAATATGATAATTTAACATTTCATTTACACAGATAATACCGAACTAATTGCCGGCCTCGCGCACGATTTCATTGTACGCAGACACTCAAATTACTACCCACTTTATGGACGTGCATTAATTTCCTATTACGCAAATTACGAATTGCCCCCTGCTCCTCTTTCATAATTTCGTCTCAATTATTCATTTAATATATAACATCCACCACAACGTTACTCCAATTGCTTCTACTCCTTTCATTCTTCGGATTTAACTCCTCTTCAATTTGAAGGACTTCTACATAAATTCCGTTAACATCCACTTAATTAACAATCTAATTTCAATTCACTTTTCGTTGTTTTTATTCAATTAAATAACTTGTACATATTACATAACCTAACCTATATTAAAATGACATAACTAACCTAATGCGACCAAACTAATCTAAAGTAAAATGATATAGCTCATCTTAACATAACCTAAAGTGTATTTTATATTTATTCTAACCTAACATAGTTCTAACGTTAAGTGATATATTTCAAATTAACCTAACCTAAAATAACGCATCTCATCATCTAACCTATATTAAAATGACATAACTCATTTTAATATAACCTAATGCGACCAAACTAATCTAAAGTAAAATGATATAAATAACTTTAATAAATGAAAAAATAACTTTAATAATATTTTATTGAAAAATTTTGCAATTTCCTTGCGTGACATAAAAGTACGATCTCCGGAAAGAACCAATATGTATGGGAATAATACCTGGAGATTACGCACTCATTAATTATCATAAAATTAAGCATAGCTGATTGCCGTTTTCCTTTTCCCCCTTTTGCTTGGTGTTTAAATAATTACCAGCAATTAGCACTTGCAACCTGATAAAAATCGTGCAACAACTCCCCACATATCAGAGACGCTCCACTTGCACAGCTGCACTACAAAGAATGATTAATAAATGCAAAAAAAAATCTGCAATTTATACGTTATTATTTATATTATTATTATTATGACTTTATCAAACAAAAATGTGAAACAATCACGTACTTTTCACCTCTCTATCGATTTTTTTTTTCTTCATCTTCTTCCATCGTCAGGCACAAAAGTAAATTAGTTAAACCGCAATCGTCAGGCTTGATGGAGTTCCGAGATTAAATACATGAGAAGGAGCTGACGAAAAACGAAAAATGTGATAAAAATAAAAGGATCAAATAAAAATTATTATAGTCATTGGCCTAGAAGGCTAACAAAAGAAAAATCTAGTGGAAAAAAATCCGTTTTGTTTCCAAGCAACGGAGATATTTCACCACAGAATTCTATTTAGCGAAATGTACTTGTTTCTAATGATTCGAACAAGGAAAAAAAAATTATGAAATAAAACTGGTACAGTTTTATTTTGTAATTGCAAAAAAAAAACAATAAGTCAGTTTATGATTGAAATATATGAAATATATTAAATAAATTAGTGAATTACGTAAAAAATGAATAATTGATTAAACTCATTTTATTTTGTATAGAATTAGCTTTAAATTGAATATTCAATCTTTATTATACTTTTAAATGTTTTTGAGAAAATATATATTCAAAAAAAAAAAATTATTACTCAAAGTAGTAAAAATTAACTTGTAAGCTCATTATAAAACATATAATTTTATCTTTAAAAACATATAAAATCTTTAATCTGCGATAATTAGATTTTAAGAAATTAATTAAAATGAGAAATTTTTTCTTTGTAATTTTTAAAGAGTATTGATCAAAAACGAATAAACATTTATGCTGATTTTAAAACTTATTATTTTCATTTTGGAAAAACATATAAAATCTTTGATTTGTGATTTTAAGAAATTAATTTAAATTTTTGATGATTTTTTTTAAACTTTTGATTCATACTACAATCGATCATAAATTAAACGTAATATAAAAAAAATTGCATAATACGATAATTATCCATTATTCTTATTGTGTTTGGTAATCGTTCGTGGAAGTTATTCAAAAATCTGCACACTTTTTTGCCGAAATTTGTAATGCGCCCGAAGGTCACGATGACCTAGGTCAAATGATCGTATTTTTTCGGACATCGATTACCGGTTAGAAGTCGCAAAATAATGCGAACAGGATTTACGAAACAACTACAATTTGCATACAATTTAATTTAAATCCAATTTCGTAACTTTTGAAGTTGAATAATTGCAGCAACTAAAAAAGAAATTCTCATTATGGAGTAATTAGTGAATTTATATTGAGTTGTTTTCAAAACTGCATACGTAATTTTTTTACGTTAAAATAAGTTAATTATAAAAAAAATGTACTAAATTAATGATGTAATGAACACGTGCATTAATTAAAATTTTTAATTTTGAAATATTTATTTATTTTATTTAGTATTTTTGTTCGCAAATAAAACTAAATCTAATACAAGAATCAGACCATAAAATTAAAAAATATTTATTTTTAAACAAATAACTTGTACTAAAAAAAAACAATTTACAAAAGACAACAGGATGTAGAGTGTAAAATATTGCTACATAAAACATAAAAAATGTTTCTTTCATTCTCTCAGAATTTAAAGTTTGTTTTTTTCTCTCGTTTTGGATTGCGTGTAAAAGGGATGTCGGTAATTCGAGCTTAAGGAAGGATATTTCTAGAGAATTTAAAAAAAGTTACCTAAAAATAAATCAAGTAAAATATTCTAAAATTACTATAGAAAACAAGCAGACGTTTTCGCTTTGAAACAGAAATTAATCACATTAATATGTGCCATTTACTTTCTGAAATATATGAATCAAATTTAATAAAAATAAACGGTTCCAATATTTTCCTTTTTTTTTTGCTTTTGATTATCCCGTATTTATTTCTAAAAATTAAATAATTTTGAATGTCGTAACAAAGATTTATTTTTAAAATTAAAATTTTCTAATATCTTTCAATGTCCAAATTGTTATTTTCAATTATATGCATTGAAAAATATTTTTTGCGAGGTTGCTCCAGGGTTTTATTCTAGGTCCGATATATTTCGTTTTTTCTCGTTAACTCTTATTAATTAGTGATTCTTATGAAAAAATGATAATTAATATGGAATATATTGTTAATGTAAATCTGAATTTTAATTGCGAGACATCCAATGCTCATATAAGCTGATGTTTTCTGATGCCCGATGGAAGAAAGCAATGAGTGAAAAAAAGGTCTGCAGTCGGAACTAGTCTTGGGTTGGCAGATGGAACCCAAGTCACGTTTTAACAAATTTTTGCCGCAGCCGATTCTCCCATTTTAGGCCTAGGAGGAAAATATGCCTCCAATCAACTGTGATCCATTTAAGTGATTGCTTTAATTGAGGATCACTTTTTCTGTCGTCCTGAGAGCGTAGAGCTCTCCCATTGGATGCGTATGTATGTGCGTATATATGTATAAAATATGTGTACGTGTGTGTGTGTGTGTTAATCCGGTTCTGCTGGAATCCGCTTGTTTGCGTTTAAATACATTGGCGAGGATGTAAACAACAACTTTTTCCGACGACTGAAAATTCTCAATCGTCCTAAATAATTGCACACAGATACACACACTCGAGCGCACGCACTGGCACACGTACACATCGACTCTTAGCGGATAATTGGAGAATTTAAAATTGCAATAAACCAATTAAGACGGCCATCATTCAGGTCTCTCACTCACCTGAAGAAGAAGTCAAATTAAAGACCTGCCCAGGCCGTGAGGCATGGATAGTCTTCATTTATTTTTTATACTCGTGCTGCGATTTTGTTCTACTCGTATACTCGTTTTTATTTTTTCAATAAGTATGACTTAATTCAACTCGATTTTACTCTACAATACTCATCCAGTTTACAATTTATAAACTTCATTACTTAATACTTCTCTGTATAGATTAATGCTAAATATTACAATTTTTTAATCGAATCAATGATTTCGTAGATTTAAAACAAAAACAAAATAAAATAATACAACAACAAGTCTATAAACTTTGAAGGCCGTGTTAAAATCTTGTGCAACAATTTACTCAAAGGTATAATAACATTACAGATTTTTTGCAAGAAAATATCAAATTTATTGACACGTTATAAAATTCTATAACCATTAAATTAAATTCTCGAGAAAAACAATAACCGTTTGGGAAAGCTGCAAACACGAGATTTAATACTCCACAAAAAATAATAACAAGAACATTCACTAATTATTTTCCGTTTTGCGTTTTTTGCATTGAGACGAGATTGAGATAATCGTAAACATGAAAATGTAAGTAAATAAGCGTGATAAGTGGTAACAAAAAGCATTGTGTTTATTTCTATTTATTTATTTGTTATTTCTTCCGTTATCCTTTTTAAAAATAGTTGATTGATGGTGTCACAGTTCCGGAACGCACATGCTGCGAACTCTAAAAAATATAAATATATATTTTAAGGAGAGCAAAACAAAGCATGTGTGTAGCGTACGGACTTTCGTAATTAGTGATGAAGATGAATGCTTTATGTTCTTTTTTTTTTGGTTAAGCGGACGCGCGATATATTTTAGCAATTTGTGAAAATGAATAAGCGGAAAGATCGTATCGTGTTGCTGAAATATTAGTATATAATTAAAGACATTTTAAAAACAGATTTTCATCAAAATTTAAAAAAAAAATGACAATTTATATTTGCATCATTATTTTCAACTAATAAAATTTGAATATTTAAATATGCGCTCAGAATTTATACTACTTGTTAAAAATTGATAATAGCGAAAATATTATAAATCTGTTGTAAATTTCAAATATACTGAATCATATAGTCCTGTAATATTGTTAATCAAAAATTAAATCGTTAATGGAAGTATCTAAGTTGAAATTGATTGAAATATCTATTTTTAATATTTTCAATTATAGTATTCTGAAAATCATAATTTCTTGTATAATTAAATCATGAAATGCGACTGTCTTTAAACTTGATAAGTTTTTAGAAGAATGAAAAGATTTAGTTGTGTAATTGAGCGAGCGGAGTATAGATTTGAAGATTGTGAGTTTGTAATGCGTCGAGTGTTTTAAGCTGCGTGGATGTGCTTGCAGTGTGGTTATTATTTTTAGTTATTTGAATATGGTTGAAGAGGAGGAGTGTTGTGCATGGGACACACGGAGACAAGGATTGTCGACCCTCCTTCTCCTGCTTCTCCACTCCTTGCTTGGTCTTCGAGTTCTGCATCTTCTTCCCTTGGTCGGTTCCCAGATTTCTTGGGTATGCGGCGTCCGTTCTAAATATAAAAGGCGACGTCGCCGACGCTCCGCGCGCCGCCCGCATTCATCCGGCGGCGCTCGGGTTATATTGATGCCATAAAACTAATCGTAGTTCATTAACATCGACGCACATGTAACCGAAGACCGAGCGAGAATTTGTGTGATGAGGAGGATGATGGTGGTGAGGAGGACGATGAGGTGACGGCGGCGGCGATGGTGGGGCTACGAAACTGGAGGCGGTTGCTGCTTCAGCTGTCGATGACTGTATACCTCCTATACCTAGGCCGTTCCGTTCCTCACTGCTTCTTCGCCTTCTCTGCCCTGCTCACTTTTCCCCCTTTCAGTGCACTCACTCCGAGAGACACATGTATTCATGCATGCCCCGTCTCTTCTTCTGCACAGACTGCATGCAACCTCCATCATCAAAATAGAATCTCTTTGTTTCGGGCCGCCCGCAAAAAAGTATCCTCGCTGCGAACGCCGCAACGCAAAGTCAACTTTCTAACATTCACTTCATTCCGTATCCTTATTGTTACGACGTTGCTCAACACGAATTTTTCAAAATAACAACATTATATTGTGCATTCTAAATATCAAATTAAATGAAATATTAATTCGAAACAATTAAAAAATTTATAATCTTTTCTCTAAAAATCTGATTTCAATTCTTAATTAAAAATGTTGCAAACTTTATATTATCAAAATATAACAATGAAAGATTTTGCAATTGAAATTAGAAGTTTGATTTGTAGCATTATTATATAAATTATTGGAAATTTAATTTAAAAATGATTATGGAAAGTACCTCATTCCAATCGTTGTGCATATAATATTCATATTGAAATATGAAGTCTTCCTTGAAAAATCGATTTGTATTTATGACCATTAATAATATAATAAGTATGGATATGAAACGAAATAATGAACTATTCATAACTAAATAAGTTAACGATGCGACGGAATATCCATTTCACGGACGGTTTTGGTGATACTAAAATCTTAACTTGGGCATAATCGATGATTAAATCTGGTATGGTAATGTCGCACCTCGTCAATCATTGCATCAGTTTACTGTAAAATTGTGTATCGAACAACGATGAGACCAATTTAATAATATTTATGTGTATAAAATGCAATATTCATGCACGAAGCTGATCAATTTTGTACACATACTGTTGCAAATTACTTGAAATAAAGTAAATTATTGCAGTGCGAGAGGTCTCGAATTGCTAATCTGCATCGCGAGAACAGGATGTGTTTGCAGATTATAATTCGATACGTCGCGGAGGATTATTTTATAAATTATTTTTTGATTTTTTACAAATGAAAATTACAATGAAAGCAATTAGAAACAATTGGAATGGTAAGAAGGGAAAGGTGTAGCCAGGATTCGCGGGGGCGGCGGGCTATAAAATAAATGGAGCCGCGCGTTGTTCATTATGCAAATCCTCGGGTCCGGTTTAATAATAATTCCCTCGTCGGAATCGGCAATAAATAATGCGGCGATGATAATTATTTTCCTGCAGGAAAGTCAGACGAGAGCTTTCCAAGCGTTTGGGTTTCCTGCGGAGGCGCATCTCAGCCTCTCCTGATTAGATGCGAGCCAATTTCTTTGCGGCTGCAGCAGCAGGAGGAGGAGTGAAGAAGGAGCGCAAATCTAATGGCTGCGTTTCGACTTCATTAGAAAGTAATCATTGCTGCTGCTGCTGCATGTGCTGCTGTTATTATTATTCTTGCATTTGCTTGTAACTAGCTTGTAGCAAGCACCAACTTCCTAACTGTACGTCCAATAGGTGGAGCTCTCCTTTTTTCCCTTCTTCTTGCATTCGTCTTCTCCCTTCGTTGCGGCCCCAATTTTTATGCCCCCTTCCTTCGCACCTTTGTACAGCTAGTTTAATATCGCAACTATTCAGGGCAAATGCACACTCCTCATCTTCTTTTTCTTATGCCTTCTCTACAAACACCTTCTTTACTATATTTTTTTTTTCAACTCGATCTCTTTTCTCGGTACACACAAAAACACGCACTCCACGCTCCATCGGACTTGACTCGCAACCGAAAATACTCAATATCGGAAAGCGGAACGATTTCCAACAAAAATCATTGTAAAAATGCTAAATTTATTTAAAAATCATCAAAATTTGTTACTAGGATTTGAAATTACAATAATAATCATCTTGATTTTTTTTTGTAAATTAATCTGCAAGAAACATATAAATCATGTCGCAATAATTTCCTTCTAATTATTTCCACGGAATGCCATTTCCGACGTCGAAACCATTTACCAATTACAGAAATCGCTTTGAATTGATAATGATTCGAGATCATCATTAAGCAATAGAAATTGCGCGTTTCGTTTCGATTTTGCTTTTATTTCGTTTTTGCTTCGTATTATTTATTTTTTCGTCTAAAGAAGAAATAATTGGAATGTTAACGAGCTTTTGCTGTGTTCCTCCTTTGAGTTAATTAGTGTAAGAATTATTTATAATATTCGAATCGGACGAGTTTCGCGAACGGCAACAGAAAAGTGAGGATGGAAAAAGGATAGATAAAGATATTTTCGAAACGCACCTAAAGTGCTCCAATTCTTCTTTTGCGTAGTTCTTTTTTTCTTTCTTGATGATGTTATTCGATGGTCGTCTGCAAGAAAGACTCGGCGATAAACTCAAGTGGTAGTTGATACGGTGAGATCTGCATGCACTTCGATTCAAACACATTCCCAGATGACTCAGGCCCAATTTAAAATTGTCCCAAAAGCTTGAAGCGCTCGGATTGCATCCTCAAGATCAAGAATCGTTGCTGTTAAATTCGATTTATAGTATCTTTATCGTATTAGATTATTAGTTAATGTTATTGAGTGTAATGGTAGATGATGAAGGTGTTTCAATAAATTGATACCGCATTGCAGGTTGCAAGTTTAATAATAATTTTCAGCGTTATCTTGAGTTTTTGATTTTTTTTTTGTACTTTCTATTCGTTTGTTCGTAACTGTATCTGCTGAAGAAGTGAAGTGCATGCCTGATTATAATCACATGTAGTGTGTTGTAATTAAAGATTAATGAAATTTGAAAGTAGAGAATAGCGGAGTGCGCGAGTCTTGGACAAAAGGGAAAAAAATGCAGACTAGAAGCTTCGAGGAGCAAAACATTTCTTTCTCTATTCAAAAATACAGAGAAGTAAAAGAAGATGAAGAAGAAGAAGAGGAAAGGAAGAAAGAAAAATGTGCACGAATGAAGGAGAAGTATGAATTTTGAATGGGACGAATTGAAAGAGCAAGAATAAAAGTCCCAACCCAACCTCCGTTACAAAGTGCATTTCCTCTGCGCGTTGGATCGTGCTGCGGGAAAAAAGGAGAGATTAGGAAGAGGTTGTTTGGTTGGAGGAGTTGGAGGAGGAAAGGCGGACTGCGCCGAAGAAAAAGTGTAGTGGTGTGTAGTAGTAGTAGTTGTTGTTGTGGAGAGAAATGGAAAAGAACGAGGACGAAAAAAGGAAAGAAGGGAGGAGGCCCGAGCATACAATCTAGGCTCACAAAGGCCTCTCCTGAATAACGCGTGCATTATAACCGGTGCCAACGAGCAGATTACTTTCATTTCCTGGTACAATTTAAATCATGTACGGCGAGCGCCTTTTTCTTCATCTCTCCTTCACCTCCTCCTCCTCCTTCTTCTTCAGCATCCACTGCTCCTTCTTCCATCAAACGATGAAAATGCAGTTTAGAACGGCCGCCGGCCACACGCCAATGGAACGGTCTTCGTCTTCTTGTTGCTCCTCTTATGGACGAACGCAAAAGGATGAGGATGGAGAACTGCGGCGGCAGCAGCAGCAGGAGGAGGATGACGGCACGCGGATCGAGATAAAGAAGCCATAAACACGAGGAGAACCGACTCTAGGGATCTGCAGCAGGATGAGGAGGAGACGGGGGAGAAAACGATCCGACCCTGCGGGATATTCGCGATATTCAGCATTGACCCCGTTGGCTTCATTTTGGATGTTGTTGGTGGACGTGCGGACGGATCGTGGACCCGTTGACCGTTCCCCGCCTAGCATAAATCAACCGAAGCCCCGGTCCGCGACCTTCAAGAAACTGCAACAAAAACAAACAGCAAACGCCAGCAATTTCCTACAACGCTAAACCGCCACAAAATATATAGTCCAATTACATTCATTTCCTCTTCAGCAGTTCAACCACTCTTCTTTCCATGTGCATGTGTAGGTGTTTCAAACAGTAAACCTCACTACAAATTAAATGAACAAAACAAGACTCAAACACCTAACAACAACTACTATGTAAATAATATACATTTCTACAAAAATATATTTGAATTTTTTAATATTTATTTTGAATAAAAGTATAATAAATTCGATTATGAAATATTGTTTCTTCACTTATAAAAGTGCGAATCCACCAAGAAAATGGACATATTTTTAATACATTATAACGTTAAGTAGTCTTTTTTCTTGTCGAACATTTCAGGATGTGCGTTCCTGTAGTGCGCCGTCCTGCGATAAAGAGCGTACCAATCGCTGAAGTACTTTTCGCGGTGCCCCCAAACGAGAACCTCTTTGTCCAGACTTTTGGAATTCAGGACGCAATCGTGATTGCAAATAACGGCGTCGCGTAGTTTTAGCTCACGCTTCGGATTGTAGCGACGACGGGCGTCGCGCAGCTCTTTGTTCGGTGGTCCCCAGGCGTAATCCGGCTTCATAAGATATTTGGTTTTCTGAAAATAAATTAAAAGAAAACAAAATGAAAAACTTGATCTTAATCGGAAGACGAAAAACGAAAGAGTATAAAGACGAACCTTTGTCTTGTAGCTGATGGTCTTGGTGAAAAAGCAAAAGAATATTGGACTGAAGATTATTATGAACATGAGCAGATTGTAAACCAAGACGTATAATCTGTGGCGACCGATGAAAGCGTGCAGACTGAAGGTTAATGAAAGTATCTGAAATGATTTTCATTATAAAAAGATTTTTTCTAACAATGTTTTGCTTACAATGATGGCCACTGTGTAGAACTTCATGGCTTCCCTCCAGTACTTTGTTAAACGCACTCCGAAAGCGAATTGATAATCATTCGTTATCCTGAGCGGAGTGTAAATGATAATGTATACACCGATTATCACGCAGATAGTTAAAGGTGGAAAGAACATGGTTCTTTGATAAAAGTAGATATAGAGGAATTTGTTGGTGAGCAGTGGGGTGTTGAGGATGGCGCACAATCCGACGATGCTGGCGCTGATGTACTTGACGTGTGGCATCTTCGGGAAGATTCCGATGATCGCTTCGATGAACCCATTGAGGGAGTAGAAACTGGTCATCGTACCCCAAATGGTGAGAACACCATAGTAAAAGGGAACGATGATTTTGGAACCACGCCAGTTGCTCATCATCTCCGGTATACTAGCAAAAACAGTATTCATTCCTAAGATCGTTATAATAATAATATAGTTCCAAACGTAACTTGAACTCACCATCACCCATCAGGCAGTGGGCGTTGTTCATGTGATATCGTATAGCTAAATCCGAAGTTGCCATGGAGACCCAATTGCTGACTATGACGATAACCAAGCAACGCATCGAGAACATTATTGAAGCTTCGACGGTCGGACGAGATTCTGTGCTGATCTGCGCCGAGTAACTTATTATATCACCAGGAAGAACTTCCCTGACAGTAACCAAAATCAGTTGCACCCAAAACTGCAATGAACGTAAATCATAAAATGATTGTTAGCAATATTATACTTAGTATTACCTTGGAGTCGATCATGGATTCTAAACCGGGATGAAAAATGGGAAGTTTCGTGCGAATATTTCCCTGCATTATTGCCACCCAGAGCGAGCAAATCAGCATCGTAATCCACATGAAGATCATAAATTTAGACATGGAGTTCATCATCAGCTTCGACAAGCACATCGCCATAACGACCAACCACAATACGAAACTAGCAACGATCCAATAACCGTTCATCGCGTATTGACCGGTCTCATTGAAAACGACCTCGCTGCAACATAAAGTCCTTCTTTGTATTGAAAGTTCTTAATTAGCGAGTTCGAGTTTCGCACTGACTATAGAAGATCTAACGAGGGATAAACGAACTGCGACCTCTCGAATATGGTGTAGTTGCGGATCTCGCAGTTTCCGACGAACATTCCCGTGCTGCAGTATGGAGAAGCTTCCGGTCTGGAGCAGTAATTCAAGGGGATGAGCATTGAGCAGAAACCCAGGTACACGGCCAAAGATGCCAGAGCCATGTTCATTATGACTTTGTGCATATTGAGCACCCCTATCGCGAATCCGACGCCTGGAAACATTGCTTGCAGAATTATTCCGCAATAAATGTTAACTCGATGGATACCTTTGAAGGCCGGGACACACAACCAGAAGGTCATGTATTTTTGCCTCGTGTAATTGGACAGGAAGAAGAACAGCAGGTAGAGCGGCGTTGCCAAAATATAGGTGAGTATTATGTAACCAAACATTACGAGCCCTCAAAATCAAAAATATAATAAATTTGTTTTGCAGCAAATCGAAAAATTTACTTACAACTTCCGTACCGCATATAGAGATCGATGTAGTTTAGAATTTTGAACAAATCATTTTGCAGCGTCAAATTGATCACCTGGTAATGCGAGTAACTCAGAGTTTCTTTGAAAATTCCCCATTTTTTACTCTGGATCAAATCGTTTGCATAATGTTAAGTTTAAATGCTACAAATAATAATTACCAAGAAGAACTCCTGCAAGTATTTATTCTTCTCTTTGTGCTTTATCTGCTGCAATTCGTTAAAAAAATCTCCATACTCTGCTCTGTTATATTTGTACCTCTCCTCCAAATAGACTTGAAGATGAGTGGATTTGTCTTGTTGCGGATTGTAAGTGTTAAATTTCTTGGTAGCTCTAGGTTTGAAGAATCGCAACTCGTCCATGTTTCGCAAAAAATCTGATTTATTTCGTTCAGTCAAAAATAAATTGTACAATAACCATGGAAACTCAAAACATTGAAGATATTTCTATCTTCAGCTGCGGATCGTTCCTCAGACAGATGTGCTTGCACGCTTTATGCTGTCGATACACGTACATGTTCTTCGTGTTAAATAATCTTCGGGCTTTCGTATTCGAATTTATCGGATTCCAATTGGGAGAACAGTTGAAACCGTGTTTCTAAATAATAAAATATCAGTCAATCGATTTTTTAATGCAATTTTGATTTTAACTCACCCGATTGTATAAAGCGACTACAAATATTGGAAGCATGCAGATTATTCCGATAATGTAATAGATGTACACGAACTTGTTATATGTTTGATACATCTCGAAGATGAAAGCGATGAAAATCATCTGAAAGCATTTGGATAAGTAGGGTATTTTGAAATATTTTCGCTGAGATACCAGCAAAAACACGAGCGTTATCTTCAAGTTTTTGTTGGCGAAGAAGTGTTTGTTGTATAGGAAATAGTAATCGCCGTCGATGCGATTCAATCCGTAGATTCCGAGACCCAATGCCGAGAAGATAATCAGAAACATACTGACGACGTAGAAGATTCTCAATTGGATGAGGTACATTATTCTGAGAACGTCCATGTAAATGATTACAACAGAAACGGAGGCCCACACGGATATGAAGATGATCCTCAGGGTATTACGCAGTCGGTAAATCATTGGGTAAGCCTCCATCAGACCCATCAAAATGCATTTCATGCAAATCGACATGTAGAGGAAGCATATCAGAGACAAACCTAAATAGTACAACGGCACCAATATAGGTATATCTCTGAGACATTCGGCAACCATTATGTACAAGAGGTAGGTACCTGTAAGCAATCTTTCATCTCTTGGCAAACAAACAAATAATGGATTAACCGTTGATGGCGCTGCAAACTTTCTTGGGCATTCGAGACAAGACCCTAAATCCGGTCGCAACGTAAGGCACCAATATGATGGCGTAAACGATGCACATGAACCTGATGGCCAATATTCCGCAGACGAGTTCACGTAAAGCGGTAGTCTGCGAAAGATAACCAATCGTCGGCCAAATAAACGGCATGTCCTCTTGTATTATATAACAGACAACCTGTATCCAAAGCTAAAAGTAATTGGTACGTTACATTTTATAACTATGGAATGATTTCGAAATCTTTCACCGAACAATCGCTGAGCATTTGGAAATCGGTGTTCAGTGCGCCAGGTTCCGGCTTAAACTTAAACATGATGTAAGTGTACACGACGAGGCACAGGCCGATCGCATATCCAAATGTCATATACATGATAATCTTTGTAATCCTGGCGGAAACCAGCACCGGTAAAATGACCAAAAGCCACATGACCAAAGTGCAGTAAATGATCGACGAAACGTGTTTACTCATTAGGAAAGCAAAGCCGTACGATTTATCCTGGGTCATCGTTTCCAAATACTTAAACGAACCAAACGCCATTGCCTTGTAATGAAACGCGTACCCTCTGGCACATCCTAAGACAGTTGTATTCTCAACAAATCTCTTGCAATCATCATCTTCCATACAATGCGGCCAGGGAATCTTTAAAATCGTTTTCATGAACAAGTTTATGAAAAGACCTCCGGCGCAAGCTTCCGTCGACACCTTTCCCAATTGGAAAATCATAACCGAATAACCAATACCTGCATGCAAAAGAAAAAAAAAAGACACATTTCGATTACGAAAACGGAAAAAAATAATACCTCGAAATATTGGCAGAAAATTCCACATGTTTATGTAATCGGAATTGCTGTATTTCGCGAGGAAGGTAAAGGAGAACGCCATCCCTGCAGATATTCCTACAGTCGTTGCCGCAGCCACAACCAAAACGCACACTAAAATCATCATTTGCCAGCAATTTCAAAAGTAAACTTAATAATAAACTAACTGGCGTTAAATGATAAACTTAGATTGATCCAACCAATAATATTAGTTGTGCATAACATCAAGGTCAGAGCGTAAAGGACGGTTAAGAATTTCGGTTGAATTAACTTCTTGTACTTATCTTCCGGTCTACCCTGAAATCATCATTTAACATTAAGAAAAACAATTAAATTAAAAATCTAAATTTCTTTTCGTTTTTTGCACTTGCAAGAAAGAACGATTTTGTCACTTGGACTTACCCATAAGAATATTTTTATTCTGTTGGAAATCTTTTTTAATCTGGTCTGCTGGGCGTCCTTGAAATCTAAACTGGAGGCGGACAGGTTCAATACCTGGGCTTTGTAATATTTGTAAGACTTGGATCGTTTCCTCATCATCTCGCCGCGCGAAAACCAGACGAACTGAAACGTGAATTGCAATTATTTGACTGCTTGTAATTGTGACATTAGTTAAATGTAATGCGATTTCTCGTTTTCGATCAACTTTTTTCCCTTTTTCTTATTTATTTAATTTATTTTTGTATCTATTTTTTTAGTAATTAAATTGTTTATGTTCGCGAAGGAAACTTCTGTTTAATGAATTTATTATTTTCAGGCCTGCAAGAAATTTCCTCTCGACTAATTAATAACTTTTTGTCTTCTCGTGCTAATTTAATTAGTGTGTGTATGAGTGTGTGCGGCTAAAAAGCAGGTAGACAAGATTTTGAGTCGCTTCGCAAATTGAATATTTTGAACGCAGTTTCTTTCACCTCGAACACAGAGAGCAGCACACCTTTCTCCTCTGTACTCGTGGTTTTATGCAGAATAGGACTATATAGTTCGAGATGATGAAGTACTAAAAGGATGTTTTGTATTCATTAGGCATTTGATTGAGACAAGATTGCGGATCGGGTCTAATGCAACCGGCGTCTTTGGAAAGGTTGTAAAACACTGGACAGGATGCTGCGAACGAGATGAAAACGTATACTTAGCGTCCAGATTTTTGCAAAACGCGTGCACAGTTATAAATAATTCCATCTAGCCGCGGTATTACCTGTTCCACGAGCGCGCGGATTACGACCAGCCGTCCTTCTCGCACTCTTCGCATTCGCTGCGTGTGCAGATGGATGGCTTGTATCTACGTACCTCTCTCCACAACGTACGTATACATGTATATAGTTAGGTAGATGTACGTGGATGGACACGACGGTGAGCGGCAAAAAAGGCCCATTTTAATAATATCTAGCCGGAGCTAATGGCGTCTGCAGAAAAAGCCAAATAAAATTCAAAAGAAAAAAACAAGGAGGATGGAATGGCACAACGAGATGGACGGCAAAAATGCGCTCACGCAGGACTTGAGTGGCTAATCATATCGGTTTCTAACTTCGTTCAAGAAAAACGACGGACGGAGTAATCAGGAGGTGATCATTAAAGTTCTGTCTCCAATACTTGCGAAAGTCACTTACTTCATTCTTTCAAATCTTACCATCATAAATTCACCAATTCATCCATCGTTGCAACAATTCTAATTACAATATTAGATTAGTTCTAAATTTAATAGCAACATTTTTATATTCAAATATTTCAAATTTTTTTTTTTTAATTATTTCCTGAAATTTTCATAAACTTTAATATTTCAATAATTTCCAATCTGAAAAACTTATTACAATTTTCTTAAATTTTACAAAAGAAAAACTTTAAAATTTTATTTAATAAAGTCGTTAAGAATGTTTGTATATTATTGAGTTATTTTAGTGATATTATGACAGCGGTTTATGTTAATTATATTCCTTAATGTTTCTATAACATGGAACAATGGAGAAAGGAATACGATGTTGTGGTGATGCGTTATGGACAAAAAAAGAACGTGAAGGGCGAGGGTGAACGTTCGTTCGGTCAAGCTGCGTTCGTGGATGTGGATGGGAAATATGGTTATTGGTGGTGGCCTATGGCTTCTTAATTGGTCATATATTTAGACCGGGTGTATTTTCGGATGGCGATTATGGATAGAGGTGGCGAAGGGAGAGAGGAAGAGAGATGTGGGCAGGCAGGAGAGGGTCACGCATAGCGATAGTTGCGAATAATTGCGTGTGCGTCGGGACGCCGACGTCGGGAGCGTCGGTTCGTGCGCCGAGCTGCGGCCGGTCATCGACACCCACCCAGGACAGACTCTTCAGCCTAGGCCGACGGCGGCGGCGGCGGTGGCGGAGGTGGCGGCGCGGATGCATGTGCATCGCGGGTGCTGCGGGAACGGTCGATTTGCGATTTAGGGATCCGACGCCTCTTTCCTCCCACCTCACGCCATCACCACCACCACCCCCAACCGACGTCGTGGCCTCACCACCACCACCACACCACCCCCAGGTCGATACGTATCTATACATGTGTGTGTGTGTATATGTACATATATATATATGTATATATACACACACGTATAGTGACAGTACTTTTTTCGCGATAATTTTTCATTCCTGGGGAAGTAGCGGGCGATGTTGCCGCCGACGCCGGCATCGATTTTCGGTTGCACGTTGCACAGAGAACGAACGAACGAACGAAAAGCCTGGAACCGTCGCTGCCGCCGCCGCCGCTGCCGTCGGCCCTCGCTCCTCATCATTTATAAATGCACCAGCCGCCTCCACCTCCACCACCCGCTCCCAGTTTTTTTCAAATATATACATATATACATCCGTGCCCTCCTGCCACCCCGATTCTCTTCCATTCCGTTCCCATCTCAGTCTCCTCGTTAGATGCTTTCAAACAAGCAAAAAAAGATGTATAGTGGATGAGGAGGAGGTGGTCCTGCCTCCGACACATGATACCGTCCCTCCGTGTTCCTCCATACAACCGGCACACATTTCTCCGCTCCGGTGTGCACGCAGTCTCCAAACCATTCTTTACGATCTGATGATTTTGCATACCAATGCGGACAGATTACTATTTGATGCCAATCTCTTTTACCATCGCGCGTTAAGAGAAGAACAAGAAAACGAAGAAGAAGAAGGTGAGGTACGAACGACGAACCAAACCGATGAACACACTGCAGGTATATGTGGTGCCTCTCCTTCAATCAAAAGAGACTCATGTGTGTGCATCCATTCTCGAACTCTCCACATTAATTAAGTTTAATTCTTTCAGACTAATCAAAAACCCCCGTCGACTCAACGAGACTCCTCCATTTACCTTTCTCATATTACTTAAATTATTCAAGAAAAGCAAAAAATATACTAAATAGATTAAGCAATTTCCACTCGATCTGTCAACATTCACAATTTTATTTATCTATTATCAATTAGTAATTAGCAATTGCTTTCTATATCATTGTTCAAATATTTATATACAAATTATAAATCAGAAAAAAATAATATAATTCAATTACATAATTTTAAAGTATTTATAATAAATTAAATAATCGTTCATAAATTATAATAAAAAAATTGCAGAAAAATTAAAATATCTTAAATTGCATAAATTTTGATTTAATTATATACCTTCCATCCTTATTTTTATTTAACTTTTTACCCAAAAAAAAAAACATAAATAATAATTGTGAGACGCAAATACGAAAATAATTCGAGAATTGATTAAGATAATCCGCTGAATGTTTTGCAGGATTAAGCGCTGGATTTCAGCAGGATCGTTGATTTAAAGAGCTTCATCATCGAAGTGGTAACATCTTCACCAATAAAAAAGAAATAATCAATTAATTACGGAATTTGGTCCAATTAAAATGCATTTGCGGAATCGAAGTCGCCCGCAGCTTCGGATCGGTCCTGATCGCAATCAAATTTGACATTTGATCCTCAAGGACTGCGTCGTTCCTACACGAAATAAGAAAAAAAACTACACTGAACAACACTTAACAAAGATACTGCAACACGAAATCCGGTTGTAAAATTCACCTTAATTCTACATTTTAAAAAATAAATAATTGAAAGAAAATCTTTGGGAATTAACGTTTCGAAATTTCAATTAGTTTTAGTTGGTTGAAAAACTTGAGATTTTCTTTATTTTCTTCCGAATGATTTATGATGTTTTTAATTAATCGATTATGAGATCACTGAGTTTGTGCGCGCCGCATTTGCTTAATTCTTGAATGGCGTAAGAACTGAGTGCAATAAAAAAAATACATACATACAAACGAGACGTACATGCAATAACAACAATAATTATTGTAATTTTATTAATGGGAATAATATGCATAGCGAGAATTATAATAATAATACACATCCTTTACTTTGATTTAAGTTAATTGACGTTCGTTAAACATTCGAGATAAATCAACGAGTCAATATAGAAGCTATTTTCTTGCATCGTTCACAGCTAATTGCGAAATTTCTATTTAATAACCGTGCTCTATGCATTACGAGAATTAGTAGTTAAACTACTTAAACGATATTAACGATATCGCTCATCTGGTTGGGGCGACTGAAATTCGTGACTTTATGTAATAATTAATGCGGCATGTTATTATTACGTGTTTCGAAATAAATGTCACGTAAACTTATGGTTGTTATTTTGATAAAAGAAAAGAAAAATGAAATAAATGTATGTAATATACATAAATGAGTTATAATATGTTAGTTGTAAAGGTCAGTTTCCATTAGAAGATTTCGTGATACGATGAAAGTCGAAATATTTCTAATTATTATATTGGATTTGATGTGTGTTGGCAATTAAAAATCAAGATGTAATAATAATTACGCGCTTAACTCAGTGATAATTAAGTTTGTATTAAAATTGAATTATTTAATGGATATTTGTAAAATTAGTTAGGCATAAAATTATTAATTTTTATTAAAGCTATGAATATTTATTAAATGAATTTACTTAAAGGATAAATAAATTATTAAAATAATTTATACATAAATTTCAAATATAATAATATTAATTCATGCTAAATATAATTTCACTCAACTTTACTTTATTTTATGTATTTTACATTTTGTCTTCTTTTATTACATTTTCTGCAGTTTTGTCTTTCACTTTAAGTATAAATACTAAATATTTCATTTATGCTCAAAACTATCTAAGTTATAAAATTGTTAATATTTCACTAAACTAAATATTCACTAAACAAAATATTATTATTAAAACTATTAGAATTTATAAAATATTCATTTTAAAATAACTACACAAAATAAGACAAATTTTAACATTTAATTCAAAATTTTAACATTGTTCAAATTTTGAAATAACTACAAAATAAATTTTAAACAAAATTTTAGTTTATTTTTTGGTTTTCTCATTTTGAGATGAATTACAATAAATTTTATTACTTGTTAATTAAACGCTTAATTTATACTTAAAACCATTTAAATAGTTAAATTGTCAATACATTAATTGTGAAAGTGATAAAACTTTATACTTCCGCAATTATAAACAGTATAAAGGAGAAAATACTAATAAAATTCAACTTAATATTGAAAAGGTTAAACTGTAACCTTTCTAAATCTGCGTAACATTATTTAGATTAATATCGCAGAGCACAAATGAGCATAAATCACGCACAAAATAAGCCAATTTGAAAACATTATGAATCTAAAATTTTAGTCCACAATAAAATTTATTTTGATCAGCATTCGGTAATCGTGAAACTGGGCATTGTTCCTATCTTCTTTCAGCGTAAACTTACGTCATAAATGTCTAAACTTATAAATAAAAAAGAAAAAAATGTATAAAAAAAACAGAGAATGCAACTCATCAAAAGGTAAGCGTAAATTAGGTAATCACCATCGATAATTACTTACGTAATTAGAGGATATTCTCTTGATTAAACATTGCCACGTTTCGCGGTGCAGCGGAAAAAGTGCCGATAACGATGAATCCGATGATTCCCGTACGCAGCTTTCATTAATGCGCCGCGCTTTGCGAGAGTCATGGAGGCAATTAAAATTTTCCCTCCTGTTTTATTTTTCTACGCCAAATAAAAGCACAATGTGAATGGAGAGATTAAACGCGTTTTCCCTGCGAACAAGTAATAAAGATTACAAGCTCTTTATTATACGAGAAGTTCATTCATCTTTCATCCCTTGCAGTTAATTGCTCGTCGATTGAAAGCAAAAAAAAATTATACATTTTGAAGTTCAAAGTTATGTTTCGTCATTAGCATTGCTCATTAATAAAAGAATAGGAAAGTTTGGAAACAGAAATAGTTATTATTAGTGTTAATCTTTCATTACTTACAATTAGCTTGATAGAAATTTTAAAAAAAGATTTGGAAAGTTTGGAAGGTGAAAAAGTTAACTGTTAATGCAGTGTTAAGTTGCGTTTCGAACTTGACACTCCCAAATGGAAACGGCGATCGTCGTCGAGCGTGAAGCGATCATTTGCGTTGGCCTTCCACTGCAAAACCACGAAATTAACCATAGAAACGATACACAAAAAAAACTGTATTACGAGAATATTAATTGGAGAGAAAGAGGAATGGAACAAGGAAGAAAACGGTGCAATTGACTGCGAAAATTGCCTCAGACGAGAAAAACAGAAAATACACTTTGCGCTGAGATCAATTAATTTCAATGCAAAAAAAATATTGTAAAATGATGTAATGATTTTTTGTTGAGTCTGAATGAATAAAATTCGCAGTTGAATGATGTAATTAAATTGTGTGTTGAAAAATGTCTGGATGGCAGCAGAAGAAAAGGAAGATGGGTCTCGGAATGAAAGAATGTTATATAACTTTGCATCGAAAGCAATGACACATATGTTTAACATATGTGGAGCCGCTCGAGAGAGGATATTTCAAGTGGCTTGCATTAATTATGGGAAAAGAGTATCAACGTGTATTCCCGGTCCAAAACTCATTTACTTATTGCTCACACAAAAATATTTACTGGTTTAGTTTTGGTTGTAGTTGCAGAATTTTAAAGTGGTAATCTGCACGATGCTAAATGCAATTTTAAACACGCGGAACTTTCTTCAATTATCATCCTCCGACTGGAAAGTCAAAGATTTACTCCTTTTTTTTTTCAACGTTTTCCACGAATACATATTTGTGCAATTATACACATTTCTTAAATTTGACGTATTATCTTTTTTTTATCTAAATCGCATTCCGAACATGTAATTTGCGAGCTGCAACGAATCATCGTGCGAAGCTAAGAGATTCATGTAGTTTGGGAGGCCAAAAGTTGAAAGGAATTCGAGCGCTGAATATGCACCACCACCACCACTACCTACTCTATACGACCAGAGGATGAGGATGGTTGCAGTGGTGGTGTCATCGAAGAGGTATCGGTCGAAAACCGGTTGCTAAAAATACTAATGGTCTGGCTATGTTATTTTATTTGCCCATGGGACGATGGATGAAATAGATTTCTTCCTCTTCCTCCTCCTCCCCCTCATCATCCAACATCCTCGGGGAGGCTAGGGAATTTATCGGGTGACAGCTTTGTCCATTTTTTTTATTTTCTTTAATTTTCTCTTCGCTAATTTATTATAAGCAAAGTTCAGATGCTCCACAATTTAGTTTTCTGAACTAAACAGAAATTGTAAATTTGCCTGAAATTATTAGTAATTTTAATAAAAAATTCTGCTCTCTAGAAATGAAAATATTTACATTCTGAAAAAGTAACATTTAAGACAAAGTCAAAAATTCTAATTAGATTTCTAAAAATTCTAAGTGTATTTTGTTGGACTCAAAATTTTTAGAAAATATATGTTGCCATTTATACTTAAGAGGTCAAAAGTGTAAACTTGTAGAAGAAAAATGCAAAATGTGGTTATGAATGTCTAATTAACTAACAATGAATTTATGATTGTTGCAGTGACTTCAGCATTTATTGCAGATAATAGTAAAAGTTACGCAGTTTCAGATGGATGAAGGACAACTTATATTTTTTTGTGTTGGAGCATCGCGTTTTATCCGGTTAAGAGTATGTAGGAATGGTATGGAAGCCTTCCAAGGTCCACAATATGCATGCGTTCGAGATGCGGTTTGGCGGTGGTGTGGAGGTCGCAACGAATCCGAAACCCTTGAGAAGGTCGCGTCCGTCCGAAGGAAAATAGTTCTTCGGTCCTCCCTAATTAATCATTTCGAGGGTGTCTCGAGGGCGGTTTTCGACCTCGTTTTATTTTTTTCTTCATTTTTCATTGTACGTCAAGGAAAGGGTGGTCCGAATAAACCTCCGCGTGTCTGAGCAGAAGAAACGGTGGATGAAGAAGTGCACGGGGGTGGTGAAAAAAATTCTTGCCCCGAGACTTCAATTATCTTTTTCTTTGTTGGCCATTAGCGTGTGATGGCGCATGGGCGCTCCGCGGAGGCGTGCGGGGGTGGGCGGGGGCCGAGTGAAACGGAAAAGGGTTGCAAGAAGTGGAGAAGGTGTGTGTGTGTGTGTCTGCATGCATGTATGAGCGAGTGTGTGTGTGTGTGCAGCCGCCTGCATCCTCGTTGCAGCCAATCGTGGACGAGCCTGCAACACTTGGCAACGTTGCAGCCGCGATGCCGCTTCGGCTTTGGTTCTCCACTCCTTTTTCCTTCTTTTTCCTTTGCCGCTGCCGCTTTTTTTTTGTGCTCTTCCTTCTTTTTCTCCACCATTTTTCCTCTTTCCTTTTTTTTTCGTTGGAATTTTATTTTTCGCTCATTTCGTTGCATCTTCTTTTTTTTTTTGGATGTTGTTGTTTTGTTTCTTTCTCTTCCCCATCCTTTTTTTCGTTTCGGTCCGTGTGTCCTCCCCGCCGCCCCCATTTGCGTGGCCCTGCAGCTCTTCGCGAGAGAGTTGCTCGAGTCTGGTTGTTGTAGTTGTTGATGATGATGATGGCGCTGTTGCAGAGAAGAAGTTGCAAGGAATCCACGGAAAGCAAGAACGAACGAAAGACCTGTGCTCTGTTCCTCCTTCTCCTCCTCAATCGTATCTCCTTTGGTTCGAGGTCCGAAGAACTCTCTTCGGCGGCACTAACCATCCGCAACGCGCTCGTATTTGGGTTCAATTAACCCCCTGGCACTGATTCCGGCGACGGTTCAACAAAAGGAACGACATTAAAACTTCCTTTTTCCTTCAGCTACCTTCATTTTTACACCTACTTCTTCTCCTCCACATAAATCTTCCGTCGCGTTACCAACTCTCAACGCGGCTTTGCGGACTCTCCGATTCCTGCTTCTCCTCTTTTCTCTTTTATTTTCCTTTTTCCCGTCCATAACTCTTACACCCATGCTCTCTTTGTTTTGATACCGCTGCTGCTGCTGCTGCTGCAGCTACCTAACCCAATAAAACTGCAGCGGATCCGACTGCTCTCAATTGCAATATAATAACACTGTCCGTTTTCAACTATTTATTACCTTCAAATACCTACATACATTCTTTATGCATAATCTGATATCAAAATAACATTATTTGCATTCCTTTTAAAACACACACATTATTAACTCATTTTACAATAAGCACAATTATAATAAACAAAAATCTCAATTCTTAAAAAAAAATATAAAAATCTAATCAATCTAATCAAATATTACAGTTTTGAAAGAGTTAAACCTTAAAAGGAAAAAATTAACTGGAAAATTTATTGCTGAAATCTTAATTAGTATAATGATAAATATATTCAGAGTTTAATTTATTATTGGAATGTAAATAAAAGTAAGAATAATAACACGTTTCATAAGAATTATTCAATCTTCTTATATTTAAATTTTTTGAAAATTATAGATGTTAAAATGTTGAAGATTGGTATAATAATGTTTTATGTAATATTTGAAATTGATGAAAATAGAATGGAAGCGAATCAAAGTTTTTGTGGGACGAGAGCACCAAACTGGAGACATGTTTATCTAAATTTCTAATGATTTAAAAACAATGTGTTCAGCAGAAAGGGGAGGATGATGAGGCCTTTTATTTTCTTTGGGAAAGAACGAGTGATTTGCCCTCGAGAAAGAAACCCGGGCTTCGGCATTTATCTAAAAGGGAAAATGCGGAATATTCGACCGTCCTCTTCCTCTCCATCGAACAGCGACCATCCTCTCTCCACCAACATCCAACGAAACGAACGAAATCTTGTTTTTCCAAGGTACCAACCGAACTCCACCACCTCCTCCTCCCATTCCTAAACAATTTTCGTTTCCGTTGCTTTTGCAAGCGGAGGCGGCGGCGGAGGTGGAGCGCCCCAACGAAAATATTATTCTAGCCTAAAACGCGTCGGCATGCTCTAATGGATTTTCTGCTACATTTTCCAGATTATATTTACATTTTAATTCTACTCGGTCCTCCGTTCATCCAGTATCTTTCTTAAATACACAACTTCTTATTTTTAATTTTCTTCCTTTACTTAGAGAGAAATATTAATTCATTTTTTTCAAAGAAGAAAATCGTTGATTTTCAAAAGGAGAAATGTTTCGTTTGCGAGAAACTGGAGTACTCAAGTGTGTTTCTCTTGACAATTTTGCGAGAGTATTGTCCCATTGTCGGTTCCACGTATGTAATTTCTTCGGAAAAATGCGGGATTTAAATATCTCGGTGCTCTCCGCTGTATTTGGCGTAGAGTGAAAATCGTAGAAATCAACCACCGACGAGAGACGCGTTTTGTGCAGACCGACAATGCTGAATGGCATGGCTTCTCGTCGCATCAATGGAAATAAATTCGCGGAAATTTTCTTATGAATGAAGAAAAGAAATTCATTAACTAAATGAAACACGCGGCTAAACGGGACTAAGAATAAAATAATGATAAAAATATAAGAAAGGAAATGTCGCATCGACCGTTTTGGTGATGGCTGGAAAAATAGAGATTGGTTCAGTTTCTATATACATAAAATTGCAATTGCTGCTACAAAAAAGGCATTTATTTATTGCTGCCGCTGTTGTTTCAGTATTATTATTTCATTAAACAGATTGGTTTGTGCAATCAATTTGTCAATTTTTTGGGTGGGTTTCGATGTTAATAATAATAATAGTGGTAATAGTGGCAGCAACAAAACGGTTTCGCAGTAATAGTATTTATGAAGTGTTGCTGAGCGGATGAAGACCACTTGTTGCGAAAATCCCCCCGACGAGCGTTAATTGTGTAACAATATTTTGGAAATTAAAAAGTTTCCACCGTCGAGCCTAGTTCGAGCGGCGGGAAACGGAGAGCAGAATGGAAACGAGAACACACACACACACACACAAATTCAGTTTGCATTTTCCATTCAAAAAGCCCTTTCTCCCGCTCATTCATTAATGCCGTTTTCAACGCTGCGATTTATGCAAAAATCCCTCCCCCAAAAATTGCGGAAATGAAATTATTACACACGCTGCAAACTAAAGCGAAAACATTTTCAATTCGAACAAAAAAAATAATAAACGATAGTATTGGAATCGTTTGATCTAAATCGCAGACAATTACATAAATAAATTGAAATTGAAGAGTGGATCTTCGCATCATGTTCTCCAGCTATGGTCATCGATAGAAATTAGCGATTGAAGTCAAATGACAATTCGAAGCGAGCAGGCTTCGGGATTTATCTATTGTCATCTGAATCTGATTACCTGCGGCAACGATTTATGTCTTATTGACTTTCATTCCTTTCCCAGCCTCTCTGTGCTCTCCAACATTTCTGTAACAAACTTTTCATGTCGCCGATTAAAATGTTGCTCGAAGTACTAAATATCAATTCAATTCGAATAACTTTCCACTTTGCTCCTCCGTGCATCCGTCGGCTTTGCAAATGCTTTCCACGCTTCGCATTGTTCAAATTTAAGCTTGGGAAATGTGTAAATACGCTGCACCTATTAATACCGAGAAAAACGTAAACGCATTGCGTAAAAAAAATATATGAGAAAATCAAACATTTTCTGGGGAAACTCCTAAACGAAAAACACGGTGCGCCGGGTAAATAGACAAAGGAAATTATACGAAAGAAAACAATGTTGTAAGCTTTTCAACCACGAGAATTTAAAATAATAATAATTGAAGATTTTTTATTAATTTTGAAGGTGCTGAAATCATATTTCTTAAAATATGAATCAATTTGAATTTTTATTAAATTTATTCAAGTCTTAAAAATGAGTAATAGATTTGATAGAATGAGATATTTGAAGTGCACGCACTTCCTTCCTGTTGGTACTTGACATAAATTCAGTTTTAAATACATTAATACAATTCAGCAGAAGACACTTTCAGTCGAGACTTATAAATGATATTAGTTATAATTCTCAGATTTTTTTGCTAAATTATTTTAATTGAAGTATGTATATATTACAAATGTTGTTCAGTCTAATAAATATAATATAAAAGATTTCTAAATATACATGGAAAATCACATTAGATAAAATATGTATTCTAATAATAAAGTTACATTAGTAGATGATACCTGCGAATGAAAGCAAATCAGTGCACGTGACTTTTACATTGAAAACGATACGTGTGTCAACTATTAAGAGTTAATGGCCGAGAATGAGCCTGTTTAGATTTCGCGAGTTAACAGGATTCTGGAAATGCCATAATAAATCGGTTCCGAGGAGATGAGTAAGTTCTGTCGTAGAAGAATGAAGGTGAAGAAGAGAAAAAAAATAAGAATAAAAGGAGAAAAACGAGAAGTGGAAAAGAAGTATGCGTTTAAGGAGATGTGAAAGAAATTGGCAATGGGTTTTGCTGAATGGAAAAGTCCAGTTTCTGGTCGTTTTGCTCTTGCTGTTTTATTTGTGTGTGTGAGAGTCGGTTGAAGGTTCTCTCCTCTTCTGGTGTTCTTCTCATGGAGAGAGAAACGTTTCGTTGTTTTGTTTGGCCGAGGTCTCGGCGCGCTGTTATGATGATGTAATGAGGGTGCCGTCGTCGGTGTCTTATTGGATGCAATGAGCAAATAAAAGGATGGTCGTGGGGATCGGGAATTGTGTCAAAGTTTCGCAGCAAGTAGTGCGTAGGTCAGCAGCCCTGGAAGTGTGCGGCGAAAGGAAAGGAAGGAAGGTTGTTGAAGGAAGAGAGGAGAGTTTCGAGCTCGGTCTGGAGAAGTTGGGGGCGGCGCCGGGAAATCGGAACGGCGGCGGAGGGCGGTCGGAGAAGGCCTTTTTTGCGATAATGTGTGATATTGATTCGGGTGCAACGGGCCGGCGCGATGCACGTGTGCATGTAGACTGGCTGCGACCGTGGGTGGATGGATTTGGAGGCGGCGGCGGCGGAGGCAGAGACTGCTGCTAAAGTGGGAAGAGAGAAAGAGAGAGAGCGAGAATTGGAGGCGGCGGCAGTGGCGATACAAGGAACCACCACCGCCAACCTCCTCCTGCTGGCATCATCAGAAGAAGCACCAGCAGGACGAGGAGAACGTACTGCTTGCGCCACACCAGGCTGGTTGACAGATTATAAATATATACATATAAATACAAGAATAAATATAGAGAGAGAGAGAGAGAGTGGAGTTTGGTGGTGGCGGCGGCGACGACGACGACGACGATGGCAACACTGTGTGCGGTGTCTGTCTGTGTGTTGTTGTGCCGGTTTATATAGGTTTTGGTTGTATGTACTCTCCTCGCAAGACGACGAGGTTGGCCAAGTAGTCGAGGTTGCCGCGGGTTGAGCTGAAGAGGCGAGAGAGGATCGGGTAGTTGTAGCTAGAGGAGAGCCGCCGTGTGGTCGTGTTCTGTTCTGTCCGTTCGTTCAATCCTCCTCCTCCACAACTGCTGCCGCCGCCGCCGCCTCCTCCTCCTCCATCTCTTCATCCTCCTTACTCCTCGTTCTATCCGCATATGCACACAGAGGAGGAGCACGACGGTGTATACGTGTGCGACGAGCGTTCGACAGCGTTCGAGAGAGTCCCGACAGAGCGGGGCCTTTCCGTCGAGCATCGGCGACGGAGCCTTTCCTCCGCAGTTCTCGGCCCGAGTAGCCGAACGAACGTACGAAGCACACACACACACACATATATATATACACACACGGCTCTAGAGGAAACATGAGGTCGGAGCCGTCGTAGTCAGTCAGCAAAGCAAGCAAGCAAGAGCGGAGAGCTAGGCTATCTCCTCCATCCATTCTACCACCACGCATCATCGTAGCTCGTTGTTGTCGGCAGCGGGAACCGCACCAGCAGAGTGAGACCCCCGCCACCGTCTCCACCACCACCACCTCCCATCACCTCCACTACCACCATCATCATCATCACCACGCGCGCACAACACACACACACATACATCTATATAAATATATATATATATATATACACAAACATATATACATACATACACACACATACATAGAGCATACGAGCGCGCGAACCGAAACCTAAGAGCGGCGAAATTGTGTATGCAGGCCGTCCTAAATGGATCCCGCTGCATCCGCGAGTGCAACTCCTTCCCGCCGTCATCGCGACCGCCGTCCTCGGCCTAGTGTCACAGCTGCACGTACTACTCCAGCTAGTTCTTCGTCGCCATCGTCTTCTGCTTCTACCAAGTGTTGCTGGTCAACAACGTATCAACCCTCGGTGCTACAGCATCAACATCATCTTCATCAACAGCAGCATCAGCAGTACCTGCAACACAATCATCATCATCAGCAGTATCTTCATCAACAGCAGCTGCAGCAGCAGCAACAACAACAACAGTTTGTTAGAGTGCCAGTGCCATGTGGTGCGTGAAGTGACGCCGCCGCGGCTGCTGCTACTACTACTACTACCACCACTGCCCCAACGACCACGGCCACCCCCAAATGCCATCGCGGCCACGCACCAATTAACTCTCCGTCATCCGAAGACTCGTTGACCGCCGCCGCCGCTGCCTCCAACGCGATGGCCATCAACTTCTCAGCGTCGTTCGCGGCGTGCCTGGCCGCAGGACTCAAAGTGCCCAGGCAGATCATGTACTGCATATCCCAAGGTAGGAACTACTACTATAGTAAACCCAACAACAAACATCATAAAACCTTCAACAACATTTCGCAAACCATCGCTAACCATAAATAACCCCATACTTGTCATATATTTGTTAGTACATCCATAGTAGTCATAGCATATCTCTAGATTCGTTTAGCTCTCTGTACATGAGTGAGTGAGTGGATACAGTGTAATAATAATATAGTTTGTTTGATGGAATAAACGCAAGTTTTTTTGTTGTTGGAAGAAGAAGAAGATGAAGCAAACTTTTCTTAAAAGATTTGCAATATCCGTGCTTTTGTTTGAATGCAATTTCTGGAAGGAATAAAGAGAGACGACGACTCTTCCGGATTCGCAAACTCCAAGCGTACTTCATAATTGCTAATATATTTTTGTTGCTATAGTCATGTTTATGTATGCAGTGTGCGTTGAATAAATGTGTCTTGAGTGTGTGGTTGTTGAGACCGAGAGTTATTTATTGTAATGGATGCAGTATTCTTGGAGGAGTGAGCGAGTGGAGAATAAGGTTGCGGTGGTGAAGTGAAGAAGTGGTGGCGGAGGAGGCAGGCGAGGCGAGCGGCGGTCGCGAAACAAGGCAACAAAGAGCGCGGCGCGACCTACGACACGCGTCCGCCTCTCGAACCCGGCCGTGCCGCGCCGCGACGGGCCGAACCCAAACCCAAGGAACCCTAGACATACCCAACCCAACCCGAGGCCCGGCTTTTCTCTCTCGCAGACGGGGCGTCCTTCAACCCAGACAACGCCGGTCCTCCTCCTCCTCCACCTCCCTCCGCTCCGCTTTGCTTCTCCAAGCTCTCCTCTTCGTCCTCTCTACTCTCTTCATACATCCATCTCGCTCTCCCTCATACGCAATCTCACTTCCCTCTTCCACCCTCATCATCATCATCGTCATCATCTCCCGCCGCCCTTCAACGTTCGTTCGTTCGCTCACTCCACTTGCTATAACTAACTATCAAGTTCAGTTAATTGACCCGCAGTTCATGCATTTAACACTGCTAATTTCCTATAACTATACGCACACTCGTCCATACAAACGCTCTCCTCTAATCCGTTTATCGCCCAGTCTGGCCTCCTCCTACGTTCAACGTTTCATCGAAAACGGAAACTCCAACAATCAAAGGTGTTTGATTCAATACAACTTCACTTATAATTTAACTTATTGCGCTATTTTGTCTAAATAGTTTAACACTTCACTAATCAAAACCAAAATAACATTTTCAAATAAACTACAAAAGGTGTATTTTTCATTTGCACAAGTTTCATAAATGACTCAAGTCTAACCAAATTTCCTTAAAAGCAATCAATCATCTCATTTCTTTTTTATTTTAGCATATATTAATATAAATGCACATATTAATTATGTTCAATTGTAATTTAGCTTGTAGATTGAAACTGATTATTTCTACTACACATTTACGTTGAAAGAAAATATTTAAAAAGAAAACTAATTTATTAAATACAATTTCTTTCACGTGTAACAAAACCAATACTCAATTTATGTTTACAATCTATAGGTTTTAAAACATTTTTGAAAGGTAAACAGGTAAAACAATTAGTTTAAATTGTTATTTTTTTAAAATGAAACTTTGTAACTTATATTTATTGGAAAACGTTCTGACATCATGTGATATCGCATCAATTAAATTGAAACTGAAAGACTAAAGTTTTGCAAACTTTTGAACCTACGTCTCCTCCACATCAAACGGACATCTTTCATTCAATTATTGGTTTCGTCGACTTTGGTAAACAAACAGTAATTATTGATGCGTTCACGATGTCCATCACATGGAACAGCAAGTTTCCAATTTACATCCAATAATGTCGGCCATTGAAATCGAATCGATCAGCAAGCCGGCAAAATGAATTATAAATTTATAATTTCATCTGAATATTGATTTCGAACGCAAATAATACTCCTCACCTCAACCTCTCCATACGTTTATAAATTTTGCTAATTGAATTGGTATTAAAATTAAACGTGAAACGTAAGCGGCAATAAAGAAACTCCGTTTACAGCGTTTCGTAATTCGACGGGTTCGTTCGGGTTTTATTGCAAAAGTAGAAAGAATACGGCGACAAATCTAATTAACACTTACTCGTCGTTTACAAACTATTAGTAGTAGTATGCTTATTCCGACTTTGTTCAGTTTCGAGCGTCTCTTCATCCACCAATTAATTACCAAGTTTTAATCAGTTTATAATTCGCGAATTACCGCCAAAACCATTTAATCGAAGCCATTGTTTCAAACCTTTTCAGGTGTCGAACCTTAAGACAGGATCCCCACGTCCCCGTAATTGTTTTGCTCGAGTTTCGTTTCAATTCATTATCGCGGTTCCATTTTATTTGCTTAATTGCATTCATTTTATCGACGAACACAAATGCACAATGTTTTCTATGAATCTAGTCTACAGATTAGATAATGCTCGCACATATTGCTATTATTATCGTCGCTGCTCATAGATTAAAATGTTAATAAACACATCAGGTTTTTCGCATAAACATTTCATTATGCAATAATAATTTATAAATGTTAGCAGTGAACAAGGTTAACATCCATAAATTTATAATATATAAAAAAATTACTATACAATTATTTATATTATAAAATATACATCAACTAATTTAAGCTTTATTATTATATAATATAGCTTAAAAATACACATTACTCGTTAATATTACTAATAATAAATTGACAAAATAAAATGCTAAATTTTCTAATAAAAAATTTGTTGTGCTTTAATTACATTAAAAATCTAAATAATTATTAAATATTAATAAGTACAAAAAATCAATCAATTTATTCCAAGATTTTTTTTTACTAAATCATTTATTAGTGAAATATCATCGTTTTAAGTGATTTCCATGCAGATAATAAGTTTGAATCACGAAAAACCTAATTTTTTATTCAAAAAAGAACCATTTTTCGGTCAAGAATTATATTTTTATCGAAACTATAATTATTGCTGTATTTACAAAATATATCATTTAATTAATCAAATCTATATTTTTATAATAAAAAGTAGACATTAATATAAAAATTTGATTGTCGAAAAAGTTGCTAGTAATTAATGCATAGAATTTAATTTGTGAATCAAAATATTGAATATTATTGAAAAAAATCATAATGATTCAATATTAATATTGAAATATTTTTTTAAAATAATGTAGGAAGAGAAAGATGTAAATGTTTTCATTGATTTATAAGAGAAGTGAAGTAGTAAATAAATTACAATTAATTGCAAACAGTAATATATGCGCGACACAAATAAGTTGTAAAATGTGGATGGAAATAATTACAAAAATATGGAATTTGCTTGAGTATCTCAACATTGGACTTTCATAATTGTTAGAGTTGTAGAGTAATAGAAAAATTTTATTTTTTTTTTATAAATATTAATTAAAAGCGAATAAAATTTAATTATAATTCCTATGAATGATTTGTATTTTAATAATTATTTATTAATTATTATTAAATTAAATTCAGTGATATTTTTAAGAATCTAAAAGTGTAAGAAATGTATAGAAATTTTAAATAGAATTGAATGAAATAATGAAAGTTTGATGTAACAAAAGAAGTTAAACTGTTCGTGAGTGGTGAATTAGCTAAAATCAATATGAACTTCGATGCGTGCAGTGCTGTAAAAAGACATTACAACGGCTTGTATCAATTGACCTGTAGGTCGTATGCATTACACTGACTGCATAGAACTAAATAATCCTTATTGGATTTGAGCCCCTTTCAGCATCATCCACTGCATTCGCTTTCCTCCTCGCTCCCGACTCATTGTCGCAGCTCCCATTCAATTTTCCCTCCCGATAAAGCCATTGTCGTAATTAGATATTAATAACGCATTAACAAGTCGCCTCCTCTGCAGATCCGCACAAAGCCGCGCGCGCCAATTAACGATTAATAATAACACACTAACAGTCTTCTCTTTTACTCGTTTTCCGTCTTTGTGTCTTCCTCGGTAGCTAAAGCCCTAATGCTTCCCGGCTGAAATAAGCTTAAATAAGTTCGCATTCATTGGCCTCGCACGACAGCAATTAGATTACTCCGTGTTCAGTGTTCATTGAACTTAAACTGCCTTAGCCCATAGCTATATTTGTTTGTATTCACCATTGTTCCGCTCTATCTCTCCGCCACTCGCGCAATCCCTTTACTCGAAAAACCTTTGTTGCTCGAAAACAAACACGCGCATTCATTTAATAATAAACAAATACTTGTCTGCTGACCCCCAACCATTCATTCAATCTCATACCAATTCTTGTACAATAGTTTATAGTTTCATGAATCAGTAATTTGTAAAATAGTTGATTTCAGTTTAATTTTCTACTTGGTTTTTGCTGTAATTAGTTTGCAGGCTAAAACTACATTTCTTCTCAAACTAATTTATTGAATGAAAATTCTAAAAATTGCTCTTCATCCGATTAGTCGAGAAACGTGAACATGAATTTGTATTTATTTAATTTCTTCAATTATTTTTGTTTATACACTTTAGTTCGTTTGGAAATTGAAGTGAAATTAATGAAAATAAATAATGTGGGGCGACGGCAGCTCGCGAAAGAGGAATTTCATCTAAACAACAACAATGAATGAAAAAAGTGCGCCAGAGTAAACAGCGAACGAAAAATGTTCCCTTTATCATCCAGCTCCCAGTTTTGTTTTCTTTTCGTCTCTCGTCGTTGTTTAACTTTTTTGCGAGAACAAAACATTTCTATTTTTTGGTGTTTATTATTTATTTATTTATTTTCTTCTTCGCTTCGTCTCGTGCTGTTTATGTTGCAAGAACAACAAAAGTCAGCACCGACAGCGAAAGAATAAAAAATAATAATCCTACGTTTTTATTTGTGAAAACTTTCTTCGTCGAACCTAAAAACTGTTCCATCAATTAATTAAGAGTAATTAGAAGATTTTTTTATTACATATAAATAAATTATTAAAAGTTTTAAAGAGAAAGAGTTTTTTTTCTTGTTGACTGATAAAACTTTCTTAATACTAAATCCATTTATTTCAAATTTCAAAAAAATTAAGTAATAAACATATTTAATTTAATTAGTTTCTAAAATTATTTTTTGAAAAATTGATAGTTTTCAATGTTTTCAGCACTTGAAAATTGGGAATTTCCAAATTACAATTTTCTAAATTAAGAGTATAACTTATTTTTTTTAATTTTCTTGTTTAGAAAATTATTAAAATTATTGTACAAAATTTTACAAAAATTAAATTTGTGAACTTAATAAATGAAAGTTTGCGATTACATAAATTTATTAAATTAGGAACAAAAACTTTCTGAAAACGACTATAGTTAAATTAATATTGATTTTAATTTTTTAATTTTCGATTTCACACGTTCTCATTTCTAGCTTAGGAATAAATTTATTTCGTTTTTCAATATAAATTAAACATTTGTTGGAAATCGATGTTATTTTAAATGTAAACTAGATAAAATATGAAAATGAGAGAAAATCTTGCATTTCCTAAGCAATTAAGGCAAGCTAACTTAGCGTTTAAACGAAAGCAACTAAAAATACAAGGAACGTACGGGTACGTCTGAGTATCGTGTAGAAAATATAGCATTTCGCGCTCGATGAATTATTCAAATTGCGTTATGATAAATTAAAAAAACTTAAAGAATTAAGAGACGTTTTTGCCAAGTGAGTTGTACAACAACAGTAAAACTGAATTAGATATTAATTTATTTGAGCTTGGCGCGATAAATTAATTGCGGCACGGCGTTAACAGCAGGATTTCCATAAAAAACTCGTAACGTCTGAGCGATAAAATTCGAAAGGAGATCCCATTAACTGACACGATGATTGGTGTGCTCGGATCGATACGTTACCGAAAAATATAACAAGATTTCCTTTAATTCCAATTAAAGGAAATTTATAAAATGTTTTGTAACGGGAAAATGCAGGAAAAACCGCGAATTGAGCTTTGGAAAAAGTATTCTGGTAATTCCTGGTTGATTGAAAGAAAGAAAGAAATATTGAAAAATTGAATTTTAGTAGTTTGGCATTTAGATTATTGTTGTTGTTATTTATTTATTTTATTTCATTTCTTACATAATTGCTTGGAGAATATCAATCCTGCTGAGAATAAATGACTTTTAGCTACTACTAACTATAATAGTCTCTCCCGTCTCTTTGATTAAAAAATGAACCTTTCCGCATTGATGAAATTTAACAGATGAATTAAACTAGATTCTCTTTTTTGTGTTTAAGGTTACCAATTTAGTGACGTACCAGGCAAGTTAATTTTTCTAGTAACTCTATTTTTTCTCCCTCTCTAGTTTTACACCAACTTTTTTAAATATTTGCATACCAAAGAAAAAAAAACTATTTTTGCAATTTTATTTGATTATTCGGTAAATTATTTATTCCATTTGTTGAAAATTTTCTTTATATGAGCTGAATATATCAAACTACATCGAAATTCTGAACTTTGAGGTGTGAGTTTATAATCGAACATTAATATTTTGTATATAAATTTAGATTTTCAACGATTTCAAATGAAAACTAAATTATAGAAACTTTATTATTTGTTAGTTTATTTTTTTAGTCTTCCAATTAAACTAAATTTAAAGCAATTTAAAAAAAATCTTTGAATTTCATGTATCCTCAAATTCAACTAAATTTTGTTCAAATGTTGACAATGTTTAAAGAATATATCAAAACTGGACTCAAAGCACTATCCTGTGATACGCTTGAAGCAATTGAAAAACTTGGAATTTCACTTAGAAATTTCCTCAAATTCAACTAAATTTTGATCAGATTTTAACAATATATCAAGGATTTACAAATTGGACCCAAGACGCTTTCCTGTGGTACACTTGAAACAATCAAGAGCAAAAAAAACTTTAATTAGATGTTAACAATGTATAAAGAATATATCAAAATTGTATCTTCAATTTTTAGATTTTTTTCAGATTTAACTAAAAAAAAAGCAATTAAATAGCTATTATCGTTTATATTGATTAGGTTTAATAAACATTTTGCGTTTGGAAAATATCCGTTATTCGCGGAAAATTATAAACCATAATTTTTCCAGCGTTTTTGCTGATGTCCGTTATTGTGGGACCTCTCCTCGTTTTAATAAACTGGAAAATTCCCCATCGATTCGCGAAATTGAAACTCGCTTTATTTATTATTCACCTGCTTTATTTATTTATTTTTTAATTTCGTACGCTCTCCGGCTTTTGCGGTATTACCAGATAATCGGAAATTATGAAACCACTATTCACACCACCACTTTTTTTTTATTCCCAATAATCCAATTCCGATTAATCTACTTTTTTTTATTAATCGATTTTACTCTTTATAAATGTTTTCTATTATAATTTCACATTTATTTTTTGTAAAGTAATTTCATAAGTCTCGATGGAATTGATGATTGTGTATGTTTGAAAATGCGAAATACGTTTATAACATTTCTCTATATTTTGAATCGCGTTCGTGTTTGAATACAAATGTTGTGTAAAGTGTGTTAGGTTATCTGTCGCCTAATAAACGTTGGCTTTTTAGTCTGTGACAGAAATGCGTGCTATATAACTCATGTCATTCTATTTTCGTCATCGACTAATAATAATACCGCGTCGCGGTTCTGCTGAAAACTTGGTGTGCTTGTAAAAAGCAAAGCGAAATAATAACTGTATACCTTATTAATTAATTCATTCATTCATTTAGATACGTTTTTAACGATCACCAATTCAAGCTTAACTTTCTTAAATTTTACTTTGTTAAATTTATGATGAATAAGAATGAATCGCCGCAATTCACAAGCAGTAATATTAAATAATCTGTTTAGAATTCGAATGAGACCGTCTGATGAATGAAAATGTAATTAATGTGCTTTACAATCAATTAAAGTCGCGTGAAATAGAATATGGTCTCATCTATTATTCATGGCCAATAACGCGGATTATGCAAGAAATCGCCGGAGACGATTGCTTATATGAATATTCCTTAAGATTTTTTCAAACATTTCTTCGTATGTCTTTCTCCTCTCTATATATATACTTTTTTTTTTCCTATTCGCAGCGTTTTATTCCGGCAGGGAAGTCGATAAAATTTGTGTATGGAAATTTTTCGTGCACACTCGCAAATAATACACAGAAATTGCTCGATGGAGAAACGTATAAAACGAAGTGTATGTAAGAAAGAACAGAATTTTTGCGGCAGACGAATTCGAGTGGTTTAATCAATATTTACGTGTGTACGAAATGTAAATGCAAAGTTATTCTTGGCCAAAAATTTATGTAACGCAATATGTGAAAGAATATATTATAATGGTAACATATATAAAAAAAAAACACGTTTTATGTAATTTCATTTTTGCTGTAATGGGAGGAATTCTTTTGAATGAATTCGAAAAATAAATTTTGCATTGAAAATTTATAGAATTTATTAACTTTTTCATTTTTTGGATTTGTCTATTGAAACTCTCTATACATTAACAAAATAATATTTAAAATTATGTTGTAATCGAATATGAATCTTTTGGATAAAACGATTTTATTAAATTTTTGAGATATTTATATTTTCAAAACATAATTTGAAATTCCATTATTTTTACGTTTTTTTGTATTTTAGAAACTTTTCAGTTATTTACCATAAATATAAATTAGAGTGAAAATGTGAATATGAAGAAATTTATTTTTTCAAAAATTAATTGAAAATTCAAAATTTCTGATTTTCATATAATGAAACAATTCTAATTAATCATATTGTAGCAATATTTGTGATTTTTATTGTATTTTAGAAACTTATCAACAATTTAATATAAATATAAATTAAAATAAAAATTTGAATTTGAAGAAATTTATAAATATATTTTTAAAAATAATTATAAATTCAAATTTTCTTTCGAAATTAAATCATTCTAGAATGTTATCAGCGATTTACTAAAAATGAAAATTAGAGTGAAAATTTTCTTGATATTTTTTTTAAGCAATTGGAAATTCCAAATTTCTGATGTTTATGAAATAATTCCAATAAGTAATAATGTAGCTATAGTTGAGATATTTATTGTATTTTAGAAATTTATCAACGATTTAACATAAATATAAATTAGAGAGAAAATTTGAATATGAAGATATTTTTATTTTAAAAAAATATTTGTAAATTTTGATTTTTATATAATTTCAATTAATCATATTCTAACAATAGTTGAGACATTTATTGTTTTTTAGAATGTTATCAGCGATTCACTATAAATATAATTTAGTGTGAAAATTTGAATGTGAAGAAATTTATTTTTTTGCAAAAAATTATTGGAAATTCCAAATTTTTGATGTTTATGAAATGAAATAATTCCAATGATGTTGTAATATTTGAGAAATTTGTTGTATTTTTAAACTTATCAGTGATAAATTATTCCAAAGTATTGTTTTGTAATATTTGAGATATTTATCCGTGTTTTTGAAACTGTAGTTAGTTAATAGCAGATTTACTGTGAAACCTGAAAACCTGCTTTTGCATATGAAGAACATCCATCGAATCTCTGCTGGTGCCTTCGTCGGAAAGATTAATAGCAAGAAGCAGAAACAGGTAGGTAGCATTGTACATGGGAAACGTTGTTTTCTAATAGATTCTGCAATGCAATAAAATGCATTCGTTTCTTGGCATTGTCATTCACTCGAGGGGGAGATTACGTAATATCCAAGGCGGCTGTAGTGGAGTAGGAGGAGAGCGCCAGCGCAAAATGCAGGCAGCAAGCAGCAGGCAGGCTTTTGCTGATGTAATGCAGCTTCGTTGTTCTGTCATTCATTTGGCGAAATTTTGCATTTTCGTTCAGCGATCGTGCAGCAATTGGAAAGAAGGAAATTCACCAAAGCACATGCATGCACACACACACAATCTTTACATATTTATAAAGTTAAATTCGAGACGTTCTCAATTGCATTCAGCAGCAGCAACGAGCAAGAAACGTCTCGCTGGAAAATCGATTCCAGATAGAGACCACACGACATTCCGTCGGAATGCACGTGATTATTTTTGAAGCTGCTGCTTACATCATCGACCAATATTTTAATGCTACTAAAACTATACTAAACTTAGAATCTATAACAATCATTTTATTGAACATCTATATTCCGAATTCGATAAAATCTTTATTTTCCTGCAATATTTTTTTTAAATTTATTTTTATAATGTACAGGATTTGTATAATATCCGAAATGCGTAGAGTCAAGTGTGCAGACGGGTCTGGATTGTGCAAACAAACAGAAATTAACGCTCCGTAACGAACGGATGGCCCTGAGAGAGCGCAAATCCACAACGAATGATTTCACACCGACAATTAGACATGTATATTGCATTATTATGCATCATCGATCAGCATCTTCACAATTAATTTATATTGATTTAGTACACAAAAAAAATAATATTAAATAATCATTTTTAATTGAATTATAATTAATAAGTTTTTGAAGTATTAAAAAAATATATATTATAATGACCGCGGTTGTATTAAAATTGGTTTTTAAATAGTATAATTTTGGTTTGCTGATGATTTAGGTAACTGTTCATGAATATTATTAAAATTACATTTGTATCTCTATATTTCTTTGTGAATGTTGTCAACATAATTAGTATTAAATTGAGACGCTTTTACTGTTGCACAGAAATCAACACGAAAAATAAGAACGTAAGACAACAACAACAACAAAAAAGAGCCAACACGAAACGAAACTGCGGCTCTCTTCGGTTTCGTTACGTAATTGCTTGTTAGCTTCGATTTCGATCCGACAACTCGGAGATCTGTCTCTCCTCTATCTCCATCTCCCTTTCTCTTTCCATCTAATGGACATTTGTTATCTAGATTCAATTATGCAAGATCCACCGAATGCACTCGGCCAGACCAGAGGAGAGATGCAAAGCAAGAAAATCCATATTCAATGCGTTGCACAAATCCGAGTCACTGTTCTCCTCCGTTATCCTTGATATAATGCCCTCCCCACAATCTATTTCGCGGATCCGCGCTGTACGTAATTGCTGCTCTTTCTCTCTCGTTGTAGATTGTTCTGCCGTCATATATTTTTTGGATTCGATTCGGATGATTCATTTTAGGTTTTCGCAAAGCGAGCATTAATTTTTCGTGTAGCCGAAGCGAAGAGGGAAAAGGAGAATGAATAAAAAGAGGTTTTCGAAGTATCAAATGACGTTTAATGAATCGGTGGTATTTTGTCTGAAGAACATATTTTTTTTTTTTTAGTGTGTTTGTGCATGTGAGTGGTCGGGGCTTTTTCTGCTTGCCCGCAGAGTTTTGCTGCTGGATCAGCGCGTTTCGCATCGCAATGCGCGGTTCTTCGTTTGGCTGTGTTCGTAATTTAGTTACATATATATATTATGTTTGTATATGTTTGCGTGACTGTATCGTAGAACGGCTGAATTGGAATTAATAAATGTTCGACATGGCAAAGAATTGGAACAATCAACGAGTTTAATTGAATCAAAGTTCAAATGGCCACTTGGAGATTCGAGAGATGCAACGACAATATCCATACTTTGCTAACTCAACTCCAGATTTCAGATAACACTAAAACTCAAACAATCCATGAATATTTTAGACAATTTTTAAGCATTGAAAATATTTTTTTATTTAAATTTAAATAATATCTTCTACAATTCAACTTAACTTTAAAATAATTTTGGAAAATTAAATTTGAAATATAGTTAATTTCGATGATGATGATCGAGGATTCAAAATTGTGATTGAAACGTGAATGTTAAATTATTCACAGAAATCGTTTTTTTTTTTCATCTTTCTCGTTAAATTTACTTCATCATCAACATAAACATTTCTTTGTAAAGAAAAATATTTTAAAATTTATCAAAAGAAATAATTCCAATTCCAATAATTGCATTTTAATAATTTATTGATTTTAATCCAACAAATGTAATAATTCTTTTTATTTTTACTTTTATAAATGTTATGTTTATTTATATAATTGTTGTTTTTTTTTGGTCTCTTCTAAACTAACTTAGGTATTTTGAGGATATTTATGAAGTATGGTTGATCTTGATGAAATAGTTCATCATAGGTTCAAAAGTTCGTAAAATTTGCAAGAAACGATGCTTTAGATGTTGCATTTGGATTAACATACAAAATTACGTATTCTTGGCATGTAATCGACTGCTTTTATGCATATCCATAAAAGCAGTTCCATCTGTCTCTCATTCTTGACTAAAGTTAACGTCTTCATATATTTATTTTTGTTGCAAAAACATTAATCGTGATCATATTTCATCTTGCCTTTCAAATTATTTACAATAATTTCAAATTAAACATGCAACAAATAAAAAAGAAGCGAAAACTATTTTTCGCAGATTCCATCCAGCGGTTTATTGCAGACAGTTTATCATTGATTTTATGACATTCGTCCAATAAGAAATTTCCTCCTTGGGTCCTAATTGAGCCATTAACATTTTCGCTTCCCACCTGATATCTATCCGCAGCGCTGTTTTAATACCACGGATATATTTACGGCCACTAAAATCGCCGTCGATTTTTCCATCATCGTCGATCGCTTCCTTTCCAAACTGGACTTTTACATTTTTTTCGACTTCGTTTTCGTTTTTGATTTTGAAATGCTTTCGGATTCGACCAATCAGAAACGCGTAAATAGATGATGTTATTAAAAATAAAACAAAAACGCTTTAAAACATTTCCTTCTAAGACATGCATATTTTATCACGGTGAATGTCCTCGTAAATGCTTTTTATTTTTCGAGCATCTCTTTCCTCTTATTGCTTCAGTATTAAACAGACTCTTGCCATCAGAGATCGTAAATCTTACGATTTTATTTTCCGCATTTATAAAAGCATAAACAGATCAGCAATATTCCTCAACACTGTATGTTTATGCATAATACGCGTACACGCATTCAGCTTCGAAATCTATGCAAATTATCTTAGTTAGATTTTACACACAAAAAGTCAGCTCACTTTTATTTACTGCTTCTGGTTTCCATAGCAATGTAAAGTTGTTGTTTAACTGCTGTTGGTACTGTTTCAACGACTGCTACCAGTTTTCCTCCTTTTTTTTTAATTGCCGCTTACGTGACTAATATTTAGTACTACTTCTATGACCGCTAATAGTTTCGACTTTGATGATTACAACTGCTATTGGTTATACACATTTATGGCTGCAATTACAATCCAAAATCTATTACTATAACTTAATTCTTCTATTCTTCAAGACAATATATTCATTAGTACTGCATCTACTCCCACCGTTTAAAAATACTACAACTTTCACTACAATCGCTAGTTAACTTCTATTCTACCTTTTAAACATTCATTTTACAAATAATGACTATTACAATACTAATTGAAGCCATTGTTATTGTAAATAATTATTGCTCATTTTTTTTTTAAATCCACTTAATTATAATATTTTTATCATTAATATGATTAATGTATTTTTTATACTATATTATTTAATAATTTGCATTTGCAAATACAGTTTGTCGTATCATTATGATATCTAAATCTATTTTTAAACGTAACGCAAATATTTGGCTGAGAACTGATACAAAGTATATTTATATTGTAATGTAATGGAATTGAAAGTTTTCTAGTTTTGAAATGCGAAAATTTCACAGCGGATAATATCGACTAGGCAAGGCTAATCTAATCGGCGAAGATAAACAATTTTTACACACTTCTTCAGATACACATAATACGTATAAATATATGTATGGCAACACGCGATAAACTCGGTCGCTGCACAAATAGCGCGATGCATTTCCCTATAATACCCAATGTACGTTGAATACAAATAAACACATTATTGCAATTCATAAATAACGCATTCAGAAAGATAAAGTTATTAACTGAAAATGTTTATACATTTTTGCACGTTTCTCGAAAAGTATTCATCACAAATTCATTTTTCATCAACTAAATTAAAACTATTCACTCTTCAAACGTGTATACTTATATAGTTATAATTTAGACGTAAATCTCTGTAAAACGTTTTTCTAAGCTTCGGAAAAGCAGGATCTTTATAATTTTACTTATATCTCGAAAAGTATACACGACAAATTCATTATTAAGCAATCAAATTAAAGTTAAATATTCAATCTTTAAAACGTATAGTTGTATAGTGTGTGATTTAGGTGAGATTCTTTGTAAAACTTGAAGAAAGTAATTTTTCAAAGCTTTGGAAAAGTGTATTTACATTTTTGCTTTTATCTTGAAAAATATAGGCGACATATTCATTATTGAGCAACCAAATTAAAGCTTAATATTCTGTATTTAAAATGTATTGATTATTTAGACATAAATCTCTACATTTGTGCTTATAACTCGAAAAATATGCACGGAAAAATCTTTATAGACCAACCGAATTAAAGCTAAATATTTATACTTGAAATGGTTTACACTGACATTCCAGTATATTTTTATTATAAATTCTTGAGGAATTTTACGAATTAAAACATATTTTTAAATGAATTTTATATTATATTTAGTTTAGTTGTTTGTGCAGTTGAGTGAGGTGAATATTTCTGAATTGAAGTGTATTTTGTTAGTTATTTATAAAAAAAACTGTTGGTGATGTGATTGTACTATTAAGATAAACTGGTAGAGTGGAAACAGGTTATTTACTGCAAAGTACGAAGCTATGCCATTTCTAATAATAATTATCTATTATTGACGAAAGCCATCGAGATGATGATTAGAGCGTCGCGTGTAATTTCATCCGAGATCGCCATGCAAACCGGGAATATTGCGATTTTATTGATTTTAATTATCGGTCGAAAAGGGGTGTAGAGGAGGAGAAGGACGATGATGAGGATCAGGAGGATGAGGAGGTGGGAGGATGAGGAGCTTTAACGATCCGGCAAGTCCGTTTCGCCAATGATTGAATCCCATTTATATCGAATGCCAATTCTGGATCCTTCGCAACTGTTTCCAACCAACCGAAAGGGGGGCCGAGTTGCGCTGTGACAAGGTTAGATGCGATCAGATGTGGAGGTTCGAGTTCGACATTTTGCATCGCGGTTTTTTTAAATTTTATTTTACATTTTTTTATTTTTCGGGATTAACGCGACAGGATGAATGCGAAATATGGGGGGACCACTCCTAGTTTTTCCCCCCGTCCGTCGTCGGCGTCGCTGCGCGCGCTAGAGATTCGTGTGCTACTCTCTTTCAATTTTTTCGCATGTCTCTCTCCGTCTCTCTTTGGATTTTTTCGCCGCCTGCCATATCTAATTCAATTTGTATCTCGAGAAAGTTACCGAAGTGTGGTGTGACCTACTTGCATTAGGTTTTGCATAGAAACCGGCCATCGACAGAATTCACAATGAGCCGCCTCTAATAACCAATCGATGCCCGCCGAAACCATTGGCGTCCATCCAAAAACCCAGTCGATTCCCGCTGCACACGTGGCAAAGTGCAGGCAGGCAGCATCGAAATTTGCTTAATTCCTTACAAAACTATTTCAGTTCTCGTTATAAACCTACTTTGAAGGGTTTCGATTGTTCCGAATGCAGATTTGAGTTTTTGAAGTGTGGGTGGGTGGATGGATGGATGGAGGATTGATGGATGGATACGTACGTGCAGACGTAGTGGATTCAATTTAATTCCATCCATCCATTTCGTATACATATCGTGCCATACGCATTACGTCAGTGGTTCGGCGCGTCGGTTCACACTCAATACACTCAGTATTGTGCGTGCAGCGATCTGGTGTGCAGTGGTCAAGGATACATATATATTCCTGCTAAAATACTACTTGCCAAGTGCGTAATTGCTCAAAATCGGCAACAAGGTAAACGATTTCTTTAAACAAAAAAAAAGTCTTAAATTTCGAACCAGGTTAATCCGACGGCCGCAGATCCACTTCGATAACTCGAGTTACGAACAAAGTTTGTGTCTCTCTTTCAAAATATTCACACATTCATTCTTTTCGGATTGTTTTTGAAATCCATTACGCAGCATTTCGCGCAATTCCTCGCACTCTCTCCCATCCTTAGCCAACAACTCTTCTGCGCCCGTCGCCTCGTTCGTGTGTGTGCGCTTTTCTCTCTTTTTTCCCTCTATTTATTCAAATAATACGCGCCAGTCTAGCCTTTGCAGATATCTGCATGCACATTTATTAGAGGCGTGTGTTTGTACACGCGCCATCTTGGAATTGCGTATAGCTCAAGGATGATAGTTCTGGCCACTTATTGGCCGATATATAGGCGGTTTTGGTTAAATATAAATCCTCCGGTTTCAATAAACATCATAATATCGCGCCTCTATTTTCGGATGCGGATCGATTCAGATGCTCCCCGTATAACATAGTTTTACTTCTTCTTAATGAGGATATAAATACTTATCGAACCTCGGGAGTCCACATTTTGGAGTCCGAAAAAGACGGGAAACGTATTTATTTGTGTAAACCCGAAAATAAATAAGAGTCGACGCCACCATTTTCCTATTCGCTTTGATCGCCGCCATCTAAAAATAAAGTAAAGCATAACACAACAAAAACTGTACGCTCGGATTTCCAGATCCGCTCAATTTTTTTTTTCCCTCTTCAGTTTCAATTTAGCTTCGAAATTTGATACCGAAATCGAAAACGTTGAACCTAAAACTACAAATTCTCTACTTCGTATTTTATGTATAAATTAGATTTATTAACTTATAATTACTAACGTTAACCGATAGTCTTATTAGGGGAGGTGTTGTGTCCACCAATTCTCAAAATTTTTAATACCTTAAGAAACAAATATTTTATTTACCGATAACTTTATACTAAATTTGCTGACAAATGTTTTAATTTATTTTGATCCCAATTTGGGGAGGTGTAGTGTCCAAATGACTTAAAAAATATATTTTTGCTGTGTTTAATCTACAAACACTTTTTATGATCACATTTGATGATCAGCAAATATTTGAAATTGGAGGAGGTGTAGTGTCAAATTTCCGAAATTTGTGTAAACATTTACACAAATTTTGTTTAAATATTAATGTTAATATTTATCAATTGAAATGAGATGTAGTATTTAGAAATACTTGAAATATTCAATTTTCAATTTTGAATTATTATAATTTTAAATTGAAAAGCACAAACATAATTATCGAAGTATGAAATCGTTGACCTCAAACAACATAAACATTATACCAATCTGCAAAATTCTCAAAGTTGATATTTATATTGTCAATAAACATAGATTTGATAATAAAAAATAGTAATATTTGTGTACACTAAAAATTGGAATAAATGTTTGAAATATTTATTTTAAAATATTTGTAAACTTCCAATTGTCAAATATCATAAGAAAAACTACTGAAATTTTAAATGATTTTTCTAATCGAAAATAATACATTCGTATCTAAATGTATAACATTTCACGTCGCAATGATTGTTGATCGAGGAACTTTTATATAATTTGATATATCGATATAATCATACTTGTTTTTAAACATTCTCCTTCCAATTTACAATTTTTAAATGTTTACAGTTTCTCCGCAAATTACTGCAGGTTCTTCTTGCTCAACCTGTTTTTTTTTTCTCAATTTTTTAACAATTAAAATATGCAAAGGTTGATTTACTGTTATCACAATTATATGAACTAAACTAAAATCATCTTATTTTAAAATGTTTTAATTTAAGATTAATATTGATTATGCAAAATATGTTTTATTCTGGGATAATTTTATATATAAAACCGAGTTTAATATTAATAGAATAACTTGCATGAATTTCAAGCAAGAGGCGAGAGAACTTTATCCATAAATTCTGTCATTAGTTTTTTTTTAAGAAAAGTTTAATAAATGAATTTCTTTGAAAAATTAATCATCATCTATCTCGTGACAAGGATTTAAGTTTGCAGAGAAAACATGGGTTGACGAGTGAGAACAATATTTTTTTTTTGAGAGATGAAAGGTTAACATTTACTTTGCGAGAGTTCAAAGTTCGAATTGTAATTGTGTCCAGTATGCAACAGGGCCTTTCCAATTGCGGAAATGAAGCGTAGATGATAATCGCGTTGCAAAATGCTCCACCGATTTCTGGTTTCCTTCTTAATTTTATAATGAGATATAATTATTATTTGTCCTTACTTTGTTTTGACTGAGTTTTGTAATTTGTTCAATTTAAAAATAAATATATTTGTATTAAGAGTGAAAAAAAAAAAAGTTGTTTTCTAGAATTAAACGCGGAATGCTAGGAAACGAGCGTAATTGCTAATGGTACCCGTACGTCCAGTACGCTGCTATAATTGTAGCAATTTTTTCCAAGGAATTGTAAATAAAAATTGTGAATCGAACGGATGAATGAAATCCTTTATTTCGCTGCTTTTAAACGGCATAGATTGTTGTGAGCTGTTGTAGGAAAAGTATGTGACGGATAAAATTATATTCAAGGAAAAACTCCAAAGTCCATTGAAACGCTTACTTACACCCAACGCCCGATTCCTGCAATCGCACCGCAGCAGCATGCGAATTTCCAAAAATAACTTTAGGAAAATGAAAATAAAAAATACTCGCAATGAATTAATTCCTGCAATTGAGTCGAGAAAATTATGCAAACGAAGTTTTTTTTTTTTATTTTTTTATTTCCACTACTATTACTACTACAAACTATTTTTAAAATTTTCTACAGTGAATAATAGATGCGGAAACCCGTTCGATAATTGCAGCCTGTATTTGCATATTCATCCGAGATGATCGATCCGTTAGTGTTAATAATAATAATAAGTTCTTCATTTCGTTGCGATCCAGCGATGATTGTTGATGATATGTTGAGGTCGTTGAATCCGAAATCAATTTAAATATTTACCATTCAATAGAATATATGTGTGAGTGCGCGTTTTTTATGCGTATATCCTGCATACTTGTTTACTAAATCGGCTTAATGCAAGCAATTCACCTCATGCATATTCGTTTTGTCAATAAATAACGCACTCACTTATAAACATACACCATTTCTTTGTTGCGAGACTTTTCATTACACTGCTTTTACTACAATCGTTTCAGAACTAGAAATTAAATGAGCACACTTCTAATTAGCTAATTACAACTTTAATCATTGAAATTTGACTATTTTGTTGAATTTATTCAAGAGTTTAACATTTGCATTTCATTACCAAACGTTTATTTATTCATATATTTAACGAATGTATCTATAATTACTGATTTCGGTGAATTATTACAACGTTATTAACGTGTTCAATTTTATCTACTCACCGTTTATAATAGTCAATTATTTCATATCGTTTTGAATCCACATCGATTTGTTTGTGCAATTATACCTATAATTTGTTATTCATGAAATATTAATTACTAAATCTATTATAATTAAATTTGTAACAAAATTATATAAATTTTCTATTTTCGTTCAATTTTTAAAATTGGAAACAAAATCTATATTAATTACAACAATAATTAATTAACAATAGAAAAAAATAATAATTTCGATATTTTTACTACATTTATAAAGATTGAATTTTCTCGATTGTTTAAAAAACTTAAATTTTATCATTTCGATAAGAATTGTTCTTATTTTTAACTATTTTATTTTATTAATTCTTGAAAGTAACAAATTTGATCTCACCAAGAAATTTTTATTATTTTTTTACTATTAAAAATGTTAACACATTGAATTGAATAAAGATGAATTTGAAGATATTTTAAAGGAAAAAGTATGTTTTTTATAGAAGAATTATTTATATTGAAAACTTAAAGACTTTTTATTATTTTTTATGTAAATTATAAACAATTTTACAATTTTTAAAAGTAAATTTATCAATTTATCAAATTATTATTTATCAAACATCAAGAAAATTCAACACTAACCAACAGTTAAAAAATATGCAATTTCAAAATTGAAAATATTAAAAAAAAAGAATGATTCATCACGATATTAAAAACTTTTTCAATGTTTCATAACAATCAATCAATGTTAAAGTATTTTTTCATTTATTCGGTGATGTATTTTTCTTTTTAAAAAATATTGGTTTAGAATGTTTTTTAGTATTAAGGACTCAAAATGTTTATTTTTGTTAAGGATTTAACTTAAACAAACTATTTAATTTTTAATGCTTTTTTTCGAGTTTTTCTTCTAAGTTACTTATAATTACATACATAATGAAATTTTCAATGTTTTACAAGTTAATAAATGTAATTTTACCAATGCAAAAATTATATTTTTTTTGAGAATTTCAATGTTATAATTTAATGACTTTAGAATTTTGATCATTTTTATTTAATAAAAATTCATATAATCATAATCTTTATCATATGTAAGAATATTTATATAATAAAATCATTGTGAATCTAAAATATAATAAAAATATTGAATAATTTGTTAACAAAAAAAAATATATATAAATGCAGAAATTCACATTCAATTGCAGAGACGTCCGTCTGTTATGCGAAAGTCAGACAGGCGATTTGTAAATGAAATTAATTCCATATATTTGTGATCGCCGAGGATGAAAACGTGAAAGACAGATAAATCGAATGCTACGTTATTATTACCTCCCAATGAAAATGCGAATAATAGACACACAATTCTCTGACAAATAATACTAATGAATTCATTTTTTTGTGACCGTCAATTTTGTATCCGCGATTTAATAATAATAATTACGAATGGTATTGGATTATCGTGTGCGCGCAATATTTCGTTGGTTATTTTTTTCGTGCCTCGAATGTGCGGCATTTCTCCTCTTGAAACGTTGCCGGCCTTGGCTGATCCAAGGTTAGGTAATTGTAATTTCGGTTCGCGAAATATTTTATCCGACGAATAATTTGATTCCGTCGAGGAGACATCGCCCAGACACTTAGAAATAACTAATTTTTATTTTTATTATATTATTTTTTTTTTTAATTTAGAGAGTAGATTAACACTCACGCTATATATTACTTACCAAATACCCTTGATCCACGAGACACTTTTAAATAAACTTAATATAATATAAATAATTTTATTAAAATAATAAATTTTATGAATAAAAATATATTTTTTTTATAAAAAGTATTTCTGAGGTCGAATTGCACATTTTCTTATTAATTACTTAAATTGGTTACGGAAACTGTAATTTAAGTTAATAAAGACATTACGGCCACGTTTCGAGATTAATGCCTTTAAAAAACAGCGAATTAATTTCGTCCGCTCATTCTTTATCATCATCATCATCATTATTATTCACATAATTAAACTGATTATATTAAGCAAAAATTATTCAACTTTTTATAAATTTACACAAAAAAATAATAAAAATATAAAAATTAGGAACAATTAAATAATAAATTTATATAATTTATTTAAAAAATTATTGTCAAAAATTAATAAAAATCACGTAGCTTTTGACGTTTCGTTGGTGACAGCTGATCTATCAAGAATTGATAATTTGGAAAATTTGGTTTAATTAAATAATAAATGTAATCTAAATTGACACTAATTAATAAAAATCATGCACTTTTCGAGTGATAATTTTAATAAATGGAGATATAAAAAGTAAATTAACATTTTAAGTGTATACTATAATAATCATCGTACGGATTAGTAATGTTAATTTCTTGAAATTATTAATATTCAATGAACACCGATACGTTTTATTCGATCCGATTTTGATTGATAATCATTAGATGCACATTTATTAATAATTATTCGCTTAATTAGCTGTTATTAAATATGTATGAAAAATATTTAACATTATTATCAAAATAAAAAAAAATATATTTATATGCGATTATTGCATAAGAATTTTTAATTTCGTTCGTTACTATGAAAAGAGAATGTGCTTGGAATAAATGCATAGAATTAACTATCGGTGCGTTAAATTCTAAATATTTCTCTTAATGAATTTTTAAAAATCTTTTTTTATACAAGACAAATCTTTACCTTCTTCGGTTTAAAACTCTTTGTACTTTTTTTTGGGAAAAATCGATGTAATAAACAATAAATATTGAAGATTTAAAAAATATCATATTTATGAAACCTTTTAAATGAAATGATTAATGAAAAATTAATAATATAACCTGTGACCTAATAATTATGTATGCTGCGTAGTCTTATACGTACGTTTGTGAGTCACAGCGAAGAGGGCTGTAATTTCTTGCTTAATGGCAATCAGCAACCTCTCTCGGTGACTCACTTACCACTTCGGTTAGTCATTAGATGAGAGCCTAAATTGGGTATTCATATCGGAAAAGGAGGCGGCGCTCAATTGTTAAATTAAAAATGGACGACTTCGGTCGCGCACTTCAATCACATTTACGCGGAAAACGCTGAAGCTTAACATCTAATATTTGTTAAATATTTATAATTTCGAAATTTTTAAATAATTTGTAATGTGATGATTTAATTTCGGTTAATTTTTCAGTAAAAATAAGAAGTTTTACTGAAATTTTCCAAATATTTTTTTTAATCAGTTTTTAATTTTAGATTTTGAAAATCATCAAATATTTATGCAATTTTCAACAAATTTGAATAAACTTTTTTTAAATTCGAACTTTGATTAAAATCTTATTACAACATATATAATAAATAATACATATTTAGAACTTAACAAATATTCGTAACTATATTTTTTGTATCTGTTTTTTTGCTGTAAATTTTTTTTTTGGTCGATTCTTGGCGAATGCAAATTCGCAGATTGCGTGCCTCGCGGAACGCCGGTCAATAAATCTTGTAGCGACCCGCCATGTACTCCGAATGTGTTTGTGTAGTTCCACATGTACATTCCGTTATGTACAAAAAAGCACATAGACACACGTACATTTATATAATATACATACGTATATACATTTTTTTTTCATTTCATTTTTATTTTCGTATATAAATTACATTTCCATTGTGTGTGTCCACCAATGGCAACGACTTAATTAGTGCGCGACATGAAAAATGCATTTTTACGTGGCTCCCCCTATATTTTCAGTGTCTCTGTTTTGTTTTTATTTTTATATTTTTAGCCTACCATGATTGTTTTATTTTCATAAATATATATATTTTTTCAGCCTGCATTTTTTTTATTTCGTAGTAGCCAAGTTTTATAGTAATAATATTTTTTTATTTTTATTTTTGTTACATTATTTTCTATATAAAATATGTAGCCTATTTGCATATCGCCGTGCTCGTGGGAGTCAAAAATATAATTTCAATTATCCGCAACGAAAATCAATCTCGATGGCGTCGACACTCCACAGACCGAAAAGAAAAGAAAATCAACCACCACCAACCCCTAAAAAAAATTAATGAAAAACATTTTTAATCCGAGCTTCTATTAAGTTTAATATTGCAATATCCATTATATTTGTTGTTACAATATTTGCAGTTTCTATGACAACAAAAGCTATTGTTGGTTTCAATTCAATTCATTAATATAAACCAAAATATGAAAAACCAATTTCATAAATGCTTCATAAATATAAATATTATTAGTACTTATAAATTAAGTGTAACATTTTTTAAAGTTGTCAATTCATTAATTAAGTAATAATATATTTCATAAATCTATTAGATACATGAGATTTCGCTTCTAAAGTTTACTTTTTTTTATTCAATGAAAAAATTACAATTAGTTAAGTTACTTTATAATTTTTGATGATTTATTTTTTCAGCTATTTTCAAATAGATATTAACATTTTTTCTTATCTAATATTTGTAAGGAAAATCAAAGATAAATTGTCATGCTTTTACATGATTTCCGGTTGCATTTGCACTTCTTTGTGTACCGACGAAATCAGCATTATGTGAACAAATAAACGTGCACGAAATATGAATGAAATGAGCCTGTTTCGTAATAATCGTATTATAATAAGTTCGCGCTCGATTTCCTAACAATTTGTTGTTCTGTTGTTGACTAGATGAAAGCACGGTGTTGAGTGCGTTGAGAAGAGACAGACGGGTGATGATTGATTATTGTTATCGTTTTCGTGATGTTGGAAAGAGAGAAGAGATGAAAAAAGATGTAGGTGTTATCAGGGTTTATCGCGTTTAATAATATTTTGGCACGGTTCGATTGCGTCCCGATGCCGGGAAAACTGAACGCTCTAGGAAAAGCGGTCCAAAGTGCGGCGACGGGAAAAATCTATTTCTGGAGACCAAGGAAAATTTTATTTATTATCGGATGGGTGTTGGTGGCCGGAGGAGGGAAGCGAAAAACCGATCCGAAAGATTTATAAAGATTTTGTTCTCTCATCCATCTTTTTTCCGGCTTCGAATTGTTTCAATTTCGGAAGGAGAGTTCGACGTAATTCAATCAATTTCAGTTAAGACGTTTAATCTTATCATTAGCAAACTTAATCTGTGTTAATTGGTTGACCCAACCTCGGGTTTCCTGTTTTCCTCTAGACTTTCCAACAATCAAACTATTGAATGGAACAATACTTAGAAATAGTAAAATTAGATAACAAAATCAGAAATTGTCTATTTTTATTCATTTCATGAAACTTACAGCTTGTTTGAATTGACAATTAAGGAAAGGGATTATTTTTGGACGTGTTAAGTTTAAAGGGAAGTTAAATTGGAGTCACTTTTAACAACATCGGAATTGATCTGAAACGATATCTTTGTTTTTCCCCGGTTTTGCCACCCCTTGACCCGAAACGGAACAGTTGCTTCGCGTCGGTTATATAAAAAAAAAAGAAAGATGAAAGAAAAAGGACGAACAACAACGATAGAAAGAAGGAGAGCCGAGAAGAGGACATTGAAAATCGATCTTTCTTCGCACTTCACAACTACATCTGTACGAGAGATGAAACGACGAAGGGCCGCGATGTTTGGTCTGCAGGTTATATTGGGGTCCCTTGTTATCGCGTCGTCGTCTCTATTTTCTTTTGTTTTTTTTTACTTCTTCCCTTGTTTTCTCTTCTTCCTTTGTTTTTTTTTTCGCTCTTCGTCAACCACCCTTTATTTTTTCTTCCTCGCTTTCAATTCAAATATTATTTCTGCCATCCTTCTCGCTCTCTCGCGTTTATTTGTTCTATTCGCATGTGTTTTCTTTACGCTCCGCGCGAAAATACACTCCCATCATGCAGGGGGTAAAAATCATGTTACGTTCCGACGCGCTGTTATTTTTGCAAATTTTGTTTATAATTAAAACAGTACGAAATTATGTTTTTGTTTTGTCAAAATTGAAAGTCCTTTGCGGATTTTTTAGTTTGATTTTACACATAGAATAATAAATACATAAATCCGAATTTGTACATGTGTAAATTTTGAAGATTTGTTAATTATTGGAGTAAAATTATTCAATTTACAATTTGAACATAATTTCCTAAATTTTATTTTATTTTTTAATTACTCTATTTTCAGATTATATTATTGAAAACTTAAAAACAAAAGTATTTTAATTTATTTCGTAAAAAAAATATTATTTTATAATTTTTTTTAAATACAAATTTGAGAAAAACTTCATTAATATTTTATTACATGAATCTATAATTGCTAAGAAAAACATTTTTCTTGAAAAATATATTTACTAATAAAAAAAACTGCAAATATGAAAATTAACATCATTTTAATGATGTAAATAAAATCTAATTAAATTATTCTAGATGAATTGCTGAAGAGGTTTCAGTGAAAAGTGTGCATGCTTTTAGTGTTGCATTTCATGAAAGAGCTTTTATCTAAGTGTATAATGTATGAGACCTTTATGATCTTAGTAGTTGCAATAAATCTGTAAAGTGCACGCAGACCATCCTTAGATTGGAAAAAACAAACTAAACCAAAGAAAGCAAAATAAAAACTATGGAGAAGATAACAAATAAATTGAACACGCTACCATCCATAATTTTGTTGTTTACCAAAAGCGAAAGATAGCACTATCGGAATTAGAGATTACAAGTTGCAAGGAGGCGAAAATGATATAATAATTTAAAAACCTGATTGAGAGAGAGAGAAAGAGAAAATAAGTCTCGTTGCAAAATTTCTGTCTAGCTTTTCTCCAGGTTTTCCTGCGTGTAATTTGGACTGGCCAGAAAAAAAAACGTGAATACATAACCCCGCCTGCAGCGATCCCGGCTGCCGCCTGCTATATACTATGTGTATATAGTATACAATTTTTTTTGTGGGTGGTGGTGGTGGTGTAGGGTGCCAACCAACCAACCTGGCCTGGTATCGATTAAACTCCGGCGGAGAGTCCGTGCCCACGAGTCCTTCAGCCATGAATTTACTTCATTAACTAAATCATCGGCTGGAAAGTGTACGATGATGCATACAAGTATCCTTCTTACCAATCGCAAGAGACGATAACTACATCCATTAATCCACCTTAAATATTCTATTGGAATCATTATTAACTCATCGACTCCGGAGGATGTGCATAATCCATGATCCTCCTCATCACCTGGTGAGTTGAGGTGAATTGGTGTGCTTCTTAATGGGGGGGCCTTCAAGTCTTCCGTCCGACGCCGCTGCCGATCGATCTGGAATTTATAAATTACCCGTTTCCTGCACATAATCTCTCCAAAGTGTGTTCGTGCTCGATTATTTGTACACCACTAATAATCTATCAAACCGAAATTACACTAGAACTATACAAGAACAACAACAACAAAATATTCAACGATATAACGTAATTATATCTCTCCAGCAGCTCGCCTTATCGACACGCTAAAGCAAATCAGTCACCTGATATCCTTCATAACGATACTAATAAATGCAATTATTTAAATCCTAATTCTAATCGAAATATTTATTATGATATTATTCAAAATAATTATATAATAGATATTCCTTCTAAACATAATAATAACATTATTAGACTAATAACTATTGCAAAGAAATTAATTAATATTCTAATGATTTTATTACAAAGTATATGTTAACGAATTTAGACGAGAGTTGAATTAATTAAAAATATGAAATCTTAAAATACATTTATTTAGTACGGATTATGAAAGAGAAACTATTTATAAATAATATGCTTTATAATATTATACATATTTTCAACGTCTGCGACTTGATTTATTAAAGGTTAAACTACTTTTAATTACCATTTTTTACGAACGCTCGTTGAGTCACCTCACCTGTGCGATAAGTTTTGCATTTTCGACGTGCGCTAAGCGGCCTACAGCAATGCTAATATATATATATATATATATGTACATGTGATATATTTTTTATGTATATATATATTTCCAATTAGTTGCTCGTAATTATTTACGATTTAATCTGAAAATGGTTATTAAAACAAGTAATATGAATTCTATGAAATTTGATAAAGCTGCAAGTTTACTTTTGTAAATTATGTTTTATAAAGTTCTTTTCATTCTTTGATGTATAATAGAAATTGGAAACAAGTCGTATTAATAATATATTCAATGGAATAGTAGAAATGATGAATCGAGTTCAAAGCTTTAAGAAAAATTGTAAAGTATGAAACAAGTTGATTGCGGTCATGATATTGATTCTAAAATAACTTCTATGTGAATTAGGAATTGTTGAATGGACTTATGAAAGCTTTAAAAGTGAATTACAAAAGGCAAGTTAAGCGAGTGGTGTTTGTGAGAAGAAGATAGAGTTAATTGCGGATGAATTTAGTTTGGTATAAGATCTGCTCTCCGCTCGAGGGGTCCACCTTGAGGAATGCGGCCTTTGCCTCTCTCTCCTTCTTTTCCTCCCCTGTCCTCGTCTCTTTCGCTCGCACTCACTCATAGTCGTCGGCGAGTGAATGTGAGAGGGTTGGCTCAGATACACATACCCAAATATGGATTTTATATGCCGAACCTATCTTAACTTCGGGGGCCGACCCTGAAAAGGTATCGATTAAAAACCCTGTCCTAACCCACGCAGTCTCCCGACGAAAAACCCCTCCGCCGCTACAGCCGCCGCCGCCAGCCACCCCACATCACCTCCCCCCGACGTTCCATCTATTATTCATTCAGCGAACGAAAATTCGTGCATAGAGCCTGCTCCATGCTCGACGGAGAGAGCCGCCCCCGACGAGCGAGCGAAAAAAAGTGGGCAGCCAGACGCAGCCTACCCCAACCGCCGCCGCCGCCACCGCTCATGGGTAATGTCACACGTCCTGCGGAGGGTTGTGCATGCGATATGAGTGCGAGACGCGTCCTCCTCTCCGAAGGTTCTTACTCTTCTTTTGGTTGGAGTTTCAATTTCGGTTTATAAACTTCGTTTACCGCCGCCGTCGCTGTTGCTTTTGCTGCTGCTGCTACTAAATAAGTGAAGGTGAAACGGGCTTTTCGAGTGTGCTGGTCTCGCGTATAACAAACCGCCGCTCGTAGGAAAGTAAAAGTGCGTCTACCGAAAAGGAGTAAGAACCTGAGAGGTAAAATACTGACTTATGTGTGTGTGCAGAGTGTGTGCGTGTGTGTGTACGTGTGTGGGTAAAAAAAGAGGAGAACCGGTCACGCGAGAGCCGCCGCAACATACATCGGGTTGGGTCCCAGTTTACTTTTTTTTATTTTCATTTTATTTATTTTTTTACCACATGCATGCATAGCGAGCCTTTGGCCCTGGGGGGAAATATTTCTCGATGATACAACATCAACACACGGCAACAGCAACGAAGCAACCAAAAAGAAACGACCGCAACAACAACCACCACCAGCGCTAGGGCCCCGAAAGAATCCTATCAATCACGGGGACTTCTTCTCTTACTCTCTCTCACTCTCTTTCTCTCATCTGCTGATACTTCTTCTGATGCTGATCCATCTCTTTCGGTCGCACCTTCGCAGGGCCCGATCACGAATAACCAGTTTGTTCCAGGCCGTTTTGTTCCTTCGCAAGAAGAGATAACTCTCTGACCCAAGAGCGCGCAACTCATTTCATTGCCCGCGACGTTCGATAATAATAAATTTCTCAAAGGCGCAGAAGAGCAACAGCAGCAGCAGCAACATCACATGAAGAAGAAGAAGAAAGATGATGATGATGAGGTTGGTGGAGGAGGACGAAAAACGGCCGTTCTTGTGAGCGGTCATCTCGCTTGCTCCAAAACGAACTCCCCGAGAGAGACCGGCTCTCCTCGCCGGGATTAGTAGACACAAGGTCAAGGTTTAGTCATCTCTTGCATTGCAGTCTCGAGAATCAAGGTCCTTCTCCTTCGCGCGCTCCCAACGTATGGAAATTCCCAAAAAATAAAAACCGACCTCCAATAACAACTCATTCTCATTTTTATTCTTTTATCTTCTATCCTTAAGCATATTATCAGGATATTATTCTCCTGAACTAGTTTAGGATTGATTTTTTTTTAAATAAAATATAGTGCAGGGGAGGATTTTAAATTTTCTTTCTTTGATAAAACATTATCCTATATTTTTCGCATCTGAATAAAACACATACATACATTTAGATTTAAATACTACTTTCATTAGTTACAACTTATTGATATACAACTTTTTTCGTATGAAATTTTCAAATTTGTTAATTTCTTTTGATATCTAAAGATTTTGAATGCGATTTTGTTAAAAAATAAGTAATATCATCACCATTTAGTGTATAGGAAAAGCAATATTTTCCACGCCGATGGATAATATGAATGATTCATCGTGGTCTTCATTCTCGCGCATTTGCAATTGAAATCGTCCGCGTTTGCATCCTGTTTTTAAACTGCACTTTATTAAGGTTACACCTACCGCGTTCCGCGCAGACCGCCGAGATGTTTGAACTTATCATCATTATAATCATCATCATCCTGTCGTCGTGTGTGTTTCGGCAATTAATTAACGATCGTCCCGTTTAATTTCGATAACTCCAATTACCGTCTCACCTCCGCTATCTTCAACAATTATTGCCAAGTAACAACAAATAATTACAATGCAATGTATGCGATTCGCTAATCGAAATCGCTGTTTTCGTCTCGATCCTTGAACACACTCCGAGAGTCCTTGTATTGTATTTTTTGTTGTTATTGTTGTTGTTGTTGCTGCTGCTGCTGTTCAGACGTATCCAAACAGATTCGCAGACTTTTCAGGTGTTACGAAACACGTTTTTTGCTTCCTCCTACCGTTTCGCTCTCCATCATCATCTATAAATTAAGTATCAAATTCCAACTTTGCGTATTGATTTGTTTTGGACTGACCCGTTGTTTAATTTAATGATATTTCGGGCGCGCCGGTTCGGAGGAGATGACTAATCTGTCTCTTTTTGCGACTTCTTTTTTGTTCATTTCTTTCTCGGGCAGTTCTGGTTCTGTGCAGTGTCTGTGCGGCTGGCTGGATGGAGATGGTGTGCATTAGTTTTACTGCCTACCGGGAATGTTGAATAGCTTTACGGCCACATGTTCGAAGTGTGGGGAAACGATCACAAGAAGTGCTGTATGTAAACACATCTATGGGAACTGCATTTCCAAGCCAAACAAATAACGCGTCTCTGGTGTGGGAGAATTTTCGGGATTGTTTATCATCATTATGTACGAGTGACGATAAAAATTATCAATTACACAATGGCCAAAGTGATGGTCGTTTTTCATATACTTCCCAATTGATATTAACGTTAATTAAACACTTACTTTTATCACCTCAATTTAAATAACAAATTCTTAATTTGTACAGACTTTTTTCACACATAAATGTAACTGTTCTATATGAAATCTAAAAAAAAAATAATGATTTGTTTTCTTTAATTTATTTTTGTACATGATTTAAACATGTATTCAATTGTGATTTTTTGAGGATCGACTCAAAGGTTAAGGACACATTTTTTCGTACAATTAAATACGCGGACGTTTTTATTTGCAAATAATAATTTAAACATCAAATTTATTAAAATCACTGCGAATTGAAACAGTGATTCATTTGTAATTGATTTCCAAGTATTCCTTCAAGGATTTACTACTAATATAAAGTTTTTTTTTTTTAAATTAATTATTTAAATATTAGTTTTCAGCAAATTGTAAATCTGCACCGAAATGCTTTTAATTGTTGGTATACTTTACTTTTTAATGACTTTTTGGAAAAATAATTGATGATATTTCCATATTGCAAAATTCGAACTAAATAATAATGTATACGTTGATTTCTCTTGCATTTAGAAAATGTGATTGTTTCTTGCGGGGTTCGGATGTTCAATTAAAAGATCATTTGGTGAATGTATGTAAGAAGTGAGTTGATGGATTGTTTTTTGTATGCGATGATGGTGGTTGCAGCAGCAGCAGCAGCAGAAGTAGTAGTAGTAGTGAGGTTGAGGTAGTAGTTGTTGTTGTTGTTGTTGCTGCTGCTGCTGATGATGATGATGGATATAATGTGAAATTGATGAGGTTGTTAAAAGTTGTTTTATTTTTGTTGTTTTGTGTGTTTGCAGATACGACCGCCCCGTACGTGCTGTACAAGGATGGGATAGACAGGACGCAGATGCAATGGGGGGCGCAGGACAGTTACGCGTCGGCGCCGCAGCAGACATCGTCGTCGTCGGGGGCATCAGGGGCGGCGAGTCCCCAGCAGGCTCTGGGGCCGACGGTGCCGCTTGGCGTCGAAGCGGATACAGTGGCGCCCCGGGACCAGAGCCTGCCGTCACCCGCCCCCCTCACCGTATCCTGCAACGCAAGCGGAG